>VYZX01024929.1:279375-336424 GCA_013401335.1 Brachypteracias leptosomus
CTTTGAAGTGCAGAAGGTGGTGAGCCACGAAAATGTGACAAAAGAGTCTTTTCTGTGCTTTTTTACTATTCTTTACATTCAATATTCTCTGGTAAGGGTTGTGAAATCCTGTGGCCTTTGATATCAAGATTATTTTCTTTTATCTGTTTAGGTATTTGCATATTTTACCCAGCAAAAATATGTATATGGTTGGATATTTCTAATAATAAAACCACTTATGACCCAGCAAAAAATTTCACAGTTTGCTCAACCTTCCAATTAGGTGCTTTATTTATATAATCAAAAAACCCCTCTGAAATCATACTTTAAAAATATACCTGCTGTATTTAAATCGAACACACTGAATACATAACAAGTTTCATGTTCCAGATACGTGGTTTTGCATAGATGCCATAGGTGGAAGGGCCCTGAAGCAGCGTGCGCTGCAGGTTTGCATTAAATGTGTGACTGACCGAAAATCATTGTCTTTCATGCACGCCAAAGAGCGGTGCTGTGATACAAGCCAACAGCATGGATCAGGTGAGGGATGACAACTGATGGTCTGCAGAGGGTATGGAGAGGATGTATGGAAGGAAATGAAAGGGTTACTTATATCACAATTACTGTAAAAAACACATGTGCAATTGCCATGAAGTTCAAAGTCCCCCTGATGTTCAGTACCAGCTCTCACCCTTGTTCTGGGAGGAAATGGGTTTGAGAACATAGAGTTTGAGGAGTCTGGTTTGCAATCTCACAGTCCATTTCTACAAGTCTCCAGTGTCTAATAATGTAGCTAGTCTTGATTTCAGTTTTCTGTAGGAAGAAATGTCCTGAGGGGGCAGTTCCATGCGTCACTGATGCTGCTTCAAAACTTGGTTGTTCTAAATATGGATCAGGCTCTGACTCTGGGTGCTTTTCAATAAACTCTTTATTAATGTGGCATCATTTCCTACCAAAGTATTAGGGTGGGAACTGTTACATTGGCAAGATTATGTCTAAGTCTATACTTAACTGCAAACTACTTTAAATAATGTCGCTGTCAGTTACAGTTATGTCAGCTGCATCACAACTAATTCAGTGCTTTTGACACATACACTCATCTGTAACATCTTCTCTTTGGGCTAGCTCAGAGAAGAAAGATAAATAGCACAGGATATATAGCTTTTTTTCCAGCCTACATAAGACAATCCCTAACTTGCTTTTGAGGAATCATTGCTTTCCAAGCTTTCACTTGATTCAGGTTGATTTTGGCACATGTGACAAGTCTTAGATTTCCCCCAGTGTCACTTTTAATTTTCACGTAGTGTAGGACATCTTCAGTCCTTTTCACAGATTCATCCATGCCTAACTAGCCTTCCTATGTTCTTCTCAGAACTTCTTCACAACTTCCCTGAGCAACCTGTTCCAGTGTCTCACCTCCTTCATAGTGAAGAACTTCTTCCTAATTTCTAATCTACATCTACCATCTTCCAGTTTGAACACTGATAAATACGTACCACTGACCCTTTCCTTACTGGAGATATATGTAGTAACAAACGGGAAAAAGAGCAGTTTGTCACTATGCTATGGAATATCCTGAGGCTTTTCTTACACTGTTTTTTGCCCTTTGCTGCTTCAGTGATGATATTTTCCTGATGAAGCCATAGAATTTGCATACTTTTACCCAGTAAAGACTTTCATCCTCTTCCTTTGGTTTTTCTGTTACTGTGAACAATTGAGATTCCTGTACTGCCTTGGTCTGTGCATCACTGTCCAACCTGAAGAAGCACATACTGCCTTTCTGTCTGATAAACACTTTTATCGCCATCAGCTGCAATAGTGTCTACTGTTCTTCTGAAGAGTTCACTTGAATTTTTAGATTTTGTCTTCCCATGCATGCCCTGCTGATGGCTCCGTGGGCTGACACCTCCCTTGCTGCCTGCTGCTTGTGTTAGAGCCATCACTCCTGTAAAATTGACTTTGGATGAGGTGAGGGTTTTTTTCTTCATGACAAATTATAATTAGTCACCAAAAAAATTAATTCTTGCACTGTTTCACTGAGATTTTTGTTCCAATTCACAATCTCTGAGTCTTTCCAATGGCCTACCCCAAATAGTTCTGTAGCAAATCTCCACAACTTTTGCAACACACTCTTTTGTCGTTCCCCTAAGAAGGATACCTGTCCAAAGGGAACAGGTTTGGCCTCCCAGCCAGTGCTAGGTCCCATATTACAGAGGCAGGCCTCTAGCGTATGTTTGCTTTTTGCAGCACCCATGTCCCTCCAGCCAGCACCTTGAGCTGAGGAACTGAAGAGGACCCATGACATGGCATTAATGAATGTGCTTCCAGAACTGCAGTACAGGGATGCAGGATGGGGATTAATGGGGAGGTGATGGAGGCCATCCCTACACATGGTGAATCCATGACTGGTTTTTATAGCACTTATAATGTCAGTGTGAAAACCTGTAGCCCTTATCTTGGTCACTCGGTGGGATGTGTAGTCTTCACAGTCTGTCTGTGTGGTTCATAATTATCCATCTTCACCTAGAGTTAAGGGAAAGCTGTTAATAGTATAGAAAACTTCAGAGCCAGAAATAAAACCAGCTTGTCTTCCTTTTACTTGCAGGTAGAAGAGAATTCACTCTGTGTCAGTGAATTTGCACGTGGGGGGAGCTGCTCATTGCGCCACTCCTCCAAGGTGAACACTTTCTTAATTCCCTTTTATGCTCATAACCATGGCCGTTCAAGCCCAGATGACCTTGCTTTCATTGGGAGTAAGAAGCCAGTTGCCATTAGAAGATCTGAGATGCAACGGTGAGTGGTATTTGCTGCAGCTCTGCTCTGTTGGGTGCCCACGGGCAGAGCGCAGACAGAGCTGCAGGGGTCCCCGTGGGCTGGGGGGCTGGGCTCTGCAGCAGGGTGCCCTCACCCTGGGGGTGGTGCCCGCACCCCTCAGCGCCAGTCACTCCTCTGTGCACCTCTCACAGCTCCTCCTCACCCGAGAGCCTCTTGAGCCTTGGTGTCCACGCTAATAGTTAAAGTATAGCGATGTCTAGTTCTAGGTAACTTTTTAAGAACTATTTGAGTACTATGGGACTTGAGTGTCTAGACGCTACTGTAACTTAATAACCATAGAAAACAATGATACATGTGAGTGTTTTAATTATAGGAATTATTTCAGAACAGTAGGACAGAAACAGTCCTCAGCCCTTCCACCTTATTGAAACTGGTTGTCTTTTCCTGCTTTTCTTGGTACACAATAACTGCTATTTACATCTAGTTTATTATAAGCACATGTTGAGTAATAGACCATAAAGCTTTTGGAGCTTCTATTTTCAGTTACATTGTATCACTGCTGAATAAGAAATGCAATTGCTGAAATTTGTTTTCAATGGTATGTTGATTAAAAACTGCTTGAGTTTAAGATTTCCAGCCATTTAAAATGAAAACTCTTCACATGCTTCATATCCCTGGCCAACCAGAGAGTTAATTTTCCTACAGTGTATAAATAATGGATTTTGCTGTTTATATGAATCCATCATCAAACTAGGTTGAATTCTCAATTGGCAGTGCGAATTGTCTTGCAGTGAAGCTAACTAGCTGGAACTAATTTTGAAATGGGTATGGTGCATAATTGTGGTACAGGGACTGATAGCTGAATCAGTCATACCTGATGTAAAAAAACATGAATAAAAATGACATAGATGCCTGATTATAAACTAAATAAATTTTTTGGTTACTGATTTAAATCTCTTTACTTAGCAGAAAGCAATTGTCAAAGTTGAATATATTTCACATTAGCTTTTTCAGTGAATGCTTTAAGCATGGACATTGGCAACAGTTTATGGATAATCTTGCCTCTGGAGAGTGTGAAAAGATGTCCACTGAAAAGGTAAAATCATTCAAATAAATTTCAGGCATTTAAATTTACTTTGCCTTTAAATCTTTTAGGTTTCCATTATCAGGGAGGTTCAGAGCCTGTCTGGTTAAACCATTTGCTGCCACGGGGAATTCCCAAAAATAGGTGTATTCCAAGGTGAGCAGCACACAGGCAGGTGGCCAGCAAGGCTGAAAGATGTAGCAGGAAAAAAGAAAGTAGCAATGTTGATTTCTATGATGGGAAAGTTTTTGGTGGAATGGAAGTTGCCAACAGAAGGGTTCAGCAAGGATGAACTGAGCAGGTGAAGTGTTGGAAGGAAATTGGTGGAAGACACGGAAGGAAGTATGAAGGGGAAGATAATTTAAGGTGATTAAATACAGACAGACTTGCCAGTCCTGCTGGAGTTTGAGGATATCTGAACTAGAGGGGGACTGTGGGAAGGGATGAAGCCTTTGAACAAAGAGAAATTTATGGACTTCTGAAAGCAGAGATAAAGATAAGGCCTTTCAGAGATGGCTGAAGATGAAAGACTCACAATTAATCTAACTTTGGGAGATATATCTAGCTAAGGGAGCTGCAAGATTTAAAATTTCTGTTGCTGCTGCATGACACGTGTTAATGACATTGTGTCTCCCTGGATAACACCCCGTGGCTGGAAGAAGGAGGGTTCCAGTTACCTTCCAGCTCCATGCCTTGCCAGGCTCATATCATTTTTCCAGTGTTACTGGCCAACCATGAGCTTCCTGACATAATCAGAGTAGTCAGGCTTTGCTATACATTTATTTTTTCACCTTAAAAAGAAGAAAGATGCACTTGTGTTTAATACATACATTGAACAGAGCCCATCAAGAACCCAGCTGAGCTACCAAAAGGCTCTGTGGATATCAGACTGCTGATTTGTTATCTGCCCACAGTGGTAGGACAGGTGCTGAGACTCACCACAATCCTCAAGTTATAAAAGTACTTCTCTAACAGCAGCTATTGCTTATTTCAGTTTGAATGCCAAAGTAGCAAATAGCACATGGAGAAACACAAATAAGAATGTAGTGTCTTTACAAATACAGTCATTTCTCCTATGCCCCATTCATCTCCTTGGGGAAAAGGGAGTTGTAGACTGCACGCAGCCTGGCTAAGCTAGGATGGATTAGAGAGGTCGCTGAGTCCAGACCTTTGGGCACATAAGTTTCCTAAGGGATTTTTCAGGTCTGCGTTTAAAAGTCACAGGTAAAAGCTCCCTGTGCCTTCTACTGGGTAAATTATTCCACAGATTATTGTAATTCATGTTCAGGAAGCATTTCTTGGTACTTGGAACACATTTTTGCTTCTCAGTCACTCTCTGGGCCTCTTTGCTATTCCCTATGAATCCCGCTGAAAAATGCCTTTCCTTCACTGGTGGTCTTCAAATATTTGTAGGCTGTTATCATGTCCCACATTAATCATTTCTTAGCCAAGCAATTTATATATTTAAGTCTTCTAATCTCTCCTCATAAATCAATCCTCCTAGTCTTTGCATCAGTTTTGATGCTCTTCTCTGAACTCTAATTTGTCAATATCCAGAAATGCGTATAATATTCCAGATGGAGCTGTACCAGCACCATATAGAAAGTGGCTATTTCTTCTTTTCTCATTGATGTGATACTGTTTACTCTGTCCAATATTGCACTGGCCTTTTCACACCATATCATGTTGCCAATTCATGTCATTTAGGTGAGCTATCTCCCTTTGATCTCTTTCATCATTATTGCATCCCAAATTTCTCCTTCCTGTTATTCCTTCTCAGATGCTCTCCCCGCCTGCATTTTTTTCAAAGCTGAGTCTCATTTAATTATTTTCTTTCCATAGTTCTATCTTGTCTAGGAAATTTTCTATTATTTGTTTGTACATTGATCTTTCTGTCTTTCATACTCGTATCTGTGAGTTTCATCACAGTGCTGTGCTCTTTCTTTTCCAGATCATTAATAAAGAAGTCCAACAAAGACTTTTGCTAGCAGTCATCCACATGGTAGCCAGGAGACGCTTCCCACCACCTCGCTACATTGCAGCTTATTTCCTGTAATTTCATTACTTCAGCAACTTGAAAGCCACATGGAAATGGCCAAGCCAATGTGAATTACTTTTTCAGCTAAGATCCAGTGAGATACAACATTGTACTTCTATCAAAGCTCCTCTGTGATAGTTCCCTGTCCGTGCTAAAGGTGCTGCACCTGAGGCTCACTGAAGTCAGAAGTGACTATTAGGAACAGAAAGTGGATTTACAAGAGAGTGTCAGGCTGCAGTACCCTTGCTCTTGTTAAAGGTGGTAATGTTAATCTTCTCTGCTCTCATTTTTCAGTTATGTGGCTTATGCACAATGAACAGAAAGGAGATTGCTAATTCTTTTAAGTCCTGTAGGATGCAGGTTGTCCAAGTTTTTGAATTTGTTCACATTTCCCTAATGCATTTCTTTATGTGTCCATTATCAGTTGTCTCTGATTCTTTTACAGGATCCTCATCCCACCCTCCTTCTGTGCTCCAGGAGTTTCTTCTTGGTTTTTCCCACTGAGAAAATACTTGAAAAGGAACCTGGTGTCAGAGCCATTTCTGAATTTTTTGTTCATTCCTCTGATGTGTGAAAGGATCTGTTCTCACTAGCATTTATTTTCTTCAAAGAATACTTATAAAAGCCCTTGAAAGAGTCAAGGTCAATCTCCTTGAACTCTTTGGCTAATATAGTTTTGCAATATGTTTTTTTCAATTGGTTTGGGTGGGTTGGAGGTTTTGGAGAGGGGTGTCTTTTGGTTTGGGGATTGAATTTTAGGTGTGTTTATATTTAACTTGCTATTCTCAATTGACCAAGTAGTCAGAAGAGAATAATTTCTTTTTAATATAGCTCTACCATCTGTGCGAGGAAAATGAAATCTTTGTTTTGAGCAAACTTTTGCACCATAACTTGTTGCCAATCTTATTGTCCTGAAGCACTGGTGAACTTACGCTGTTTGAAATAAGCATAACTGACCTAGATTTCTTATGCTAGACCCTGAAAGTGGATTAGAGTATATCTAGTTTTCCTTCATTTTATCATTTCCATGTATAATTAGTTAGTGATCTCCAGAATAAGATGAAATTGAGTGATTTTACACACTTTAAATTACACAACTAAAAAAATGATTAGAAACATAACCTTGGATGACAGTAACTTCTTCAAATAATTGATGAGAGAAGGAGCAGAACATGATAGCTATCAGAAGTGAGTCTTGTCTCTCAACACAAAAAAGAAGTAAGAAACACAGTGAAAGACCAAATTATGTCTCATATTGCCTCCGTGACACTTCTTTCAGTTTGAAAGATTTGGTAAGTGATAAGTAATCAGCATTACTGTCTTGGGGAATAGACAGATATTACTATCTCTCTTACTAAAGATGGGGAAGCAAAGGGGTAGCAGTGAGCCATATTGACCATGTGGCACAAAACAGACCTATAGCAAGGTATCATTAAAAAGAATCTCTTTCTTACTCAATTTACCCAAGCCAAATTACCACTGCAATTAGGCATATCTGAAAAATAACAAGCACACAGAAGCATTAGGGAATAATGCTGCATTATGAGGAGAAAGGCATGAGATTTGATCTAATATTATTTTCACATTTCTAATGCTTGTCATTCTGAATCATATTCCTGGAGAGAGCAAATTTTTGAGGTGCTGGCTGGTTCTGTCAACATCTAAGTTTATGTTATTAGGGATATTTTTACAGTGATTAATTTGATTACAGGTAGGGCTCACTTTTTCAGAAAAGCAGTTTCTCTGGAACTTGGTATAATGATTGCCTGGAGTCTCCTTGGATATGCCATCAGTGCACTGGAATGGGTTAATTGACAGAACCATTGCTTGTTGCCCTACAGTGGTTGTGACCCACTGTATGTTGTCCTTTCTCCATACTGCTGGATGCAACTAAAGTTCAGTGCTGCCTAGGCAGAGTCTGCTATTGACTTCAGTGTGCTATGAATCCATAGTGCTTATGCTGAATAGATTCAAGGCAACACATGTTTATTCTGCATGCGTCAAATGATGTTCTGCTACAACCTTGTGCCTTAAACGTGAGTCTTGTGAAAGAAATGAATAAAAATTGTGGAACGTACCACATCAAGAAGGCCAGGTCTCTGACTTTCATTTGATTTTGCCCTTTAAAACAGAGGAATGTCTAATTCTATGTGGAATGCAGTAAATACCAGTGCTGAGTTAGAAGCAGAATTTAAAATAAAAAATATTCTTGGCTTACTCAGGGATGAGGAGGAAAGAGATGTCAATTAATAGTATTGGCTGTTGAGAGCCTACATGTAATGAACAAGTACTTTCAGTCATGTTGTTAGAAAATAGGTGACTTCCTTATAAAACTTTATCACAGTTGGCACTTTTTCTCTTATTGAAAAGAAACAAAAGACTGATCTGGCATGAAGCCTATACTATGTTTTACCTTTAATGGAGATCTCTTCAGATTCAGGTCTAAGTTTTAGGCAGACTCATGGATTAGACTGCAGCAAACTTCCATCTTTATTGCTTGTTATGAATGTGAGGTTTACGGAAAACAGGACTGTCAAGCTAGCAGCTTTGTGTGCTTATTAAAATTTAAAGTTGTGGGTTTTTTAACCTGGGATTAGCTCAGTATTGTTTCCGCACAGTGTGCAAGCTCGAGAAATGAAAGCACCTGAAAAATAGTGTGCATTTAGGTGACTAACAGCAAATGTGTGTGGTCTGAAGATGGAGAAGTCAACATTTAAGTATTGGCTGTTTTGCAATCTGCCTTCTCTCAAAATAGGTGTTGTGTGGGGCTCCTTCCCTCTTCCCTTGCACAGCTGCTCAGGGGATGTTGTTCATGAATGCAGAGACATAAAGATTTAATACGTCCCAGTTGTGGACTGTTTGAACCTCATAACTGGTCAGTGCCAGCAACAATATCTCAGATCGACCCTCGCTCTCTGATGGGATGGGGTTGGTGGTGGCCACGGGTAGTGGGAGCAGCTGTGGGGAGTATGGGGAGGCTCTGCCCAGCCCCGGTCCAGCAGCACGGCTCTCCCATGTGGAGGTGTCACCAAGCTGGTTTTGTAGGTCTGTGGTGGCTCTCCTGCTGATCTTTGTAGTGTTCAACCTGAGTTATCTGAATTTATTGTTAGAAAAATCCCTCTGTTACTTGAAACATGTTCTTTGTGCTTTCTGATGTTTATTTGTCACACTGGAGAGGAATGCAGTAATATTAACATTTGATTATTTCTTGTGTTTCGCCCTTGCTGTTGCATTTCTGGAGCTGATGTTTTCCTTTTTTGGGCTGAAATGCTTTTCCCCGTGTTGTGTGGGCCCTTCCCTCGCTGTGTGCACCGTATCCCCAGCAACTGGCACCTCGGCACAAACACCAGGGATGGCAGCTCCCCGTGTACGAGCCCACGTCTCTGGCACCCACCCGGCTATGGACACCACGCTGGGGGCTGCGGTGGCCCCACACGCTCCCAGCCTGCTGCCAGCCAGAGCCCTTAGCCCTGCCCAGGCTTTGTTTGTTAGCAGCAATGCAGCTAATGAAGTTGCCATGAACTTTTTCGTGGTTTACAGCATGTGAGATTTTCAGACTCGTCCATCATTGAGTTTATTTTGTTTCAGCGGATTTTGCTGACATCAATAGCAACAGAATGAGGTCAGCACTGAATTCTTCTGAAAATCTGTCGTCTAAGGAATTTGTTTTTCCTCAGTAAACCAGTAAATAAGTCTGGTGCTCTATAGCAATTTAGCTTCTTCACAAACCAGCTCAGCAGTGGTCTGTGACTTCCAGAGAAGACCTACTTTTGCCCGGTTGGGTGGCTGGGTTGGCAGAGGAGCAGCAAGATCAGGCCATAAGTTCCATGGCTTCACCAGGGGAAGAATGGATCTGGGTTGGATCCGGACATGTCTTGGATCTGCAAATCCACGTCAGCTAGAAGTGTTTGTGGTTTTTCTCATTATTCTTCTGCATCCAAAATGCACAAAATAGCATTACTGTTTTCAAATAAAAGTGAAGCAAGGAAAAATGTGGTGATCTTAAGGAAGGATGGGCAGCTATTCCTGTTCTTGTCTGTGTGGAGACAACTCGAATTAGTGGAAACCCCCGGGAGCATTTGAACACAAAAGTTGACCCACTGAGTATTTTGCCATCTGCTTTCTTTTGGAAGAAATATTCCAGAGAAAGTTGGGGAAAACTCATGAGTGCTTTAGAGATAGCATTGTGATATTATTTCCTGAAGATTTACTGCCTTCTGATGGCAGTCTTTCAGCAGAAACTCATGAGTAGTTATGTTGTGAAGGAATTAGGAACTTTTGTGGCTTGTCTTTAATTTACAAATCAGCAAAAATATATCTCTCTGAGGTGACATGTTATCTTGAGTGATTTTCATTATATGACACGGCAACTTTCTCCTCTGTGCAAATTGCCCTCCAGGAATGTGACAAAATGGCAGTCATTCACATTTAAGTGTTGGCTTACACCACAAAAGTTAGATCCAACTCAAAAGTTTTTTAAAGTCGTGAGTGGTCCCTTTAGAAAAGAAGAGATCCAAAAGCTGAACTCAAATCAAATTGGAGTATCCTCTGTAATTTCAATTTGTTTGGATGTAGGATTTCAGTTGGCTCAATCTTCTCTTTCAAGGCCTTTTTGTGTTCATTATTTTTTTGTTTAGAAAGTATTTCACATATTTAGATTCTTCCATATTCTATGCACTTTAAATTTTTTGTTGTATTTTTAATCTCATTTTATTTTGCTTCAGGATCTGGATAGTATATTAAATATCATGTTTGAGTTGTTTCTCTTCACCCTTATTGCCAAATTAGGAGAATATTTTCCTGTTCACGCCTGGGAGTAGTGGATTTCTGAAATAGTTCCATAGGTCTAGACTTACTGTGAGGTTTTATTTTGGAAGGGGTTATTCTCCTGATGAAAATACAACCATCATATCAATTTAATATTCGGTCTAACTCCCTGAATCCTATGTTTATGGCAAAGGATCAGGTCAATAAGGCTTTATGACTTTGTCACAGTAGAGTCCTTTCCTCATTCAAGAATAAATCCCAGGCCATACAGAAACCCATTATGTATTCTTGCTATGTAAACCATTCCAGAATAAAATTTAATAACAGTAATGAAACTAAATCAACATGACAAATTTCAAATAATGCGGTGGAACAATTTTTTTTTTAATCCTCCAGCTGTTAAGACTAACTGCAATAGCAGAATCATGATGTGCAAAGTCCTACAGAATAATGCTATGGATTTTGCTGCTGCTGCTGCAACAAGAAACAAGCTTTATCAAAAAGACATCTGCTGAGTTCCCTTTGCAATCACTGGCAGCTGAGACCAGCACACAGTAAATTACTCTCCCTGTTCCATCAGCCCTCTTCTTTATTCCTCTGATACAGCATGCAGTGCACCACCAGTAGTGGTTAGAATATTTGTGCTGCTTGTATGCTTGCTTTCATATTTATAAATAAAGGGGTAAAAAACAACAGGGAAAAGTCCATACACAGAAGGTTTCTGTTCAGGGTTCCTACCCCTTGCATATATTTAAAAGGAGATGAAAACCAGGTTTAAGAGGCCTCAATCTTGTTTTAATCCAAAGGGTAACCTGACTCAGATTCTATGGCAGAGAACATCATCTGGATAATAAATATGATTGGCTGGATTTTTGATTGATTCAGATCAGTATACAGTTTGGACTGGGCCTAGTTTTCACTAGCCCTTCTTGTCTATTGCTGGAAATTTTCTGAAAGCTGTAGATCTTCATCAGTGTATGCTACTGGAGAGCTAGCTAACAAAGGCTATGTTAACTAACAAATCATGTCCCCAGAGCTGTGGTGGTTGCTGACATGATGGATGGTGCTGCAACATCAGGTAGGGCCCTACTTAGTCCCTCCTTCAGGGACTTGTGAGACTTCAGAAGGGCCTCCTGCATTGGTTGCATGTCAGGACTTCCTATGGAGAAAGAAAGCCAGTCCCCATTTGCAAGGCCCAAGAAAAAGAGCAAAATTAAATCACAGCTTTCCATTTTGCAGTCAGATAGCTGCTTTGCATCAAGCATGTCTGCATCAGTTCCTCATTTTCCCTGTCCCATGACCCCCAGTCCTGCATCTGGCAATCTTTCCTCAATGAAGCAACAGCAGTTACTGCAGCCCTAAATAAAGCAGGAGGGAGTGGTCTGTGATATGTTCTGGGGGAAAATAGCCAAATCTGGGTGTTTAATGTGTTGGCAAAATCAGCAGTTAACACCTTGATCCAAGAAGATTTCCTACTAAGAATTTAGTTGTGTTATGGGTAAAAACCTGGCAGTATCATAGGGCTGTTGCAGAGGCCTTCCACATGTGGTTTGGTTTGCACCACCTGTGGATATCATGGAGAGTATGGAGAAAGCAGACCCTCTGAAAATAAAGCACTCATGGTGTAGGTAACAGTCTAGTAAGTGAATAAATAAATCAAGGGGTTGTGGTGGGGACTTCAGCCACGTGTCCAGCCCATGCCTATCACTCTGGCGGCTCTAGGTCCTCTGGAGACTACGGAAGAGCAGCATGGGGCTGAACTGCCAAGATGGGTGGTGCTGGTGGATCTGCAGCTGTAGGAAGTGGACACAAGACTTATGTGCTCTTCAGAGGGGTGACAAAAGTCTGCATCTTGTGGGGAAGATGGGCCCACCTCAGGGAGGTTTCTGTATGTGGAACAGACTGTTCCCCCTTGTGCCTTTACCCTTCTGGTTTATGCAATTACTCTCATCAGTAAGATAGTTAAAAACAACTAAGATCCTGATAGTATTTTTTTATATATATGGTCTGCAACTGTAAAGGGCTATACTCTATTTATATCATTCAGTATTTTTTAATTACTTGATGTATTTTTGCCTCTGTGGAGCCTTCAGCTTGTTATGCTTGCAGAGCTATTTATATTCTGCTTTGCCTTGGGACTACTTTCAGAACAGTTGGTATTCAACCTTTCCGAAGAGAAGTCTTTAAGCTCTGGAAGCAGGCAATAAAAAACTAGAATGCACACAACACAACAAATAATACTAGTTGCATCAAATCCTATTAATTATTTTTAAATGTCCTTCAGCTCATTTACAGAGGAAACTGTATAAAGCATAGAGGCTGCATGATGGGCCGTGCTCGTAAGTATTCCCCTGAGCTCTGATGGGAATGGAGAACAGGCTCGTGTTCAGTGCCCTCACTCTGTACATAAGGTCAACATATTAGAAAATAACCAGTTGAGCAGCTAGTTTCAAGAGCTTTCATGCACTGATTATGAATCTTATTTTGTTGTTAATGTTCCTTGCAAGATTGACATTAATCTCCTTACTGCATTATGCACACAACACAATGAATTATTTTGCGGATGAACAAAGGAGGATTAAAAATACTCCTGAACTGTCTACCCACTTCATGGAAATATTAAGCAACGGACTCACAGTGTGACAAGACGGGAATCCTCTCTCTGGGATTTCACAAAGGAACCGGCAGTCACATGTAGACTGGTCCGGAGCTTTAGATGAGAAAACAATGATATGTTTTCTTATAAAACCAGTGAGTCATTGCCACCAGAATAATTTCAAGGAAGTGTCAGTTTCAAAATTATTTAATTCAGAAAGTACTTGTAAAATTTTGTAATTTTTAAAGGACTTGTGTCAACATTTTCTTAATGGAAAAAAAAATGTTTGAAGTAGTCTTTTCCTTTGGAACTCAGGCTAACTCAAATGGTCAGAAGGGAAGTATTTGTAAATTAATACTTTAAAATTAATAAGGACATGTTTGATTCACTGTTACCCATTTTATTTTCAATTTAATTAATTTTGATTTTTCATATTTTTCTAACACAAGGAAGCCTTTCTTGACTTGTTGTTGTGTAGACTCTGAGACAAATTTATTTGGAGTAAATGTACAAAATCTTGTTAACTTGATGGTACTTTTAGTGAGATCTCCTATAACTGACCACAAAGTAACAGTTAGACATTTATCACTCACATTGCCTGTCTCTTTCCTGGGTTGGCTCTGAGATAGCGCATGTTTCATATATGCATGTTACCCATCCCTCAATGACATTTTGGAAAAAGTGAATTCAAAAGGGATCCTTTTGGGGTGTTCAGAATATCCAGGACTTGTTATAATGTCTCCTGGTTAGGAGAAGCTGAGAAGATGCTCACCTGCTTTCATTAGGTAAATACCCATTTTGTGGGACAAAAAAGGTAGTAGCTGATGTAATGTATATAGGGTAGTTACCAGCTACAGTCTGAGCATAAGAAAAGGGTGGTTTTAACTGTCTTGAAACACATATACATCTTCAAAAGTATGTTTAAAATGAGAAAAAAATGCACCTGTTATGTGGCAGTGTTGTCACAGTCTAATCTGGCATTTTTTTAAATTCTGCTTCCCCACTTGCTGGTTATGACTTCACTGAAGCTCGTACTGCAGTCACAATATAATGCAAAAAGGGTTTATTCAGGTATAGTGACTTAACTGGTAATTGGCATTCCACCTAAAGTATAACACGTTCTCGTGAGCTGGGCAATATCAAATTTCACTGTATATTTTGCAATCGCTTTTATAGCCCATCACTTTGTTTTTACTAATCTTATTTCAATTTCCATGCCATAAATACACAGGAAGACAGGGCTGTGTTTTCAAGAGGTTGTCCGAGAGCTTTCCCATGCAACAGGAACCGCCACAACCCTGTCCCAGTTACAGCATACTTGTGGTGGGGACTATCTGCAGCTGTGGTTCGTGGCCAGGACAAAACTTTCCCAAAGTCCCTCAGAAAGCTTAAACCACAGGGTATTTAATTTGATTTTGGCCAGCTCTCATCTGAATCTGGATTTCCAAAGAGGGAGGACAGCAAAGGTGAGCTGAAGGGAAGCATGTCGGGGAGCAGCGGGCACCTCTCTTGTTGGTATGACATTCCCACCCAGACAGGTTACTACATCACAAGAAGGAGCATGTCCAGAAAGAAATGTTCTCAAGCATTCATCTAGCTATGAACTATGAGGCTCACTCAGCCAGGCATTGATTCCTAGATTGCCCCATCCCTGTTCCTTGGAGTGTCTAGGTTTCACATTAAAATTAACTTTATGTCTAAGTGCGCGGCTGAAATAAGGCCTCCCAATTACTGAATAGCAAGAGGTGTTTTATAATTTGCAGTAAAAGTTGTGACAGTTAGAACCTTCATTTATTTCCCTTTTACATAAAATGAGGCCTTGTGCGTAGTAAAGGTTAGAAAAATCCTCAATGTCTGAATTATTTGAATACCCCCGTTCTATCAATTTTCCTACCAGTATATCTGGGTAAGAATCACCCTCTTGTGACAGCCATGACTAAGAGGACTGGTTTGTTGCAGTGTGAGCTGTTTTGTAGGTATCATAGCAAACCAGAATACTTTAGCAGTCTCTGGTAATACTAAGCCTTTCCTTTGCTCACCTTCTCGGAGAAAATCAGGATTTCTGACTACATGTTCTCATGTTTGAAAAATCCAGACTAATAGAGTTGTTAGTTACAAAAATCCCCAAATGTTGTTACTCTTGTTAAAATATTCATTAAAGAATGGCGTGAGGTTTTTTCTTAATTATACTGTTATTAATCTTTGAACTTTTTTGAATACATATAGTTTTATTGTTCTCTTAACCAACTGAGCTTATAATTCTGTTGCTATATTTGTGGTTGGTCAGGCATGAAACATTGCACCACTTTTAGGTTTTTTTTCATTCTGTTATTAACAGTCTAGTGATTTTTTTTTTTTTTTAATATAAGCAGAAACCCTATATAGCATTCTGTAGTTGATTCTTGAAGTACAGAAGAGAATTAGCTCATGGCAGTAAAAACCTAACCTCTTGCAAAAAGGGAAATATGAAATTATGAAGCAAAACTAGCATTCCTTACTGGCACCCTTCTAAACCAAGAAGTTAAATAATTGTTCAAAACATAAAGGGAAGTTAATAATTTTGTGGTTGGTTTTTGAATAGTTACCTAAGAAATTAATATATGCAGTTTAATGTTATTAATTATAACTATTTTTTCTATTATTGCCATAATGACAGTACACCTTTTGAAGCGGGCTGAAGTTCTGAAGAACTTTCTTTTGCTATTCTTGCTTTAGAGAACACTGACACTAGTGTAGTGGTCAATTTTGCAGCAGTGATGATGCAGCTGGACATTTTCAACATTGGTGTCGATGCACCTCACTCCTTTTCTCTCTGTATCTCTGATAACCTGTTTTTAGGTGCTTTCAAAATGGTGGGGTTCTGCAGTCACACAGACCCCCCTAGAGGCAGTTAACAGATGATTGTGGGTGGCGGTAGGTGCTTAAAAAATATCAGTTGCTTCCAATTGGAGTAAGAATTTAACATCCTGTTTTTGTCTTTCTGCAACCTCGGCTCTCTCAGTAGTTTGAAAGCTGCATTCCTGCATGTTTTTAACAGGATGCAACAGCCATTTCCTTATTTTGTATGGCTATTTTTATTAGATTACAATTGCTTTACATTGTGATTGATTGAGGGCTAAAACTCAGCTATTCATTTGATGTTCATATAGTCAAAACTATTTCTTTGAAGTCAGAGTTCTTTTTAAAAAATATATTTTCCCTCAATTTTGTATACAGTTTGCTGAATTAATGAACAAACGCTATAGTACAGAAGAGTGCTTATCATCTGTATTCTGTGTATGCACAGTCTTTGTCGCTTTGCATGAATTGAGCTCGTGTTAGAAAGGGATGAAATAATTTGAAACTGTGTAAAAACAATGTTTTGTGAAACAGACATGCTTGCTTTAAAGACTACATAATGCATTGTATGGACGCCTCATTTATTACTCTATGCTTCTCTGCTGCTGTAAAACTGCTGTCAAAATAGATCATGCTAGCAAAAATATTCTCCATTTCTTAGTAAAGCTAAATGAAAGCAAATATAAAGTTTGTGATACATTAAATCACAAATATAAATATATTCTTTACAGCCAGCTGTTATGTCTAAATGTGCACATTTAAAAATGGAAACATTTATCCAAGAAGCTGATTAGCAATTTCAGTTCTGAAAAGCCTGATTACATTTAAGATGCAAAAGATTAAAATGACTAAAGAGATAATGTTAATAGTTCATCTTCCTTGATGTTTTTATATGTTTAAAATCACAAAAGTTACACCAGAACTTCTCGCATAGTAAACTCACCAGAAATAGTATGGTTGTAATGTATCTTACTGCAAGTTGTAATCTCTTACGGCCAGTGTTTGAAAGAAAGATTCTTGCTGAGAATGCCTGTCTGGGCTTCTTTTATGATATTTACACACACACATCTAATTTAAGCTACAAAACTACATAATAGATGGTTGTACTAAAAATGCCCCCAAAGAATAATAACCAGTTATCTTAATTACTAGTAGAACTCTAACTTTTGTGAAAGTTCATGTTTGTTGTTAATAATTTTTCAACTATTCTTCTGCTCTGTGAATACAATTAACTAAAAATACCACCACAACAAACCGGTCTGGGTTTATATTTCATCTAAAATCCAGTCCTGTGTTAAAGCCTAATTCTTCCATTTTTGTTATCTATTTCTTATACATTTGAACATGCAAATGCAGAGGTAAAATATTACTAGCCGTTTTTTATACATTGACAATCAGTGGTTCAAAAGTTCACGCAATACCATATGTCCTAATAATATTTATCTAAATCTAAAATAATATGGAACTGTCAAATAGGATCCCACATGGTAACAAATGATGGAATGCAGGGGAACTCTTAGATTTAGCTTTTTCTTTTTTGTCCAACAAACTAATGCAATAAGACCAATAATAAAAGGTTGTGTAGTAGGCCAAAAGTCTGTGACAGATAAAATAGAAATGTTGGAAACCGATGAAGCTTTTGCACAATTAGATTTTTTGAGGCAGTGCTGTAAGGATTGTCCAGGGCCTGTTCAGTTCTGATTGATGGTAAAATCATAACTACATCATATTAGCTGTAGAGTTCACTGACAGGTTACTGCAGATTAATATTGCTACTGCTGTTCACTTACCATCAAACTGGTGGAAATATGAATTGAGCTGCTCTTACAACAAACCCTGCATATTAAGAGGTAGGGTGTTTTACTGAACCATCTCCATTCTGTCATTAGGGAAGGAGATGCAAACAACATTTATCTCCAGGGTATGTAGATATATAGTAACATACTAATTAGTTTTTCCAGGGGACCTTGATGATGCTGACCAGGTAGCAATCATACACGCTTAGTGTTGCTTTGAGGTTTAGTTTATGATTAAAATGATACTTGCAAATGACAATGAACAATATTTTTCGCTGATTTAAATATTTAATCTCATGCAAATAGCAATGGCATGTAATGGATACATGCTTGTTCTGGCAGATAAAATGAGAGATATTTTTAGGGCCCAGGCTGAGGGAGGAGTTGCACCCCTTCAGTCATGGATGGAGACATGGAGCTGGGGTGTGCTGGAAATCAGCCTGTGGTGCCCAGTGTCCCCAGCCAGAACATGCAGCTCACTGTGGCATGGAGAAGCCCATGACCGTGCCTCGCTAATTGCAGTGGCAGAGGCAGTATTGTGTGTGTTTGAAGTCACAAAGAGTCCTGTGGTTTTTTGTTTCTTTCTTTGTTGATATTGGGTTTTTGTTCTGCCAGGATCTCCTCTCACTTGGCACCCCTGGCACCCTCCAAGTGCCAGCTGATATTTACCCTCTGCCCTGTAAGCCTTCAGAGATGAGCTTTCTTTTTCCTTGTAGGAAAACCGAACTCTGGCCATCCCCCTGCACACCCTTTAGTTATTATCTTCCATTTCCCTCTGCCAATGTCTGTGACAAGTACTGTTCCTCACCATTCCCAGCTATGGCGAAAACATACTGAGGTTCCATGGTGGGCATTTCTCACCTTACGCTATCCCAGGATACTACACCTACATACTTCACCAAAATCTGCCTAAATCTCCTCACAAAACCACACCATATCAAAGTGTCTTTGGCTATGGAAAAATATGTTTTTCTATAACAAACAAAAAGTCTAAAAAGTTCATTTGATCTGAAAAAAGGCAGCTAGGGGAAAGGTACTGCTGGTGGGTAGTCAAAGGGGGAGCAGGGTCCGCATTGCAGGAGTTGACAACCATGAAAAACAGGCACAAGTTGCCCAAAGCAGGATTTACTCCTGCCCTCGGCTTTGAGCTTCACTTCTGCCCAGTCACCTTAGTGAGTTCCTCTACCTCAGTTTTCCCATCTGTAAAAAGAGAATAAACCTTCAGGAACGTGGCGAGAAGCAATTCATTAGTGCTTTCAGGGAGTCGCAATAGGAAAAGTACTACTGAAATGCACAAGTTTACAAAAACAGTTCCCCAAGTGTAAGATAATAGCATTTGTGATTTTAAAAATGTAGGCATGAATCTTTACTGCAAATCTCAGCTGAGTTAAATGTATGTTTTGTCAAGGAGACATTGTTTTTTTTATGATAGCTACTCTGTGATTCATGAGACAACCTTCTATACAAAAACTAGAAGGCATAAGTGAGTTACAGACATTTCTGAGGAGTGGCAGAGCAGTTCTCCATTACCCAGTCAGTTAAAATATCCTATTTATCATACTTTTTTTTTTTTTTTAAATGGATGAATCCTGTAATTTTTGGTTAAGAGAAAAATCCATGTGAGAGAACATGCTCTTTGGCTGGAAATGAGTTTGGATAAGAATTACAACTTATGTTATAATAAGAATTTAAGAAAATGATACATAATAGTCTTGCTGTAAATTATACATCTTCAGTGGCATTTAATAGCCTTTAATTTCTACCAGTTGCTCACTTATTTTACAAGACATCTAGATTCTTGTATCACAGAATCACAGAACGTNTCATGGTCATCCTGCTGTCCACCAGGACCCCCAGGTCCCTTTCCCCTACACTGCTCTCTAATAGGTCATTCCCCAATTTATACTGGAACCTGGGGTTGTTCCTGCCCAGATGCAGGACTCTGCACTTTCCCGCCCAACTCTCCAGCCTGTCCAGGTCTCGCTGGATGGCAGCACAGCCCTCTGGTGTGTCAGCCACTCCTCCCAGCTTGGTGTCATCAGCAAATTTGCTGATAGTACACTCAACTCCCTCATCTAAGTCATTGATGAATATATTGAATAATACTGGCCCCAGTACTGACCCTTGGGGCACTCCACTACTTACAGGCCTCCAACCGGACTCTGCCCCGTTGACCACGACTCTCTGGCTCCTTTCCTTCAGCCAGTTTGTAGTCCACCTCACTACCCGTTCGTCCAGTCCACACTTCCTCAGTTTAGCTGTGAGGATGCTGTGGGAGACCTTGTCACAGGCTTTACTGAAGTATCTAGGTGTTTTGGGATATAATTTGCCCTAGACAGATGTAACATTTACAGTAAAGTGTATCATCCTTTTAGAAAACTTTTGTTTGTGCTTGAGGATACAGGAGGTTGGCAGATTTGTGGTGATAAACAGTTCACTGACAAATACCCATCTGGCAACAGGAAAAATGCTTTGTGGATATGCAAAATCTTCCAATGCAAAAAGCCGGGGTCAGAACAGAATTGCCACTTCAGTCAACAAAGTGAGGCCAGGAGCTGGTGTGCCTACCTGTGACACGTGGAAGACCCAGATTCAAGTCCCTCCAGGAATTTGAACCTGGGCTTTCTGCATTCAGGTGAGTACCCTGGCAATGGGGCACAGTTAGACAACGCCTCAGTGGGTTTTGAAAAAGTCAGAATATTTTGCTTTTCATTCCAGGGCAAGGTGAGAATTCTTTGGGGACTTATGAAATTTTCCAGGGCAGACAAAGCTGTTTCCTTGACATCACTTCTCTGCAGCCCATGTTTTTGGAAATTTTTAGGAGACTGAATAAGCTTAGAGTTCCTTAGAAGTTAAACGGATCACAGGGACAAATTTAGCCATGACATAAACTTGTTGACTTCCAAGTTGCTGTTATTACTAGCAGGATTGAATTTGGCCAGCAGACAGTATTTATGCAAAAACCCAACATATTTAGTAAGGAGAGGATCAAATGCTCATGGGGAGCAGGGGGGCAGAGGACATATGGGGGTGAGTTTGAGAGAAGCAAGGGGAAGACAGAAAGGAAAAGGTCATAGCGTGAAAGGGTGCCATGAATTCCAAAAGTGTCTAATTAGGTTTCTGGCTGTGGAATTTGCCTTTGCCCCAAGCCAAGAAGCCCAGCTGTTTTACAACAGGGCTTTTGCCTCCTAGCAATGACTGCAGACAATGTGTGACCTAAACTGCAAGTGTATTTATAAGGACAACTTCCTTCACTCTTCAGAACAGATTCCATAAAATATGTCCAAATATTATTTAGAAGGTCACATAACTGTTTCAGGGGGTTTTAAATGCACTTTTCTTGCTTTTGTTTGGCATCTCAATACAATTTGGAAAAGACCTAAAAAGAGGAGGATGAATTTCATTAAAAGCACTCCTCTGAACTTGTATTCCATTGCATTATTTTTAAAAAGCATCAGTTTTCAAAATTAAATGTTTGACAGAATATTAAATTTGATGAATCATTCCCAGTTTCTATGTTTGTTAGCTTTTATATACCACATTAAAGCATTCATTAATAAAGTGTCACACAACACTGCTTTGATTGAGTCCTAAAAGGTTAATGGCTTGATGCAGGCTGGTATTCTGAGCTTTACTGTTTGCAGGCAGTTTGTGGTGAATGTGAAGTGCTTTGAAATTGTAACAAGGCAAAATCTTTTATTTTCCTCTATTTCAAGTCCAGAAAGTGTTCTCAACCAATCTGGATGTGCAAGACGAACTAGACTTATCACCATTGGTCTACAACTATTAAACAACAGGAGATACAGTCATGAGGAGCAGGGTGTGGGTGTGGGTGTGGTGGGGGGTGTTTGTTTTGTTTAGTTTTTTTTTTCTTACAGAACTTACTTAAATTTAAAAAGCTTTGTGTTTACATGACTCCTCAAAGAAGGATGGAGTAAGATACATACAAACCCCATGTTTGCTGTCTGCCTACTCCTGTTTGTATCTTTAAGCTGTCTTGCCATTGATTTTGGGGGCTGCAGCTACGTTTTCCCCATTTTGAAAGTGATTAGCCAGTCCAAAATTATTCCCTATTTTTAGAATTGACGAATATTTGTCAAGTTTTCAGAAGCTTTCAAAAAGTGCCTTTTAAGTGCTGTGGACACATCCAAGAGGTTAGACATTGGATGAGTCAGAGTGCAGGTCGGAGACACGAGCAGCATTTTGCCCAGTGCCTTCTTGGTAATGGCCGAGCTGGGTAGCCTGGTCAAGTACAGGCATTTTTATACACTTAGGAAAGTGTTGCATTTATGTTGCCTGAAAAAAATCAAGGGTAAATGGGCAGCAAAAGAAAGGAAACAACATTTCCAAAGTCTGTCCTCTTAACTACACTGTGTCCAGATTTCATGAAATTTGAGCTCTCCTGAGATAGAAATAAGCTTCTTGACAAAGTCATGTGTGAAGTTAATTTTGTTTTAAGATAGTATTGAGGTTCTGTTCTGAGGGGAGTTGTTAGTAAAACAAATGACTCTAACTGTTTTAGTATGGAAGACAAATCAAAGCATTTCCATGAAGTAACAGGGGGGACCTGCTGTAACTTAACTGTTTCCTGAGCAAATACAAGCCACTCTATTGGATGGGGGATAGTTCCCATGTTAGCCATTGTACACAGAAAAATAAAAGTTCATATAAAAGAGCCCACCAAGGGTTATATGACTGCAATTGTTTCCAAACTGAAACAACTTAGTATCTGTTTATGATTGTCAGTATCATGTTATATTGTTCTTGTAGAATCCATAAAACCTAAAAGTCTGCAGTATTGCCTTTAAACATCCAGCAGCTGTAGCCGGGAGATTTCAGAGCCAATGCGTTTAAACAGAGGGGAGGTAAAACCCAAAAGTTAATAAAAAGTTGACCTTGATTTTATTTACCATCTTAATCTGATTTTGATGAGGTGATTCATTTCAACATAGAAGAACAAAAAGCCAAGCTCAAGCTGATAAGATTGAAGTACTTAAACTTGCGTCCTATAAATGTTTCTTTCTTTTATTCAAGGAGAGGAGATGAGAAGGAAGAAGCAGTAAATCTGAATTCCAACTTTCTCACCATAGCTCATGTTTCCACAGCTTGGAATGGTACCCATTAATTTTCTGAGCAATTCGGATGTACAGCATGCTATCATATTAGCAGTACTTAGAGGAGGGTTTTCATTTGCATTTTCACAGTCACTTCCTTTGCATTGTGTATGACAAGTGATGCAGAAAACGAGTGGGCAAAGATGTGGTTCCCCACTCAACAAAACTATCCCTTAGAAGAAGCTACAAAATAATTCAGTGTCTCAAAAGACAGAGATGTTGTCACTCAGTACAAATATAAACTGTTCTATTTTTCAGACAATGCCAAAGTGTTCTTGCTAATGAAATCATGTTTCAAAAGCTAATGATAGAAAGACAATGCATGCTTGGACTGGAAAGCAAGCTGATGGAAAGATAGAACAGTAATTCGAGGGTAAATCAGATGTATTGTCAAGTACTCCTACTGGCTAACTGCAGTGGCTTTTTACTGTCTGATTTTAGCAGTTACAGATTTCTCTGTATTATGTCTAGGAATTTAAACATTAACAAGTTTAGGGTAAGATACAGACAATCTGCTCACAAGGTGTACATGTATCACATGCGTATCTGCAGTCCACAAACCTTTCTGTAGGAACAGGACCATGATGATGACAACAACAACAAGAATGAGAAAGAAAGAGGGAAAGAAAAAAAAAAGCACATCATCTGGTTAATCCTGTCTCAAAGATACTTCAAAGTGAATTCTGCAGAGTAGCTCTTATCAACTGCAGCTGCTTAGTAGGAATGTCATGTGAGCAACACAGTTTGGAAGATAATGGATTTATGTCTAGTAGGAAGTCAAACTTCATGCAGATTCTGTTAGAAATCATGTTGCTAATATTTTTTCCCATCCCAACAATGTCAAATAAAAACAATGAACATTTTATATTTGAAGCCCATATCAGATGACACAGAGAATGCAGATGAGAGGGAGCTTTATTTCAAGGGCAGATTGCATTAGGAATGATTCCTTTTAGAGTTGTCCTTGCCAGAAGCAAAGCTCTTAGCTTTCCCGATTCAAAAATAAGGGGCACATCCTCACATGGGGTAAGTGTCGTTGTTCTCTTAAAGCCAACAGTGAGATGGTAATTTATGATTTGGCCCATGTACTGATGAGTCTGATAGATGAGTTTATATTGCTTGCTCATAAACCCAGTTAGTTCCAGTTCTCAAATTAGGACTATATACTCACAGGCACTCAGAAAATGAAAGAGAAAAATAATCATACTTGCTGAACTTGAAAAACTCAGCACTTCCTATTTTAAACCAGTTCTTATGCCTCTCATAATAATTTCATATTTTATTATCCATGCCTACAGTGGTCTTTTACCATGTCTATATAAACCTCATTTCTAATGGTCTCAAAGGACATATTTGGCATTTCCAGAACAAAACAATATTAAAACATGCACCCAGAAACCACACACACGCACACACACTCCCAAAGTACTATAACACTTAAAGCTTGATTCAAAGCCTATGGAGGTTTCAGTGTGGGATCTGGGCTGTGATGATTGGCAGATGGGGCTAACAGTGCTGTGACATGCTGAACAGCAGCTGAGCCTCTTGCCTTCTCCCTGGCTCCTCTAGTCAGCAGCACTTGTGGGGTAATTCAGAGAGATGTTCAGCCTCTGAGGAGATGGCACTTTGTGTTGTCCTGAAGCAGCCTCATCTGGCTACCATCACTGGTGAAACGCAGACCTCAGGGGGTGAAAATGCTGCTCAGCCCAACAGCAGGCTTTAGAAAAAGGAAGGATAAAAGTGGCTTGTGTGGGGAGAAAAGCCCTAAAATTTTTCTTAACTAATTATTTGTTTTTATAAGCTTCTGGAAAGAGGAGAAGTGATCCAACAACATAAATGGCAAAATATGTGAAATGGCTAAAGAATTTAATGACTTGACAATAGGAACTCTACTGAACTCTTGGAACTGATTCTTATTTGTACTGTTGCAGGTTTACCAGCAATAGTACAGGCATAAAACATTGACTTCACAGATCTCCTAGTTTTAAAATGGAATTCTGTGATATTCCAGTGTACACACGCAGTGTGCGTTCACATGCAGCTTGCACACACATATGCCATGCACACACATACAACATGCACTCACACACAGCTGCACTTGCTGTGGTTGTGCTGCCACATTCCTTGGCATGCAGATAGCAAATTAGCAGGTACATCCCTATATATTTTCATTTTACTCACACTATCTAGAGCCACGCTACATGTATTACATATGCTTAGGTCACAGAAGGGTTAGGGACATAACTACAGGATCCCAAGGGACAGATGGAGCAAAGCCAGCATAATCTCTGAACCCAGCTCTTTACAACTACTCTCTGATCATGAAAAGCCCCATGAACTTGGAACAGACACTTTCATCCAGCAGCTGTTTGCATATCAGAGGCTAAAACCATACATAAAATCTGAGAGAAAGATTTTTCATGCAGGGTCAAAGTAGGTAGGGAAATGGAGTCTTTTTCTGTCCTGGCAGCAGCCCTGAAAGACCAGCTCAAGTTTGCTGTGGAGGCTGCCAGAGGCTTT
Organism: Brachypteracias leptosomus; assembly: GCA_013401335.1. Taxonomy (NCBI): domain Eukaryota; kingdom Metazoa; phylum Chordata; class Aves; order Coraciiformes; family Brachypteraciidae; genus Brachypteracias; species Brachypteracias leptosomus. The sequence continues at coordinate 304,883 of VYZX01024929.1, forward strand.
GGGCTACAGTGCTCTTCTAGTGCATGGATTGTCCTCTCCCTCGCTTTTTTTTTCTATTTTTGTGCTGTTCCCAGTACAAAGAAGGTCCTATCAAAGCAGAGCACTAGAATTATATAAATGATTAGTGCTATTACTATAAAAAGTAGCAAATATCCTCATATACTCCCGCCCTTCCTCATAGGAGTTTTGGCCATAAACTTAGGCAGTCTGAACTCAAAAGCATAGCCGTGGAATTGCACCCTGTGCCTGTGCTCTTTTTGACGTAAGAGCTGTATTCTCTCCCACAGGCTGGTGTCTTCCTTTTTTCTCTGTAGGAAACTCAAAGTGCTTCTGTTTTACAGATATCTTTCAGGCATGATTAAATTGGCCTCAAAGGAATGGGATTTAACTGAAATAGGGCCAACTGGTATTTTTTAACCAGGCCCAAGAATCCATGCTTCATAAATAACAACCGGTGAGCTCATCACGATGCGCAGTCAGAACTCCACCAGATGAACTTCAAGCAAAAAGAGTGTCTTTATCACACTGTGTTTAAAGGACAGAAGACATATACTTTAGAAACAATACTTTTTTCCTTTCCTGTCTCTGCTTCATTTCCAGAAGTTTGTTCTTGTAAACAGCTGTGTGAGTTTTAGTAACAAAGGCACACAAATCTGTTACATTCCACTTATTTGTCTTTACTGTTTTTCCCACCGAGCTGTTTTTCTTTTATTTAATAGATTTTAAGGACTTTCACCTCAATCCCTCAGCAATTCAGGATGTAAACCCCAAACAGCAGGTTCTGCATCAGATGCAGATTTTCTGTTTGAGAGAGGGAATTTCTTTTAAGATGCAGTCTTGATTTAAAGACTTCAAATGATCTACCACATCCTGCGGTAGGTTGTTCCGATGATTAATGGCCCATACTAGAGAAAGTACAGCAGCTTCCAACCATTGGGTCTTATTGTGCCTTTTTCTGTTAGACTAAATAGCTATTTGTTATCAGAAATCTCCTCCTTATGTAGATACCTGAGGAATTTGATTAAATCACTTTTTAACTCCTTCTTGGAAAACCTTAACAGATTAAGGCATGTTTTTGTGACTCCTTTTTTCTTTGAATTTTTTTTTTTCAACCTTTTTTCTGGTTTCATAATATACTTAAGAATAGACCCAATGTTCTCATGAGCATTTTCGCTAATGCTCTGTGCAGGTATAATAGCATCTTCTGAAATCTAGTTAATGTTGTGTATCTTTTTCTTGTCTTCACATCCCCCTCTGTATATTGTACTAAAAGTTGGTGTTCCTTTGTTTAGCTACCATTATTTCCAAATCCATGCTGGGGCCCTGAGTTGCTCTGTATACTCTTCCCCCCTCAACCCTACTATGGCTTTGGTTGCCTGCGCTCCAGGGCTGCTCTAACATGGTGCAATTGTGTAACCCTGGATCGAAAGCATGAAAGCAGCTAAGCTGTGAGAAAGAGCTGCATGAGAAAAAGTTGGAGGAAGTTTCATGTGGGGACTTTTGTCCACTGGCTTGGAAGCTGCATTTAAAGTTTTAGCCCTTGGTCCTTGTCCAAGTTACATTTTAGGTGTGCCTGTGCCAGCCTTGTATGGTGCTGAGCCTGGTCTGGCCTTGCTGACCTGACTTCCCAGCTTGACCTTGAACCTGCCATGGCCCTATGGACTTGGCTGAGATGAGTGGAATTTGGCTGATGGTGGTTAATTGTACTGGACCTGCTCTGCTGCTCTCTGGGTGGTGTGTCCCTGCCCCACTGCCACCCTCAGCTATAGAATAGCAGTGGATCAAGGACTAGTGTCTGTGGGGCCACGACAGAAGATGGTGGGTTTCAGTTTCCAGTTACTTGATATCACCTGTTTGTTTGGTTCAGTCCCTTCAATAAGAGAATGTTGCTTTGTTGAGTTTTTAACTTTATTAATAGAACTTGCCCAGAGGAGGGCCACCAAAATGATCAGGGGAATGGAGCATCTCTCGTATGAAGACAGGCTGAGAGAGTTGGGGCTGTTCAGCCTGGAGAAGAGAAGGCTCTGCGGGGACCTTATAGTGACCTTCCAGTATCTGAAGGGGACCTACGTAAAAGCGGGGGAAGGTCTATTCAAAAGGGTTTTTAATGATAGGACCAGGAGTAATGGTTTTAAGCTAAGAAAGGATAGATTTAGATTGGATACTAGAAAAAAGTTCTTTAACATGAGGGTGACAGATCACTGGAATGGGCTGCCCAGGGAGGTGGTGGAGGCCCCATCCCTGGAGTCATTCAAGGTCAGGCTTGATGGGGCTCTGAGCAGCCTGACCTAGGTAGAGATGTCCCTATTTGTGCAGGGAGGTTGGACAAGATGACCTCTAGAGGTCCCTTCCAGCCTGAAACATTCTATGATTCTATGAATCTATGATCATTCTATGATTCTAATTTGCTATTTCATAAAAGAAACCAAGATCATACTTGTCTGACAAGACTTAACTTCCCTGAAAATGTGCCAAGATGAGTGTTCCACTGCCATCATTTAATTATTTACTGGTTGTCTGCAATGCTAAGCTTACAAGACTGGGACAATGGCTCTTTTCACCTTAATAGATTGAATGTCTCTAAGTTATCATGTTCACCATTTAAAAACATTTGCATGACCTTAGCTTCTTTTACAGTTCTCTCAGACTCTTCCAGCTTTTTAGAAAGCCAGTGTATGCAGATCAGAGTGTTCCCTGGCAAGATGCTTTCTTATCCCTGAGTAGAAGTTGGCTAGTGCCATTTATTTGCTGCTGAGTAATACTTCTCTGCTGACTGATGAGACAAGAAGAGGCTTCACAGCCACTTCAGGATCTATGAGCAGTCCCATACACAGAAGTGTTGGGGGAGTATGAAGTAAATGCTATCATTATAAGGATTTTAAAAGGAGTTAAAATATTTGCAGAAAGATTAAAAGATTGGATTTTCCATCATTCTGCTCTGCAATGGAGACAAAGGAGTAACCCTGGCTGAAAGCCCTCTCTGTGTTACATATATTAAATACTGCCTGCCTTGAACTTGTCTCATTTATGCCTTGCTTCACCATCCCAGCCCAAGCCTCATCTAGAGGCCTCTAGTCCAGGTTATACTCTGCAGACCTCTTCATGAAGAAGCTGTAAGCTTCAGCCCAGCTCTGGTCCAGGTGGGAGTTTGTACACAGCAGCTCCTGAGGAACTCCTGAGGAGCTGCCTTCCCAGTGCTTGGGTGGGCACAAAGCAGCCTCAGTGCTCCTGGCAGCTCCCTGCTCTTCTGAAAAGCACCCCAGGTCCCAATGACTGGGCGGGAAGCGCCACAAACTGCAGCATTTCGATCTTGTGGAAACATTGTCACTCATGTGCTAGTGCAAAAGCTGGAGAATGTACCCAACCTTTTTTTTTTTTCTTTTTTCAAAAGAAAGCCCAGTAAAACTAGCCCAGGAGTGAGCAATTAAAAAAGTGAGTGAGCTCTAAAAAAGAATAAGCATGAGAAATAATTGAAGTAATCAATAATCATGCATGGACAAAATATTTTAAGATTTTTGCTTTGTTTTACTTGGAAAACTTCCTGAGTTGAAGGATATGTTGAGAAAATTCATGTGTTAGACGAAAGTGTATTGAAGAGCCACCTGCCAGTACACGATTACAGGCTAAAGGTATCCTTTCCAATCTGTAACCTCTAATCTCTAATCCTTCTTGAGCTTCATTCATCGTTTTCCCTAAGAGGAACTGAACTATTTGCATTAATTTATTGTACTGTGCCAGTGAGAGAAGCAAAGGCATGGGGAAAGAAAATAATGTTCCTAATAACTCATTTCTTAGAACAAGATCCTCCCAGCCTGCTGTAGTAAAGACACTCAGATGGTAGGGATTTGTGCTTCCAGGACACAGCACTCGCTGTGTCTGGGATAGATCAGGGCCCCATTGAAGTCAATGGGAGTTTTGTGCTCAAATGTACCTTGTAAGCTTGCACTTGGGCAAATGTCCACCTCAGGCTACAGCAGGAGCAAAATACCCACATTTGTTTTCACTTCTGACCTGCTGAAAGTAGGATTGTATTACTTGTATATTTCATTCTTTTTTTTTTTCCTGATTTAAACAAAGGTACCACTGTGGTATAATCTGATATCAAGTACTGTGTGAAAGGCTGGACAAGTCAGTTACAACCGAAATTCTAGACTTCGTTTACTGTTGCCTTGCTTTAAATTCATTGTTTTTCTTCATAGGCAGTCAACATGTAATTTCCTTTCTTCATCTGGTACTTTTGTGTCTCACAACATGAGCAGTGGCATTGCTCACTCTGAATTCCCAGATTCTGCTCAGATTGTGCCACTTCCTTCATATTATTAAACTCTTTCTCCTGCGTAGACATATTACAAGGGAAAAATGAACACAATTTCTAACAAGTTATCAAATGAGTACAGCAAAACTGAGACATGCTGAGACAGTAAATACTGCCTGAGTCAATTTTTCACTACGCAAAATGCATTTATTAGTATTTTGCTCAGATGATCCAAGGGCCCAGAAACACTCTTCCAGTGACTGGCTAAATCTGATTTTTGTTTGTGACCAGCATGAATGCTGACCTTTGCCTTCTTGACTGATCTTTGCCTCTCCTGGAAAGTTCATGGAGAGGTCATGGAGTGGCAGTGATTTCTCCCGCGTGTGCCTGTGCCTGTGGGTGCGTGGGGACACCTTCCTGGCACTCAGCCCACGGAAGGGCCTTGCCCACTGACAGCTTTAGCTTAGTATTTGTGGAAATCTGGACCCACTTATACCAACAGCAACAAAGTCGAATCAGTCAAAAGGGCACATCATTTTTTATTTACCAAGTACCTTTGTTTGCCTTACTTTTCACTGGCAATCACTCCCTATTTAGCTTTAAAGTTCTGTTTCAGTTCAGATACATCCTTAGCTTAAGAAAATGGTACTACACAGAATATCTGGCTTTGTAAAATGAAAGGACTAAAATGTGACTAGAAAGAACTAGAGAAGGAACAGCTAACACTTTTTTTCTTAAATACACACATATTCAAGAGAGTGAGTTCTTCCCTTAGATTGCTTTGGCATAGGTGCATAAGAGAAATAAGAATGGTTTCTTTTCTATTCTTTAGCTGTTTCCTTTCACAGAAAAGTTCATCGCTGCTTGTCATTGCAAAAGAGAGCTATGAATCTCACGAAAGCTGCTCTGCTGACACCATCAGCTGTACAGCACCCGCTTCCAGAGCAGACCTTGGAAAGCAGCACCATTAGAGGGCTTTAAATCTCTGCTCAGAAGCTGCATCTATTTACAAACAGCAAGAATAGCTCTGAAATTGTGAAAAATGCACTCGAGTCATATTTAGAATGATTGTATGTGGGGGATATAACAATACTTTTCAAGACTGTAAGCACTGCGTATATTCATATCTCGTGCTATTTATCTTGCAGATATACAGTGCTGGAAGTTGCTGGCTGCAAGCTGGTAAGCTTGTAGCAGTGAGAAGGGAAGATCTCTCCGTTTGTCACTGGCCGTATATCACTGCAGCTGTGCCCTTTGATTACACAGAGGGCTCCCCCAGCCATTAATAATAGGAAGCACTTTTTGTCTGGTGAATGCATCTCAACACCGTCCTCTAACACCTAGGCTTTGCAGCGAGGTGGAAGAGGTAAATTAAGGATGGAGCTGGTTCATTTTACATTTACACTAGATGTGTAAACAAGGATAACCTTTGTTTTTCCTCAGAAAAGAAAATATGCCATTCTTTTTCCTACCACTACAGTGACTGTTTTTTTACAGAAACAATATAGCACTGCCAATTACAACTTGCTGAGGAAGTGACACTAATGAATCACAATAATGCTGCCACAGCATCATGGAAAGTCCTGTGACGCCAGCCTTCCAGATTAATTACATCACATATAATAGCAGAGCCACATCTGCTGGCCAGGTGTATCAGTGTAAAAGATATTTCCCAAAAAAGCAGGGCTTAGAGGAAATCAATATATAGGCTGAATGAAGCCCTAGATATGAACACTGCACTGCCAAAATTAGATAGCTGTCTGAAATTGTTACAAATAATTGATGCTAAGATTGGAAAATTCTAAACTGGTGTAAATCGTTTAGCACCAGAGAGCACTACAAAAGGCATTTCATGCTTGATCTGCAAAATGAATCAAAATTAATACTAAGCCTGTGCGGCATGCTGTTGCTCTTACCTCTTGCAGCACAGTCTGTCTGAGCTGCTCCAGAGAGGTGTTTGCAGTCAGTGGTGCGTGGAATCTCTCTGGGTCTGGCCTACATTGATCATCTCCCACAGCATCTTTGACACGATAGGAAAAAGCTAAAGACCATTCATCTTAACACTGCTTTTAGTCATGTGTCAAAACCTTCCTTTAAACCATCACAATTTTTATTTAAAATGAGCACTTTGGAGTAGCAAAAAAACCCAAACAACAAGAAACCATGAGCCTCTTTGAAACAAAGCCTGCTCTTGCTAGCCATTATTTCACCTCCTCTGCTCTTTGAATGCTAGAGGTAGCTATCCCATCAGTCAGGCCACAACTAGATTTGCACAGGAGGAAAGGATTCTGCAAAATGCAGTTGTTTTGGAGGTATTCCAAACATCACACAGAAAGGTATCACTCCTGTCTCTGCATTTAATCCAAAACGGTGCCCTCTGTTTATGTTTTGGTAGAACCCACAGTTACTTCATTGATGGCCCTATGACTACGATATGTTCCTCCTAAATCTGTGCTGACAACTTATTTAGGTCAAGGAGTCAGAGTTTAATTTCCTCAAGCTAGATTTATTCCCTCAAGCTCTAAAGAAATAAGAAAGCGCATGCTTGTTGCTGAGTTAGACACAGAGCTGAAAATCTCCAAGGTGGAGGCTTTGGCCAGCATGCTGTGCCCCTTTTTTCAGCCTTGGTTACTTGCTTCATGATTTGAGAGTTTGGAAGCTGAAGCAATTGCAGGATGCTCCCTGGCCTCAGCAGCGGGCACACACGAGCACTGCTGCCCACCTTGCTCCATGGATGTCTCGCTGAACTGAGTCCTGTCTGCAGGCGGTGAGGTCGTGCAGCATTCTAGGAACCACAGCAAGTCCTTGGCAAGAGAACCCATCCTGAGTTATGGGAATAACATAACGTGTATGAAATAATAAAGTATTTTATTTTATATAGTGCTGTTCTTCCACAGACAGAACTTGGCTGAAAAATATCATTGATCTATATGAATATCCAAATAAGAACTAATTAGATGTGATTGGCTAAATTTCACCAAGAGAACCTATCAGTCAGTTTGATACATTTTTCTAGCAATCCAGAAAACTATACAAAGCTTACTTTTTGCTATTTTTATAATCTACCTGCCCCAAATACAGTTGTTATATTGGTCACTGAATTTAAGTGATGAATTTCCCTGCTTTTAAAGCTAAAAGGAAAAGATCACTAAATTTCTTATCAGGAGATAGTGATAGACTTTTCAAAAATGCACAGTTTTGAAAGTTAGGTTCCATATCACCATTTATATTCCTGAGAAATAGACATGTCTCACATTCCGTAGCAGTGTTTTGTGACATTTGGATTTACAATGCTCAAGTTTAAGTCTCTAGCCCTTTGCAGTCTGTCAAAAACAGCTTCTCCGTCCATTTATTTTTGTCTTCTGCACTCAGTCTGAATATCTTTTGTAAATTTATACTTGACAACCCTTGTATTTCAGCAACTGGCTTTGTTTCACAATCTACCTTGCTTGCTCTGTTGCATTAGCTGAAACAACAAATTTAATCCATGATGTCAATAGTAAATTATAGTGGAGATGTAATATATGCCTGACATCACTAAGGTCAAGGCCATGGTGAAAATATTGCAAATAATAGATCCAAAGGGTCTGCTCATAGTGGTAGTTGCTTGCTGCACATTTAATGTTACGAGAAACAGATTAGTGCCGTGCACTGCATTATGTTAGCCTTCTAGTTGCAGCCAGCATAAAACTCTAGCTAATGTAAGAGTGCTCCCTCAACATGAAAAGAGGTTCCAGGGAAGTTTGCTATGTCATTATATTTAATATTTTCTAACTGATAAATAATTAAAACAAGAATTACTTTACTGAGAAGATTCATTTAGAGCACACATTTTCCATTACTCTAACTGTTTGAAGGGGCTGGGGGAAACATTTATTGCATACCTTACCTAAACTACCTTGCCATTAAAGTATCTAAATTACCTCAGTGAATTCTGAGCACAGAAGTGGTTGATGAATTGCTCTTTGCATAAATGCACTTTCCCTTTGCTAGAGCCTAATTTTGTGTATAAACACACACACACACATATGCATAGAGAATAAAGCAACTACTGAACTCTCTCAAGAAGAAAAATTGAAACCTGGAATTTTCTCTGTGTAATGAAGTTTTTCTAAATATTGCTTGTATTATAAGCATCCTTGCACTCTCTGAGGGTAAGTCAAAAATGGGCCCTTCTACAATGGCAAAAGAGCAGTTAATGAATCATTTTCTCCTGTGTGAAAGTACTCATTCCTGCTAATTTGTCCATTTTTACAGCCAGAGCTTTTTTAGTATCAAAATTCACTTTCAGTTTAAAAGTTCATTTAGAGCCAAAGGGGAGAAAAAATTTGTTCCAAGTGAACCATAAACAAATTCAATGTATGGCAGAATGTGGGTATTTCCATTCCATCAAGCTCTATTATTTGTTTTATCTGGCATAAAGAGCATCAACAACCCAAGGACTTTCAATCTGCAATTCATCCCTTTAACTTGGCTCTAAAGTATTTTCATTCTTTAATGAGAAAGGATGGGCCAAATTTACAAAGCTGCAGAACATACCAGAGCTACCACAGCTACAGCGCTTGACCTCCCAGCTGCCCTGTCTGGATGTATGTGTAACTTAATCCTGGCCTGTATCAGGAATAGTGCGGCCAGCAGGACCAGGGAAGTGATTTTACCCCTGTACTCAGCACTGGTGAGGCTGCATCTTGAGTACTGTATTCAGTTTTGGGCCCCTCACCACAAGAAGGATGTTGAGGTGCTAAAGCGTGTCCAAAGAAGGGCAACAAAGGTGGCGAAGGGTCTAGAGCACGTCTTATGAGGGGTGGCTGAGAGAACTGGGGTTGTTTAGCCTAGAGAAAAGGAGGCTGAGGGGACACTTTACCGCTCTCTACAACTGCCTGAAAGGATGTTGTAGAAAGGTGATGATCAGTCTGTTCAACCAAGTAACAAATGATAGGGTAAGAGGAAATGGCCACAAGTTGCACCCAGGGAAGTTTAGATTGGATAATAGGAGGAATTTCTTTACTGAAAGGGTTATCAGGCATTGAAACAGGTTGCCCAGGGCAGTGGTGGAGTCCCCATCCCTGAACGTATTGAAAAGATGTATAGATGTAGTGCTTAGGGATATGGTTTAGTTGAGAACTTGTCAGTATTAGGTTAATGATTGAACTTGATAATCTTAAAGGTCTTTTCCAATCTAAGCAATTTTTGTTCTTCTCAGAACAGTGGGTTACCTTTTGTTCTTGATGTTCCTACCACTGAATAGAGGAAGGCTTGTAAAGGTGCTACCTTTTGGATTCCATTTAAGCTTAGTTTTAAGAATGTGAGTAAACCCATGGAGTGCAGGAACACACAGGGGAAAATGCTTGAATCAAGGTCTTTACATACAAATTCACATTTTGGGAAGTATGGGCATTAGCCACCTCTGCAGGAGCTTTGATCATCATGTGCCTTTGCCTGTGTTCTTTACCCCTTCATTCAAATCCATGCTAGACTGGAGCAACCAAAAGTAATTGTTCTTCATCTTGTCACTGTATTCAGTGCTCTACATGCAACGAGTTGATGGGTTTGATTCATTTCTTGTGGGCCACAAGTCAACACCACTTTTTGCCCATTGTAATACATTTTATTAGTGCCTCTGTTGGTCAAAGCAGCAAAGAAATGGAGTGACAGACCACATGATAATCCTTTCTTAAGGTGGTCTGGCAAGATTGAGCGAGGCAGGATGACAGAGGGGAATTGCTGAATCTTGTGCTTTTGACCTCTGGGCTGGTTCTTTTGGAAGGGCAGTTTTCATTATTGATAATCTGGTGATCAACTGCCATGAAGGTAGTGCTTTAAGGATGTAAATATTAATGAGAACCCCAAACGCTGAAGTTCCTGTGATAGTCTCTCATATGCAAACAAAAAGTAGAAAAGGGAATCGGTGGCTGTTGGAACCAATCAACAGTCTCAGTATGGGCTGCTTTGATGACTATTTAATCTTGCCCATAAAAGAAGTTTAAATAATGCCGTTACATGCTGATGCTCTTAGCACTTGCTTTGGTGCATGATGTATGGCCAGTGTCTGCTCCTAGAATCAACAAATGTGTGTTATTCCATTAGCAGTTTTCTGTTTTCTACAAAGCTTTACAATTTATTAGAGTTATTTATGTTAATGTACTAGTGCCTTATTTTACATATTTATAATATCTTCTTTCCTCTGCCATGAAAAGCAATGAAAAGTTTATGTATTGCAGATCAGTGCAGCTTACATAACATTTACAAATGTTCTTTATGAAAACAGTGTCATAGAGAGTCCTTTCTACACCTGGAACTGCTGTTTTAACTTATGTGAAACTCTTACTTGCATTAAAACAAGATTGAGGCTTTACTAATCCTCTGCTGCTTCTTTCCTGCTGTTTTTCAGAAAGGGGGAGAAACTTCAGCTGTACAGGCAGAGATGATGCTTTTATTCCAGTAAAATTTGAGAGAAGTGTAGGAAGAAGATCAACAAAAGGTTGAAGATGTGGATAAGAAGGTTTCATTAGGAGGAAGAACTCATAGGGTGCAGTGTGGTTGAGTCCCAGAGGGTTTCTAAATGCATAGTTATTCAACAAAAATGTAGCTGATATGTCTGGCTACCCAGCAACTTATTCCTGTGCCTGAATTATGCGGCAATGAATACAACAACTTAGACTCAAATCAGCTAGTTCAGACTGACTGTCTTTCCTTGTTTTCTATGGTACATGGTCTTCATAGCACTTACCAATTCTGAACATCGCCAACATCACAGCTGCATAACACACTTCCTAAATATGTCCTTTCAGGGCATCTCCATTTCACCCAGCACCTCAACTCTGCTCATACAAGTCATTTACCATAATTACATCACTATGGGCTGAGTGCAAGCAAAGGCACCATGTTAGTGTGATGGTTCTAGTTTTGGGTGCTGACTGCATTGGGTCAGTTCTGCAGCATGGCTAGTTCCACCTCTGTCCAGCATTGCCATTTAAAAGCATGTGTGTGGGATGATAAAAAAGAATTTTGTATTCTGGAGTGCAAATTATTTGTTGGTTCCCTATGCATCACTTCAACTTATATATTTAGCAGTGCTTATGTTCTCTAACCACATATCATCGATGTGTTTGGGTAGATTCTACTCATCCAATTCAGTGACCTACTCTGCTACATCATCTCAGCAAAGGCTGAAGTTCACTAACATCTGATGTCTCTTGGGTGGCCTGTGTGAAATGAGTTGTCAGTGTTGATGCAGTTTCTAGATATTTTATTGCTGAATTTTCAGACATTTTGTGTTGCACACCTGCTCTTGCAAGTGACCAGTCCCTGAACAAAATGACAGTGAAAGAATATTTTAGTGAAGTGTTGATACAGTTTCAGACACAAATCTGCTTTATCTACAGAAGAGCTTCAAACACATTTTGATTAGCCACAAACCACATCTGATTTCCCCTTTTCTGCCCCCACAATGTGACTCAGCTTAAGCTACATCAGTTCCTAAATTCCTGTGGAAAACAATGAAGGATGTCATGCATATGGTCACAGAACCACAGAATGGTAGGGATTGGAAGGGACCTGTGGAAATCATCTAGTCCAACCCCCCTGCTAAAGCAGGTTCACTTTAGAGCAGGTTGGATAGGTTTGCATCCAGAAGGGTTTTGAAAGTCTCCAGAGAAGGAGAGTCCACAACCTCTCTGGGCAGCCTGTACCCTCATAGTAAAGAAGTTTTTCCTGATGTTCAGGTGGAACTCCTTGTGTTTTAGTTTGTACCCTTTGCCCCTTGTTCTTTTACAGGGCATCACTGAAAAGAACCTGGTCCCATCGTCTTGCCACCTGCTGTTTAGATATTTATATGCATTGATAAGATCCTCTCTCAACCTTCTCTTCTCCAGGCTAAACCCCTCTCAGCTATTACTCCAGTCCCTTGGTCATCCTCGTAGTCCTCAAACCCTTTATTAACTAAAAACTGCATCAACACTGACAACTGACTTCACACAGGCCACCTTACAGATGTGAGATGCTAATGAGTTTCAGTCTCTGCTGGCGTGACATCAGTTCATCTCAGTGCCAATTGTTCAATTAATTTTCAGAGAACTGACTAGAAAATCAAGTTTTCTAAGCTGTAATTGTTAGTGGTAAAAAACAAATGCACAATATTAATCACAAGCTAGGCACTATTTTGGTTCAATGGACTTATAGTTTTGTTCTATTAGAGTTCATCTTTCTGCAAGCAAGCTCTCCCCATCAGGAATACTTCTTTTCCAAGAAATACCTTCTGGGAAGAAGGCTTTCCTAGTGAGAAATGCCCACCATGTAGGGAGGTTGTAAAAGACCACTCTTGAGTTCTTACATCCTTCCTGGCAGAGAACGAGTGTGCAGATCTAGGTTGTTCAAGTGAGATGGATTATCTAAAATGAGTAGGGGAAAACATCATTTAACTCAGGAGATCAGATCCTCTTGAAGGTTCAGCTCCGTCCTCCTATTCTATTCATTGTGCACCCTTCCCACCTCTTTTCCTCCTGCTGTAATATTTTGCTCCTTCCTCAGCAGCACTGGCTCCAGCGAGAGCCTTCTCTTGCCTGACATGGGGCCTCTCTTGCTACTGCTTGTTCCTCTTCCAAGTAACAAGGGCCATGGAGCTGAATTCCTCCTTCATGCCCTTCGCTGGCCAGTGGGTTCACTCCAAAGGTATTTCCAGTGACAGCAGGTGTAGGAGAAGAGGGTAGATTTTTAACTGGGAAAGCAGTGTGTGCAAGGATAATGATTTTTGGAAGAACTTGTAGCAGGACCCAGAATGTCAATGGCTCCTCTATTCAGAAGAACCCAATGCCTGTAACTCTGGTTCCTGACCCAGTGCTAGATACACACATCTGCCCCAATCACACATGCTGCAACCTTGCTCCTAGAACTTCCACTCTCCAAATGGCAGCCTTCCTGAATTAAAATATAAATATGTCCTTCTATAAAAGGGAAGGAAAAGGAGACTTCTGTTTTCTGCAGACAATCTAGCTGATTTGAAAATAAATATAGGGGAAATATATAGCAACCAAGAGTAAATGTTATTTCTCTTCAAACCTGCAAAAGTCTAAAAACCAAATAGTCTCAAAATGTGCTCTCTGTCTCTGGTCTTCCAGTAACAAGCTCACTCAGAGTTCAGCACACTGGCAGAAATAAATTAGAAGTCAGTTCATAGGAAAAAAAATTGGAACAATTTTTGTCTTGTTTGCAGAACTGTGTATCTTGTTAGGGCTTGAAAAACACTGGTTTGGATTTCTCATATAACAGGTAACTTGTTTGGGAAAATTAAGAAACAAAGTGTTGTTTATGGCCAGTGAAACACTCTGAGAGCATATATTAATTATTATGAACATGATATTCTTATAGCTGTATGTGTTGCTGTCATAAATTATTATTTGCACTGAAGCAGCCCCTTAGGCCCTATCTGAAAGAGAGACCCAGGAGTACATCTGGAACGTGCATGCAGCAGTGGGAACACCCACTCTAGCAGTCTCTGAGCCTCCTGCAGGTAAGACCCAGATGTGCTTGGGTTTTCTTCCTCCAGCTTCTCCTATACCCTCATCTTCCCACTGATGGGAAACTGAAGGACATAGCTCTGACAGAAGCCCTGAATACTCTAAAGCTGCCTTGTCAGGACTCCAGGTGCCAGCTCTCAGCACGTACCATCAGCTGCCCCAGCCCTGAAAGAGGCAGTTGTGACCTGAACCCTCTTGTACTGGGAATCACATAAACCCAGAGCAGTGTTCGCAGCCCCTGCATTAACGCTTTACAGTCCTATGTACTAGATGCTTCACAGATGAAGACTAGAAATCTGATGTCAAGACTGCACGAGTCCAACAGAAGTGATAAAAACAATGAACTTGAGAAAAAATCTATTCTTTTTTTTTAAAAATTAGCTTAATATTAGGGAAGGTAGAAAATCCAGATGGAGAAGTTCAGACACTTTCCTATGGCAACCCTGTTCAAGTAAGAGATAGGAAACAGGCTTTATTATGACAAAAAATAGTCAAAATACTACTTGGTACTATTATTTGTCTCAGCAAAGTGAGGTTTAAATTGTAAAATGCATAACTAAATGCCAAAAGGTTTGATCTTGCTCAGGCATAAATGGGTAGGTTGTTTCCGATGGCTGGGAACTTTCCGATTAGATAATTTGGTTGTGCTTATTTGTCAAAATGAGACATTTTCAAGGGAAAGTTTCAATGACTCCTTTGTCAGGAAAGGTTTCTTAGCTTCTTTTTGTGGTTAAAAACATGATAAAAGAGAATAGGCAGACTCAGCCCAGTCTAGCAGAAGGGTCACAGACTTAAAACAGGCAAGATCTGCCTGGAAATGTCTGCTGTCCCCAGTCCAATCAAATGGTTCACTGCACGACCTGCACAACCCCTGATCACTTCTATGATCTGTTTCTCTATTTATTTGTTCCCTTTGCTTTTTTTGCTATGGTTTCTATTTCTCTTTTTTACTCACATTTTGCAAAGGTTTTCTTTATTTTTCTAAGTGACTTGGTCTTATCCCAGCACAGAGCAGTTAGATGTTACAAATTTTGAAAAGTCTTGTGAGTCCAGAGCAAGGTTCCTTGCCCAGCTCCAGGTCATCCTCCTCATCTCTGAAAGCAGGCAACTTCTGTGTGCTCAGTGCTGGGGCATCAGGTCAGCTCCTGTATATTTAAACTTATTTTTTGAGTCCTCTCTAGCACAGCTCTCAAAGGCAAGGCAACTCCCTAACACTATTTAAAGTTGCAACATATGTTTGTGGTGGCTAGAAACAGGTCTTTGCTCTCCCTTCCCTGCCCCAGGCATAGGTATTTAAAGCGGCTTAAGATTCACTTGCAGAACACTACAAACATTCAAGACCCCACTTACAGCACGTACAAGATTCTCTGAAAAAAACCCTCCACAACCCAACCCCAAACCCTGTAAAGAGATCTTACATTTTGTTCATCTTGGCATTTGCGTCTGCTCTGCTGGCAGAGAGCTCTAATTGCCAGGGACACAATAGGCTGTGCTCTTCCCTGTGATTAATAGACATGATCTTTCCAGAATGATAAATGCAGGTAGGTAAAGTCTCTGTGACTGTATCTACACTACATCATAGATTATCAAAATCCCTACAATGTGGACATGATAATAAACATCCATGGTGTCTGAAAGTGCTAGCTAAGAGTTCCTAATGTCTAGAATTTGATTTTTGTGATTTTAATGAAGCTTAGCGTGGGAACGTCCTCCACAACATTGAAATTCTATATTCAGTTTCTTAGCTGTTGCTCAACCCTCTGTTCTGGGGATTTCCCCACATTCCTCTTTGAGATTCCCTTCAAGCAGAAAGAGGCATCAGAGTAGCGGGACAGCCTGGAGCTGCGGCAGAAGTGTGCACCACCCCCAGTGCAGCTCTCCTGAGGAGTGAAGAGGGATGAATTGACATCCCTCACAGGAAGTAGCAACCATCTTTCCCCTCCCTTGCCATGGTGGCACCAAAACTCTCGTGTACATTTTCAGCACAATACCAGCTACGCTTGTCATTTCTAAGGCAAGGGATGTGGCAGGGCCCTGCCCATTCCTTGGTCCAGCTTGGGTTGAAAAGAAAGCTCCTTCCTATGGCACCCCCTTCTCTTCCGTGTGCATCCCAGGGCTGCATCCCCCAGACAGCCTCCTGCAGGCTACATGGTGGCTGAAACAGCGGAGGCCCCACAACAGACTTCTCCAAAAGTTTTTCAGAATGGTTAGTTATGGGCTAGCCTCTGCAGGGAGATGGGCTGCCATGCAAGACCTCCCTCCTGACTTGCTCTCTGCCCCAGGATGGAGTTTAATATTTACTATCAAGATGATAAAATACAGTAAGTAGGAAAACTACATCCTAGATTCAGCTCTTTCATTGCAACATGAAGCCACCATTTAAATGCAAAGTAAGAGTTTTGTTCTACACCAGCCCTGCTTGGCCTGTGCCACTGTACAAAGTTTGGATCTGAGAGCCAGGAAGCCTGAAGGTGCTCATCCTGATGATTTTGTCTCAATCATGTAGCTACTACAATGCCTTCATTCACAGCCTGCTTTGGAAATCTCATCTCTTGCTAAAACCAAAAAGTCATAGATAGCCATGAGTGAAGCAGAGTGGGGTCACAGGGAGTGGTGACAAGCAGGGTTTGTTTCATGGGTGATCACATAGATCCACACCAGATTCTCCATGGAAAGGTCAGTAAAACTAAAAGATGTTTTATCTTTCTCACCCGTCTTTACTTCCTGGTGTGCTTTTTAGTGAGTTCAAAGGAAAATACTCCCTGGTTTGTAGGCAACAGTATGTACTTTTAAGGGTGATGTGGCAATTGCAAAGTATCTATTGCGTTATGTGGATCAACAAAAGGAAATCAGACTGGTGAAAGTGTCTTAAGGCAACGAAAAATGGGACTGAGAGCACTTGCTCCTCTTCAAAGCCACAGTCACCACTGAGTTTGCATTTGAAAGGCTTTTCAACTAAATACAGGTGTCATAAACTGAGTCTTTTGGGAAACTCACACTGTTAGAGCCACTTAAAGGAAGCATTTGGAACAACATTTTCCTTTTTTTCTGATAGCAACGTTTCTGAAGGCTGAGGTCCTCTGAAAGCTGCCGCAGCAATGAACTACCACCATTAATATATCTCATGTCATCCAGTCATGAGGGGAAGAATGGTGGTTGCAAATGACAACCACCATGATTAAAACCACCCATTGAAGAGATTAAGAATCTGCAAATGCTGTGGTACATAAGATGCAGAGCACCACACTACTGTGCAGGTGGGAACATTTGTAGCAGAGATGTAAAATTCAGAAATGCGCAACAAGTTTCTCAGACACCCCTGCAGCCTGAGAGGCAGACCACACACTGCGAGCAGATGGCTCCACTATGCTTCATCATACACGCTAACATTGATTTGTTGTCATGCCATGGTGTAGATTTTTGTTGATAGCAGGTTAATGGCATTTGGCAGTAACCATTGTAGAGCCGTTTTTCCTTTTTTTAGGTGACATGAGTTATTTTTCCACAGAGGTACACAGTGTGGTGCTGAGATGTCCCCTCTGGTACTTCCTCAGACCACTGTGGCAGGTCTGGGCAGCCTGTGAGGAGGAGAAAGGAGCAGCTCAGCTCTTCTCTGTTTGCGTGGGAGCCAACGACCAAACAGGAGGTTTTGGCTTTCAAACAGCTGTCTGAGGCAAGCTTTGTGATGAGGAAAGTTTTGGTACTCAGACCCTGAGAAGCATCATCTTCAGTGTATGTGTTCTGTACCAGGCCATGTAAGAATTAAATACAGTGGAGAAACTTGTATAAAATTGACACGAGTGTTGTATCTGCTTTTTTATCTCATGTTTGTGATAAACTTCCAGCCAGTGCAGTAATGGCCAGAAAAACTGCAGTAAATATTGGTCGGGATCTGAAATGCTGGGGCCTGGGCTGTGGGCCCTGATTTGGAATTGACCTGTGGATGAGTCACAACCAGCAACATGTTTTGTTCCCCAAGGCCCCAGAGGCAAAACCTGGCCCACCTGTGTGAGGCTCTGCCTTCCCCCAGGTGATGGTGGTTGGGGTGGTGGGTGAGGCTAGAGATATACCAACCAGAAACCGACCAGCTTAAGAGAAGAAACAAGGAGCTGATCAGTTTGAAGAGAGCTCCTGTGAAAGAGAGTTCCTGTGTGGGCCAGTCAGAGGAGCTTCTTGTTGGGGGCAGCTTGCTGAGCTCTCTCTTGGTGGTGTGTTCCCGCTTGGCTGATTCGAGACAGAGAAGAGCAACCAGATGAAGAATAAAGGATGAAGTTATGCTGGGGAGATGTTGCTGAGTTTGGTGTTGGCCTGAGAAAGAAGAGAGCCAGCAGCACAAGATTTTATATCTGTTCCTCTTGGACAATTCCACCTTTAAAACTACTGATGGTTTTGCTTGCCTCCACATTAAACAAAAGCAAACCACCCAAAGGTCAGGGTTGTACTATCTGAAAGCTCCAGCAAGGTTAGTGTGAACCTGCTTGTGTTGCAGGTAGGCCAGATTTGCCCGGGTCCATCAAACCTCTGCTCTGGTGTCCCTGACAAGTGACACCCTTCTGGGGAGAGCTGACAGTTATGTTCTGTGTTGTTGAAGCCTTATCCACTTAATGCACCAAAGCCTCTCTCTTCCACCGAGGCAACTCTGTTTTTCTGAAGTACTTCACCTGGCAGGCCCAAATTAGGAATTTATAAGAAAGAAGAGCAAAAAAAAAAGGTCTGCCAAGGGTCTGAAAAATGTTTGATTCTATGACTGGTTATGTCTACTTTGCAAGTCATGTCTCTTAAGACCTTTTATTACATCAGGATTTATAATTTGTCTATTTGCTAGGTTTCCTCCAAGATTAATTAGTTTCTACAGATATCCACTCCCATTCCTGTATATCAACAACCCTTAATCTTGTAATACACAGCAAGAAAATACGGGGAAGCTCATCTCCTAAATACTGATGATAATAACCAAGATTATAATATTCAAACACATTTACTAAGCACATTCATTCCCATGAAGGACACAAGCCCTGGAATCTTTGGGTACAGAGATAGACTTGTAAACAGTTTTATTAACATGAATGAAGAGTCTTACTCTAAATAACAAAAGATATAAAGAGTGAAAATATTAATTATAAAAAAAAATTATAATTAAGCAGGCAGAAGTACTGTCAAAGAATCAACATGAGAGAGGAATCAAAAATATGAAAGAAGTTCTGAGACAGCTGCAGAAAAACACCCACTTTGAAACCATGTGGGCATTATTGGATGACATGTGCATGGAAGACCAAAATAATTGCTTTTTTATCAGCTTGAAGAGATTTTAACAGGTTGGGCAACTGTAGGAGGTATTTCAGGAGAAGCTTTAGACTAGTCACCTTATTAAACAAAGTTAAGCACGTGTTTAAGTGACTTGCTGCCTTGGGATCTTAATTATTACGGACAATTTCCATGCGTGTGTTTGCTTTAACATTGTCCCCTGCTGGAGAACAGCTGGCTGCAAATGGGCTGGCAAGGTAAACAGAAACAGGCCAGCAATGCTCGGCAACTCAGACAAGTCTCATCACCAGCACAAATCTGTTGCCAACCTGACAAACAAAACGTCTTGGAAGGACCCACATTGCATAGCTGTTGTGCCTCATGGACTGTGTCATAGTCCAGCAACAAGATATTCAGGGCACAGCGATACAGTTGTTATTGCATGTCAAATATTGAGGAAAGAACCTAGATCCTTACCAAATAATTTTTCTTCTGAAATATGTAGGTTAATTTGGTGCTTGTGAATAAACCAATGCTCTGCTCATCTACAGTGTAATGCTGGCAGAACTGGCTGGTGCAGTGTTAGTAAACCTTGACAGCTTATTATTTTTGAATTAATTGCTATTTGTTCAACTCCAAGAGTGATCCAGGTGATTCACAGGCTGATACAAAAAGAAAAAACTTGCCCTGAATAACCTAAATAGAACAGTTGGAAAAAGAAAGAGGAGGCAGCAGTGGATATAAGACACTAGAGTTACGAACTAAGGGCTCAGTGTGTTGGACTTTCAGTGCAGTCAGTCAAACAACCAGGGATGTTGGTTATTCTGTTGCCAGAAGACAATGTTCTTGTGCTGGGAAAGGAGGAGAACTTGAAATGATGATTGTCTTTCTGTTGTTTTGTCCCAGAAGCCTTGTGTTCTTTTTTTGTTCCTGGATTCCCTTGCCTTTCTAACTGTATGAGCATAAGGACCTAGCTGTGGTGTGTACCTGTGGGACACTTCTCCAGTGACAAGCACCTGATAAAAGTCATTCCGAACAGTAACTATTTTGCCTGTTAAACCAGGGTGCAGGTCAAAAGCACAGCTGGAATACTGGCCCAGATTTTGCATGCAATTTCATTGCCTCTCACAAAGCTTAAGTGTATGCAGTGACCAGTGCCTGCCATAAGGCCGTACTCTTCTGCTGCAGTCTCTTCTGCTGCAGTCTCTTCTGCTTTGCAAGCACAGGTTAATCTGTTAGTCAGACCTACTGGTCTACCTGTCAATGTGCCTAACTTTAAAATGACTGTTTGAGGTGAATCTTATTTAAACAAATATAAACAGAGCCATGTGAAGAAAAAGCTGCACAAAGTTGAGTCACTCCGTAGTTTGGACAGAGAGAAAAAGATGCACAGAAAGAGATGAAAACAGATGTATTAGGGAAAGGCTATCTATAATACCAGTAGTGGACTAGATACTGGCAAAAGAAAGTACTCATCTAATGATGATGCCAAGGTTTTGAGCCTGATAAGAGAGTTGAGATGACTGAAGAGACAGATGGGATGTGATGGAGAAAAATAAGAAAAAACCCCCATGCTTTTGTTTTGGAGAATGACAGTCTAATGTAGTCAACTAGAGCAGACAGCAGAGCAGCAGGAGGTACAAGGGGGCTGGATAAGACAAAGGGGCAAAAAGCAGGCTTTGAGTGGCATTTGGGAATGATGAAGTTGGAAAGAGAGAGAAGAGTGGAAATAGAATAAAAAACCCAAACAAAATACCAAGAATCATAATGGGTAAAAGGGGTTAGGAGACTGCAAGCACTTCCTGCTTCCCTTATCCACCTACTCATGAACTTATTGAAGTGTGCACTAAAGTACAAAAATAAGGAGCTTCTCCCCTCATCCTCACTGAAAATGAGCTAAGTATAAAGTGTCAGAAGCCCTTTATAAATGGCGTAGGGCAGGTACTCAGCAGACAAACATGCAGTAAAAATGAAAGTTAAAATAGCAGCCCTTGAGGAGTGGCCCAACTTATCAATGGCAGGGGCTGCCTGACGGTCCTGTGTGAGCTCCCTCCATGGCAGTGGTTGGGAGGTGTTGCCCTTTTAGTCTCCCTTTTCACAGGCAGCAGGATACCTCTGTCTGCATGACTTGGGTTTCAATAGTCATAAAGTTGCAATGGACTGGACTACTTTGCTAGCAGGGCTGAAGAATGAAATGAAAAAATCTGAAATTATGTTCAAAGAGCAGAAATAGTGATCTGGACCACCAGGGTTCACAGCAGTTATAGAGCAGCAATGAGATAAGTATCATTATGGGTTTTACTCTCATATTCCACACAGACTTAATACTTTCCAGCATGTTGCTCCATCAATCAGTAAATAACCAACATTTTCTTTATTTCATTAGTTTTCAGTCTCATACATTCACTCCAGGTTCCCTATATTTTTTTACTGACATACAACAAATAAAAAGTTTAACATTTAATCATAGAATTGTTTTGGTTGGAAAAGACCTTTAAGATCAAGTCCAACTGTTCGCCCACTGCTGCCAAGTCCACCACTGAACCATGTCCCCAAGCACCACATCTACACCTCTTTTCAATAACTCTGGGAATGGTGACTCCACCACTTCCCTGGGCAGCCTGTTCCAATGCTTGATAATCCCTTCTATAAAGAAGTTCTCCTAATGTCCAAACTAAACCTCTGGTATAACTTGAGGCCATTTCCTCTTGTCTTATCACTGGTTACTTAGGAGAAGAGACTGACTCCCACCTTGCTACAACTTCCTAATCACTAGGATGGGGAGATCAGCATTTTTGGTAAGTTATCAAACTGGAGTGCAATGGTTTCAAATGAAGAAACTTTGATTCTCACTGCTGATTGCCATATAAAGTCAAGGCCACACTTTGCCTCAGTTTGTCATTTTCTGGACTGGCTTTACCTAGCACATAAGTGGAGAGAATGAGTATTTACAAAACACTCTTCAAATCACAGGGACAAATGCATCATAAAAATCCTAGTTTACTTTTTTTTTTTGGAGCAGTGCATGACGCTGCAGCAACCCTTGTGCAATCATGCACTCGTAGACCTCTCTGACCTGAGCAGTGTACTGTGTAACTACTGACTGTGTTGCTACAGCTCCTGAATGGTACCATTTTGTTGTTAGAATGAACAAAGGATGCTTACGAGGGAGTGAAATGTAAGGCGCTGAGAGAGGAAAGTTTTCTGTGGTGTGGTGGGGGAATGTGGCCAGCATGGTCAACATGACAGGTCGTGATGAATGATACATGGAGAGATGCTGGGCCAGATGTGTGCACACAGTGAATGTCTGTCCTTGAGCTGGGCAACTTCATGAGAGTGAGCAAACAAACCTCATTTCTATGACAGAATTTCAGCCCACTTTCTTTGTGAGGACCCTCGATTTAAAAATGCTACTCTTGTAGCAAGGATGGCCATCCTGGCCTACACTACATTAACCTGCTGTGACACTAGGGTAGCACAGTGAACAGCTTCATCAGCAGGCAGGAGTGACACAGGCTCCTTCCAAATCAAACATTCAGAAAGTGAGTTTGCTATTGATGAAATAATCACCACCTCAATTCTCAACAATTAGCACAAGAAAATTTGACTCTATCTATACCTTCAAACTCACTGAAATCAGTATTAGGTATTCAGAAAACCTGGACAACTATAAAGTATCTTGATTAATCTTTTAGGATTGAATCTAAAAAGAACAAAAAAGTTTAATCTAAAGACAAAAAAGATTTCTGTCTTTTGGGGGATTAAAAAAAATCTTTGATTTTGCAAAATTCTGATAAATAAAATACTTGACTGAAGCATTTTGCTCACCTATTGTTAGCAATGTCATATCACTGAAATCTTTTATAAGCAGATAATATATAGTTTCAGAACACCACTAACATCCTACTCTGCTGACTATTTGAATATATTATTGACAGCAATATGTGGAGAGGAGTAAGGTTAAAGTGGTAATCAGGTACAATTTAGCCCAGTAATCACACCACTTCTAACACCAGTCATCCAAAAAAGAAGTTAAGGAAACTACCAGAGTCTCCCCTGAGTAGAGACTTCCTTTACATTGTAGTTTCCTCTCTTTCCTAATGAAACATACATAAACACGTGCCAATAGTAAGGACTTTTTTGTGCAGTTTTGCACTGAAATCTCCTGTGTCGGCATCTTCCCAGGTGGAGAAAGGTTTTTTATGTTACAGGCCATCTCCAGCACTACTGGGAGAAAGTGCATCATAAGGGAGGTGTTAGGGGTGGGTGGGCTCAGCACCAGAGTGATGTGACATCACAGACCATAGTAGTGGAACACAAATGTTAGAGGCAGCAATGTAAAATATGGACAATCTGTGTAGCCCTAAAGAAAAGTGCATGGAAAACTTGTAAAAGCATTCTGCAACTTGCTGGTGATCAGCTGTCTGGAGGAATAGCATTTTTGTACAGCTAGTGGGTGAGTGCATGTCTTTCAGGGTTTTTTTTTCTTTTGGCTGACAAAATTTCAAGCAGTTAACCAACAATAGGATAAATTAATGTAAACTTCATGTGACTCTTCATTGGCTGTCAAGGACAACTAGGACCCACCAGATAAAGCAGCATGTTCCCTCCTGAATCCACTTTTTATTTCAGTGTATTATAGTGAGTTGCCCTTTCAGTGGATGTTTCAAGAGGAATCATATTTTTCTGAGCCCTTTTTAAGACAGACTAAAATCAACTGGCCCCACTTTACTGACCTACATCAGGCAATTTATCTAAACGTTGTAATATTGTCGTAGACAAAAGTTATGGCAATCCCTTCACTGCTTAAACCATGTAGCAATTTGTATATTTATTTAAACATGCTAGAGATGTCGGGCATGGGGCTGTACTTAAAAGTGCATCAACAGTTCCCTTTTTCAGGCAATTGTATTTTACAAAGCTTTAGTTTTGTCGTAGCTAGATGTAATCACAAGAGGAAATATGTCTTTAACAGTGAATGAGAATGGTTTGGATACATTGAAGTCACATATAAGCACAAAATTAAAACAATAACTATTATCTGGTATCAGGACAGGATTTCATTACAAAACACAAGCAAGCAGCTTTGTATTTTAGTATTTTCATGTGGGCATACAACTGTCAGCAGTTTTCTTTCTATTTTCTTTCTCTTCTCTGGGTCACTAGGCAGAGTAAGAGGTAAGATTTGCAGTTCTTTTCCACCTACTATGCTGTTAAATGTTCTTGCAGATATGCCCCTGATTTCTGATTTATGAGCTGATACAGAGTATTATAAACTAGCACTTGTATATACAAGAAATGGGAAACGTGGGACAGTACCAGAAAAAATCCTCAAAGTACGTTCAAGTGCTTTGAAACAGTAATATAGTAAAAATAGAATGTAAATCTTACTACTTCAGCTGCAATGCTCGCCAAGGCACGCACCAACATCTACCCCAGCCCTTTGATGGGAACCAGCGGCCACGCACAGCCACACTGTGTTCATTGGAGCTTGCAGAACTAAGCGCAGGACCAGGATTTCACGTTCTCCTGGCTTTGCTCATGCTGAGTAACTTTCCTACTGTAGCCAACTGAAGAACCTGCTTATTTAAGTTAAGAAAGCAGAATCTGGCCTTTGACAGATAGCTGTACCATTTCCCATGGAGTCAGTCATGATCTAAAATGCACAATAAAACACACATTAAATGATAGTCATGGAGTGAATGTCACGGTTGTTACAAGGTCCAGATGCAGTGTACCAGACAGTGAGAGCAGCGTTACATGTTCAGAGTCTGCATCCATTGTAGGGGTACCTTGTGTTAGCATTTGCTGCCATTACTTCAGGAGGAGCTCGTGTGCAATGGTCAGA
Source organism: Brachypteracias leptosomus (assembly GCA_013401335.1). Taxonomy (NCBI): domain Eukaryota; kingdom Metazoa; phylum Chordata; class Aves; order Coraciiformes; family Brachypteraciidae; genus Brachypteracias; species Brachypteracias leptosomus. The sequence continues at coordinate 329,745 of VYZX01024929.1, forward strand.
GCAATCCACTCAGAATGGGGTCTGCCAGCCCTGGGGTTTGATCCTGCTCCCAGTCCTTACATCACACCTCAGAGCTGAGAAAGCTAAAACTCATCCAAGCCTGTATTTTCTTATGGTGGCTTGCAAAACTGGCCAAGCAGATCACCAAGGGCTGTACTGGCCTTCCTACAAAGGGAATGGCAACTTGCAGTCCCCAGTGCACTAGCAAGGTCTAAGGAGTGAGCTCGTTAAGGCTGAGCCCACAGTCCTTCTAGCCCTGTCTTGTATGGGGCTAAGGGTGGTCTGATAGGAATGGGAATAAATTAAAATCAGCAAACTTTTGTTAGATTTTAAAGTAATAGTGTCACTGATGGATGGGTGGTAGTGAAAAATGGCAGTGGCACTTTAGAGACCCCCAGTGATCACATCACAGTGAGATGCACCATTAAGAGTCATACATTATGTAAAAATGCACTTTTTGAAATACCTAAATATGTTGGCCCTTGGCCTTTGGAAAATACTATGTAGGGTTTTTTTTTCTCTCAGAAGTAAATAATGCCTGTTTTATAACCATCAAGAAAATGATCTGCTTTACCATCTTCAGATCATCATCATAAGAGAAATGACACAAACAACTATTGTCCAATTAAATAGACTGAGGTTTTTAACATTGATATTTTTCTCTCTCTTTTTTTCTTCTGCATTTGGAAATCATAGAGAAGAAATAGCAGCTACCCAACTTCAAAGCACTTTTTAGCACTGGATGTCATTAGAGATATTTCAGCTGTTCTTCCTACTCTGATGGCTCTGGATTTCACATGTGGCACACTCTAAAAAACAGTAAGCAGAGAATGGACAACAGTTTGCTCTGTCACTTTTACACAAAATTTTGGTGTAAGTATATATAGAAGGGGTGTGCCTTCCAATTTGATTTCAAAATTCTGCCGGCTTTGCTCACACTGCAGCCATGGGAGCTTTGAGGCAATCAAGATGCTTCACTGGTTAACAGACTGAATGTGTTAATCATGAAGCTGAGGGGTGTGTGTGTGCTTCCATGGGTGCTGATGAAGAGCTTTCAGCAAGGCAGAATCGAAGGGTGGCAGAAGGGTTCCAGACAATGTGGCCAGATCCATCCTCAGCCTTTGCTCTCATGGTCCAACTTAGAGCTTTGCAGGAGGAACTTTTTAAATCATCTGCTACAGGAACAGAAGAGGAGACTTTACTGTTCAGAACAACCAGGACATCATATATTCAGCTTCACTTCTGTCCTAGATTGTCAGGTACCCTGATGTTACTGGCTGTATGGTTTGTGTAAAAAATTCTTTACCCAGACAAAACTCTACTGACAAAATATTCTAGTTGCTGTTAGAAAAAAAAGTGGGACTAATGGTGTCACCATTACTCATACTAGAATAAGGTCAAAGCAGGTATATGTCACTCAGTATCTTATTTTAATAATCAGAATTTTAACCTTCCTAAATGTATGAGTCTTGTTCTTACCATAGCACTTCACATCATCCTGTATTGCTTTATTCTGATGTGGGCATGAGGCAGATCCTTCAGTGAAAGATAGTACTAGATCCACCTGTATTCCTTCTGCTTATTCTCCATCTCACTTTCCTCACAGGACACACCAAGAAAGTGCTGATTTAGCAAAGTTTACAGTGCTACATAAGGGAGCAGAGTGACAGGAATGAGATATACTGGTACCAAACTGGACCGTTGCCTTTCTCCAGGAATGCACAAAGCCTGAGTTTTCATTTCCTCTGCATATGGACGGACTCCACCACCAGGATCAGCAGTTTGGCCAGTTACTTGTGTCTACAGGGCTAGTCATTTAATAGTTAATCCTGTCTTGCCCTGAATGCATTGTTATCAGGCCTCTAAGGCATCACATTTGATGGGCACAATTCACACTTCTCAGAATCATTATTCCAAGCTTCCTGCCAGCTCCTTAGTTTACTCAGGCTTCATATTTGCCAGGTTATTTTTGCAGCAACAAAGGCTGGAAACTAAGGCCCGATTGCCTGGCAGGCAGGGCTGGCGCAGGGCCGGTGCCCACACACTGGCTGGCTGCCTGCGGGGCGCCCCGGGGCAGCCGAGGGGCTGGGGAAAGCACGGCTGCCCCACCAGGGACTCTCCAGCTCTGGTGACAAGCCAGGAGTCAGCCAGTCACACTGACCTCTCTCTCCTTCAGGTCCATGGTAAATGCTTCTACCAGCTTGAAAGCCGTGAATTTTCTTACTCAACTTTCAATTGCAGAAATCTCCAATTTCTTTTTTTTTATCATTATAGCCAGGTGGGTGTTGGGCTCCCTCTTCACCGAGGCTCCATGACCTGGGCTTTACTGTACTGCCACACCTACAGGTTTGACATCTGCAGGCAGTGACTTGCAAATGAGAAACCCACAGCAGCAGGTAACATGTTATTGAAGGTGGGTAAATATAGGACCCAAGATACAAAGTATCATGAGCTACAAACTTGAATGGAAAGCAGGGAAGCTAAACAGGAGACAGAAACACTGCTCACTACTTCAAAGTCAGGAAATAAGGACATTGTTTCAAAACAGCAGATCAGGAGTATGGAAAATTACCTACAACCAGGAAAATGTGAAGGTATTATTTTCCGGATTATATTTGTTCCAGTTTAATGGACTGTATCTGGTATATATTAAAACAGTCCTAAGCAATGCTGCTGCAGTTAAAGATAGGTCAGGTTTTTTCATCGTAAACAGAAATTTCAGGGCATATAGTTCAGCCGGGTAAATCCACACCAGCCTCAGTTTGTGCCATCACTGCCATGCCCGGGTGCAGTGCCTCCTCCCCTACACAAGTCAGCTACATCGTTTTTACTTAAAGAACGTGAGTAAAAAGAAATTTTTCTGGGCTCAGTTCAAATATTGCCCATTTTCCATTTGAAGAGAAAGAGAAGGATTTAAAATAGAAATGGGAATTTCAAAACAAGTCCTTTCTCTATGAAGATCCACTACTTGCTATGGATGTGGATCAACTCATTTTCATCATGATTTCCAATGTGGAGTTCTGTCAGCATCTGGCACTGTCTGTGGGATATTACTGGAATATACACAGAGAAGAGTTTAGTCCAAGGAGGATATTAGGTCCCAAACATGCTAGTGTGGCTTTCCACTTTTAAGATATACGCAGTGCAGATTATTCTGCTAAACAGTAGCAACAGAACTTGTCTACACATGGATATATTCCTACAAAATCATGTCTGTATCCTCCCTGTTGCAGGGGAAAAAAAAAAAGTGTTTGATGCTGTGCTTAAGCCATTTTCACTGTAAATTAAAATAACTGAAAGGAAGAAGTTTTATTCTACAGTAAGTGAGTCCATAGACAGAGTTCTTTAAATACCTTCTGCATTATAAAGTCACATTCTACAATAACCTAGCTCTGAATTGCAGATAATATTGCATTTATAAAGTATACATTCTCAGAGGATGAGAAATATTGCTCAAAAAAGCCACTCAAATGTTGAAAATGTAATATTTACACTGGATAGGTGCCATCTTTGTCTGGCAGGCTAATGGGTCAGAAAAAATTGTCTGTGAAAAGATGACTGGGAGTGGCTGGGAGTCCAGCAGTTTCTTTTTCTCCCTCTCCATTTTCAACAAAGTTGTACTTCCTGGTGTTATGGTTTAAATCAGATTTTAAGAAGTCCATTATGATGCATCTGTTTAAAATATCCAGGGGAAGCACAATTCAATAACACTAAATGTGCAAACGTGAAGGCTGTGAATTAACGCTGCCTCTCCTGTTTAACTTACTGCCTCTTGTGTCGAAGCATCATTGACACACAATTTCACATCTCCATGGTCCTAAAGAGTGTCATGAACTGTGAATAGGCAGTTGTGCTTTGAACGTCTCCCTATGCCCTTGCATCATCCAGATCAGACCTGGTGGTCTTACATACTGTAATCCATCCTTAGCGATTTTAAGTTAATATTTTACTTGAGTTATGCTCTAGTTACATGAAATCAAAATGTTATACGGTTATTTGTCTTTTTGTCAGTTTACACTTAGTGTTACCATTTATATTACCTGGTGAATAAAACCAGATAACAACCCTTGCAAATTACTTGTAGAAGAGTTAATTTCTATTCCTTCTAAAGCCAATTTTAAATCTCTTCCATATGGCTGATACAAAACATTACGATGCAGTTGATGAAAACGTGGCTCTAATGAAGTCAATGAGTTCTGTGACTGACTTCAGGAGAGCCAAGATTTCATCCATTATCTATTTCTGTAGCATAGGGCCCAGCTGTATTACAGTAAAAAAAAAAATAAAATCCAACAACAAAAGCCTGAAGCCATTAATCAACTCAGAAAGATCTGGTTAATGTATTGCGCGATAGGCCTCTCTTGGATGGTGCGTGCCTTTAAATTCTGCAAGCACTTAAAGAAACCTCGCAACAGAAGTGACACATGTGCAGCCTCAGACGCTGGGCCCAGACAATACCCACCCTGCCTGCTGCAACCATCCTGCGCTGCTCTAACTCTGCTTTTCTCCCTCACCCTTTGAGGCCCTTCTGACGGGGAACCGCAAACTTCCCCAGGCAGGGCTCCTGCGCTGGCCCAGGCAGCTGGGGGTGCGAGGCACAACCTTGCGCTGAGAGGAGCGGGGCTGGCGCTGGGTGTAAACATCGGGAGTTCCAGCCTTGCCCAAAGCAGGGCCAGCCATTTGCCCATCGGGCCTTTATTGTGTCTGTTTAAACATAACCTATAGCACTTATCATATCTTTTTTTTTTAAATTTTACACATTAGTTTGATATAAAAATTCCATTGTTAAATCAATGCCACATACTCAAAACCACCCGCCATAAATTAGAACACTCAATTTAGGGAAAAAAAAAGTTTCTCTCAGTACTGAAAGCCGGATCTTGCACACCTAAGCATGTACCCCAATTATGGGATTGTTCACACAGGGGTATTGTACACATCTCAGGCAGAGTGCAGCACAAAATAGCAAACAGCCGATCAACCAGATGACAGAGTAGGTTTGTAAAGAGCTTACTCAAAAATAAAGGCGGTGTGGCTCTGCACATCATAGCCTAAAGAGGAATTTCCTAGGAAAGTTCCCAAAATCCAACACATATTAGAATTGATCCCAAAGAGTCTTTCAGTAATGCAAACTAACTCCCAAACCACTTCATTTCATTTAAAAACTCTTCAAAGTTATGTAGGCATGCACACACCTTAGCCACATGCATGTGGAATTCCGTAATGCTTCACTGACTTTTTAATTCACATAAGTTCAAAGCTTTGATCACACTGCTGCTACGCTTTCTGTTTGCATTTTTGCAGTCTTTACATTATATCTGGTGACAGAAGACTGAAGATTTCATTAGAGGGCAAAGAAAATAATTATTTAGTGGTCACTGAAAAGTTGTGTATTTCCATAAATGGCTTAGAGCTCAGATTTTTAAAAAATGCAGTAGACAATGGGATGTGGTCATTCTCTTTGGCATAAAAAGTAGAACTTCTTTCTGTGAGCATTACAATTTGCAATTATTACTCTAAAATTATTGAAGATTTATATAAAAATCTGAGATGGAAGAAAAGCAAAGTTTTTAACTATTTATTCAAATGCATTTTATTTCTGTAATTTGTCAGTAAATATATATATTAATTACACAGTAATATCCTCATTCTTTCAATTAGAGATGATGAACATAAGGGTAACTAAAACATTACAAGTTTTTAATCAGTAAGATAAACATACATTTTCTGTCTGTATGGTCTGCATAAGCACACAGGTCTAGTCAACCTTATGTACAAACAGAAATACCTGTTTTTAGAAACCTGTCTTAATTTAAGACAGTCGAGCTAAAGCAAGCACTACTTTACACGATACCTACAACTCTTCCATTCATTCAGATGACTCAAAATAAAGCACAAAACTGTTTTATGTTTTTCTTTGTAACCCTACCTTAATACACAGTGTCTAGATCCAAAATGACTAAAGTGCAGTTTACTTGCAGAGTTGTTAGAATTTCTACTAAAAATAACTTCATGGTTATTTTTCTCCCCCTTAGTGAGAAAAAAGCCGCTTGTTCCTGCTCACATACTGTGTATCTTTAAGCCAGTTTTTGCTTACAGGTTTCCCGCAGCCTGCTTCCCGCCGGGGCTGCTCCGGCTGCGCTGCCGGGCCCCCTCCCCGAGCGCATTAGCCCAGGCTCAAAGACAAGCCAGGCTTAGGCGGCAGGTCGTTATTTTTCGTACAGTAGTTGGCCTTGAACATCAGCCTTGCCACATGAGAATCTATTATCCTCTTCACCTGAATAAAACTGAACTTAAAATATTTTCTACCTACAAATCTGAAGCGTTTTTCCTCGCTTTATTACTATTTAATCCCCTCCGCGTTAAGTTTCGGGCGGCTTTGCCAAGCGGCTCCATGTGAAGGGAGCGCTGTCGCTTCCTTCCCCGTCCCCCGCAGGTAAACCCGGAGTAGCCCCAAAGGAGGGACATCCCGACTGGAGGCGATGCCACGGGAACGGGCCATGCCCGCCTGACCCGCCTCCTCGGTGCCCGCACCCCTGCGGCACGGCGCTGCCGGCGCCAGAGCCAGCCGGGACACCAGCGTTCGCCCCGCTCCGCACGGACCGCGGCTCAGCTCGGCACGGGGCGAGCGCCAGCAGCCCAGCGCCTTCTGCCTGTCCCGTCCCGCCGTGACCCCCGCC
>VYZX01024929.1:336464-455634 GCA_013401335.1 Brachypteracias leptosomus
GGAGCCGGCGCGGCCGAAGCCCCCGGGAGCCCGCTCCGCCGCCGCCTGCCCCGCTCGGCGCCTTCCAGCCCAGCTCTACCCGCATTGTTTCCCTCGCTACATTTTTTTTTTTTTCCCGGGGTTTGATTTGCAAGAAGACGCCAAAATCGCTGTAAATGGCTCATTTCTGGGGTGGGGGCGCGCTCCCGACGGCCGCGGCGCTGCGCCGGTGGTCGCAGCGCGAACCGCCGCATTCCCGCTCCCACAGCGCCGCCTGGTGGCCGCTCCGCACCCCGCCGCGCCCCGGGCCTGAAGCCCCCGGCCCGCAGCTCCCAGCCCACCCCGTTCTTCATCCCCGCCGGCCCGCCAGTAAAACGGGGGATCTCCATAAACCAACCCCCCGTGACCCATATTTAGTTCAAGTGTAATCTTTCTACTTTTTTCCTCCCCCCCTCTTTTTTTTTTTTTTCCTTTCCTGGATCCTCTTTCAAGCCCACTCCACAGTGCTGCGCTGTCTATTACATGCTAATTTAATTTTACTATGGACGATATTTTCAGCATTTGCTGAGGACAGTAAATTTTGTAGTTTATGTTATTTCACTTTTTATGACTTTTTAACACTTAATAAAATTTTATTAGAGCACTTTTGTGTTTACAAGGCCACAAAACTCTTGGCAGGTTGTCAGAAGTCCTTTTTATTATGATCCTACTGATATACTGCGAGTAATGAAATAATCATGTCCAGAAATGTATCAAAGGCCAGAGGGATTATCCAATTTAATGGCTCTACAGATGCGCTGTGAGGGATATGGACAGGCAGCCGCCGACAGGCTGACAGGCGTGTGCGAGGAGGAGGAGGCAGGAGCTCTGCTTAATTTCCTTCCCATTGCCGGCTGGTTCTGCTCTGTCCTAAAGGCTCCGCACTTGGCCAGGTGACTCCAGGCACTTTCAAGAAAAACGGATTTATTCTGTTGCAAAAAGCTTTTTTCTTTCTAGTCCTCCTAGGTGGGCATCCAGCGCTGATGTGCCTGCTCCACCATGCCCACCGTGTGCAACGTCCACTAGGACATGACCCACTGGAAAGCGCCCAATGTCATCGTGCCACTGTGCGGCAAACAGTGGCTCTGGGCGCCAGGATTTGGTCTTGCAGCCAACAAGTAAATAAGTAGAAAAAAGAAAGACCAAACCAAACAACCATAAACAAGAAATCAGAGGCAGAACAAGCTGGTGAGATCAACCATAAGCGAGATAGTTGGAAGCACCCTGTGCCATGACTGCTCGTTGCTCTGTCCATGCCAGGCGGGGTGGTGGGAGCGCTCCTGCTGCCGCCTTCACCCCACAATGGGCTGCTTTGCTGCGCTGCAGCCCGAGATACTGCAGCTGCTTTTAAGGTCATTTCCTTTTATTTTAAATAATTGTTCCTTTAACATATGTTGTTAAACTCATTCTTGCGTCAAAAGGAGGCGATTATACTTCCTGACCCTGAAAGCAAGGTGGGTGGCTTTGTTTTATAATTAAATTTGCTGTGTTCAATTTCATATTTTTCTTTCTCTGCTGTTTCCTAAAGCACATGCCAAAAAAGACAAAGGGCAGCAATGACACCAGGAACACTTCAATGCCAGTCTTGTCCCTTTAACACACATTGTTCCAAACTTTCAAGCTTCACAGGGACACCAGAAAGATATTCTTTCATCATTTTACAATGAATTGTTTAATTCACTGTGATTTAAAACTGGCCCTATTAAAGTCTGCCACTTTGCAATTTCCAAAGCACAAAGAGGACTCTTTTTCCTCCAGCACAAACATATGTAGTGTATTCCAAGGTATCTCGTGATACTGCCAACAGGGATTTCTTTTAAAGAAAACAGGTAGCAGCTGTGTGGTTTTAAACTATATTTGAATAGTTTGCAAGGACTTTACAAACAGACCTGAAGACAAGGTTAGAAGTGATCAAAGAATTTATCTTTGAAATCATGGCAATATATCAGTGGACCACAAGTTGGTATATTTATTCATATTATGAATCTGCCTCACCTTGGAAGAGTGCCTCCAAAAGCAGTGGGGCTTCTGGAGCAGCTAAAATAACGTACAGTGTTAGTAAATACACCAGAACCTGGCCCAGGAGAAGCAATATAAATCATTAAATGCAGTTCCGCCTCAGGACAGAAGTTTTGTTTTCCCAGAACAATATCATCTACTGTAAATCGTATGTTTACAGGTCAAGGTCAATTTAAACTTCTTAAACCCTTAACAGCCATCAAACTGGAAACCTACAGGAAGAAATGATGTGGTGAAAGAAGTGATGGACTGGAAATTGTTACCCTTGGAAGAGGAGCGTTTGCTATTGTTCTTTTGAGAGAAAGAGCAAACTTAGAAATGCCTTGAGTATAAATACGTGAACCTATCACAGATTGTTTAATTAATGAGGCATCTAACAAATTTAACCCTTTCCTGGGGGCTTCATTTTTTTTCCTGGAACTTCAGAAAAGGTGTGAGGAAGCAAGTATGCCATTTCCACCATCATGAGGTGGGATTCAGTAACTGGACCTTGGCCGGTGCCTAGGTGAGGTATGAAAGGTGGGCAAGATTGTCCTGGCTGAAAGAGGACAACCTTGGTGGAATAATTTAAGGGGGCAGCACAACTAGTGATGGCCCTGACCCCAGCATGCACAAATGCCAGCCCTGTGAGAGGTCTCTCAGACCCCAATGGGCACTGTCAGGGCAGGTATGTGGGGAGAGACTTTTCTCTCCACTGAGGATGGCCAAAAGATGCTGTTATGAGACATGGGGAAATCTGTGGATACTCTGTTGCTGTATCTGCACACAATCCCCGTTTATGGTCCAGTTCTGCTCTTGGCACAGGCCATCAAGCAGGTGCACCAGTGAAATGCAGCGTACTCCTGGCACACAGTACATTGCCAGATCTACTGATGCTCTGGTGAAAATGAGAAGATACATATTAATAATTTCAATGGGCCAAATCCTACACCTGTTCAGTTAGTGGAACCTGTGCCATTGTCCACATTGAGACTAAAAGTGCAGTCATGCTTAATGAGTTATTTATAGGCAGTTATCTATAAGCTTTGTAATGACTCTGTACTATCGAAAGCACAAAGCTGGACTATGGTATGCTATAGACTGATGGAATGAATAATAGCAGTTTAACAATTTATCATATGCATATTTACATGCAACATGCCAACAGCCTTCTTCATAAAACAACTATGAAAACAATAAATTATGAAAATCAATCCAGAATTCTTTAAATAAAGAAGACAAGATGTTCTGTGAGAGCCATTTGGGTTTTAGTCACAGAGCCCCTACTGATTAGAGCAGGATTTGTGCAGCTAAATCCCACTCAAATTTCTGAAAACAATGTTAAGGTTGATGATGAAGCCACAAAGTCAAGCACATTTCCTTCTGAAACCTATTAAAGGGACTTCAATCTGGTCTTTAATTTTCTTTTTCCAAACTGCTGGCAAAAGAAGCAATAGGTACTTTTTTTGTTATTTTTATTTTTGGGTTGGCAATCGTTTTCTTGTTGAAAGCTGCCATTTCACAAATCAGGAGAAAATGTAACAAAAAATATGAGTCCCTCAAGGGGACAAAAACATTTCCAGGGCCTTGGTTACTATTACTTTAGGAGGAAGGCCTGGTTCCTATAGACTAGATACTAATATACTCCCCCAGTATTCAGAAGACTATAAGACAACTCCTTTTCTGCAGATTCAAGCATGGACCAGAGCCTACATCTGCCCCTTCCCAAATGAGTGCCCAAGGCAATGGGGTCTTCCAAGATAGGTCTTCCAGTGAGGGCACTCCATGGAGCTCAAGGGAAGAGAGAAAATACCAGTAAAGTTTAATTAACCCATCTCATTAATTTTTATTAAAATTCCTGAAGTTTGGGGTGGTTATGGCTTGGAAGAGAGGCTGGAGCTCCTGACTAGGTCATCAAATTGAGTAAAACACACATTCCTATCAAAACTCTAGCCTTTTCTTTCCCATCTGCTACAAAGATTAGTATGCTGCAGATGTATAAAAGAATGAAAGTGCATGAAGATAATGATATAAACTTAAAGTATATAAAAATAAGACAGTTGAAATGCTACCTGTATTGTAGTTCTATTATAGTTTAATGGACATATGCCAATGAGCATTGCGCCTCTGTGTCCAAACTGATAGATGTACCCCATAAAATCTTTCCTCAGAAGAAAGTCAGATAAGTGAAACTCGGTAGAAAAATAGCTGTACTTTCTGCAGCTATAGATTATTCAATCAATGAAACTCCTATCTAACTCAATACTACCCACGTCCTTGGATTTACTTTCTGAACTGGCTGGCTGAACTGACTGGCTCCCAAATTCCTCTGATGAGTATGGTAATTTTGAAAGCCCTGAAACCCTTTCCAGGGAGTAAGCAGCAGCTCCCAACTATGGGTTTTATGGCTAAGACCAGAAAGGGATAGCATTTACAGTTCTCAAGACAGAGCTTGGGATTTGCTTTCTTGCTTAGGAACATAGTTATCATTTATAATACAATGTTGTTTAAGTTCTTAAGATGAGTGGTAGTTATAGAATCATTTCATGTTCTTTATTATTTTGGCTTAGTCCCATTTTCCTTTATTTGCGCTACATATATATATATATCTCATTACTAGCTCTCAAGAAAATGTTAACATTTCTTTACTGTCTGATTCCTGGTAACTTACGGAGACAACTTTATTAGTGGTAACCATGGCAATACAGAAACAGAGTCTAACATGACTGCCTTGAAACACCCAACTCAGAATAACTGCAAGGAACCCGAGGTGCAGTTCTTAGCCAGAGGAATTATAAACAGCAAACCCAACTGGAGAATTTCCCACCTTATTTTGTGCAGTCCTACAAAACTGCTGTACTCATCCTACTGAATACTTAGGGATTAGGGGCTGTTTAATATCCCTGTACTTGCCCTGTGCCTTCTGTGTGTGAGGCACTGGCACAAGTAACAAACACGGCAAGGGTGCTCCCAAAGCTACTAGGAAATCTCTGGCTGCCCAAGTGCTGCTCTGGTTACTACCACAGGACAGCACCTTCTGCAACCTTGCAAAATTAGCTTTATAGTCATTTTCCAGAGGAGAAACTGAGGCAGTCAGCTTGAAGGTGTTCAGGTCCCTAGGGAAATCCCGCTAGGTGCTCTGGTCTCAGAATCTGTGTGGCTTCTGTTTTCATCCTTACCTGCTTAAAATATCCTTGTGAGTTTAAGTGATATCTCCAAGGTTTCACATATTTGAATGGCACAGGAGGAAGATGAATTCATACCCTTCAGTTTGCCAGCCTAGCCCTTAAGCACAACAGTAAGGCAGCACAAAATCTCCTAGAGCAATCTGCCGGCACCTTCCTGTGTAAAATGCAGTACGGCAGGAATGAGCCTCTGTGGGGAGGAGACATGACACACAGGTCTCATGGGCAAGTGGGTACCAGGAGCAGGTACAGCAGAGGGATTAAGCTGGGGTGTCAGATGTGGCCCTGTGTGGCCCAGGCGACAGGGTGCTAGGGCTTTCAGGAGGAGCACCTGCACCACAGCTGGTGCAGAGGGAAGCCTGGGTGAATGGCTCTCCTCTACCTCCTGCTCTGGGCTGGAGAGGCAGATCTTTTAGCCTTTGGGTGGCTGGGGATAGGGGCAATTTCAAGCACCATATTTTGGACATAAATTCTGCCTTCAAGGAAGCATTATGGAGACTATCTGCAGCCCACCCTGGTCTCTCAGACCACACTGCTTCTCCCTCTCTCCTTTCACAGTCCCAGCCACTCTGCTGGGATGGTTTGCAAGGGAGAGGGAGAGCTGATACCACTTGCAGGCATTTTTTTCCCTCTCAATCTGTGTTCATTGCTTTCCTGATGTACTCTGAGGCAAGGCTGAAGAGATATTTATATCTCTCATATTGATGAGAATTACCAGGATCTTAAAATACTATTTAGAAGCGCTGTAACAATGAATATGTTACACCAGCAGTAGCTCTTTAAAAGTTTCTCATGTAAATAAAGACTGTCTCCAAGAAGAGTCCCATACATAACACTGCACAGTAATCATTGGCTTTAAAATTATTGCAAACAAAATAAAATTCAACACATCAAAATGGATTTAGGCTATGTGACCATTCAAAGCTTATTAAAATGACAAACTTGAAGAAGCAGCTGGAATGCTTAAAACTCATCACTTGTTCATGTGCTGGTTTGATTTAAAGAAGACTCCAGACGTTTTCTTGAGCCTCTCATGAATTATTCCCCAGACTTCACTGCTGGCCAAAATATGGCTATAACTGGGCCCCACATCTCTTGCTCTGTGTGATCTGGCTTTTCATGGGAGATTCAAACCTGGTAGTCTTCCCTCTCACACCCATACTCTTGGCAACTCTTCATTTTCCTTGGGGAATTCTAGAGTCTTTATCTTCACTCACACTTTAAAAAGATGTGGTTTGTAACGCTTTAATATTTCTACTAATGCAGCAGTTTCTTGGTGCACTGCATAAGCTCGGGGCCTTTTCTCTGGGCGTGAAGGTGTGCTAGGGCATGTCTGCACCTCAGCCTGTGGTGTCCTGCAGCACTGCCCAGCCTGGCGGCTGCCTCTCTTTCCCAAGGAAAACTGCCACTTTTGCTGTGCTTTTACAGAAACTTCCATGAAAAACTGCATTTCTGGTTTCTCAGATTGTTCACACATCTCAGCTCAAGTCTCTCAAGCCCTAGGGGTAAGAATAATTCTTTTGGGGCACAATTCTTGCCCTAAAAATGGAAAGTTTACAGCAGTACACATGGAATGAATCAACTGCAGGAGAGCCCCAAATGGTGATGCCCAAACAAACAGTGCCTGTTGTGGGAATGGGAGTCAAGCAGGAGGGGTAGGCAGCCAATGAGAGAATGGAGGCTACAAAGAAAGGCTTTGGTGATCCTTCACCATAAAGTCCATAAAGTAAGTTTGGCTCAAGGAATGGGCAAGGGTCTGGTCAGTATTTAGACTAGTCGAAACAAGTCTTCTGAGAATAAAAGTTTTGGCAATTCATCCAGCAGGACAACTTTGCACATCAGGATGCTGTGATTTAAGTGACATCCTTTTTATCACAATGACATTGAACCAACCTGAAAAATGTTTCAAGATACTAAATCCTTCAAGCTTGATATTTGGAATGGGGTCCTCTTTCAAAATTGGAATTTTCCCATCACTGATGACATCTTTGTATTATGGAGTCCCTTATCTTTCATTCTAATGATATTGCATAGACCTGTCTTTGTGACACACTGGAGATGTGATAAAGTGATGCAGTGAATTTTCTCACTGGAATGTAAGAAGAAGAAGTCTTCCTGACAGTTTCTGGTGTTTGCTTTTGTTTTTTTTAAATACATACATATATATAAAAAAATTCTACCCAGTTACATTACAAACAACAAGATAATTCAAAGTAGATACAGTTTTTATCAGATATTTTAAAAAGACAGTAACAATATTACAGGAACAAGGTGATTGTAAAGGCAAATAAAATATAATACATATTTTGAAGAGTCTGAAAAATTAGCTTATGTTTTGTTAACATTATTTTCATTTCTTCACAGCTTCAAATTGTTACTGTCCAAGCACTCTTCAGCCTTTTCCCTATAGGCTAACAGTGTGATATAGTGAAAGCATGTCAGTTTAAGAGCACATTCTTTAAAAAATATCACTAAAGCCAGATAGGGCCTGATCCACCGTCCACAGAAAATGAATGAAAGCTTTTCAGTTACTTTTAAAGCCTTTGAGTTGGTTGGTCTTATAGTGAATGTTAGTAAAGGATATGAAGATAGGTGGTTTCTGCTGGTTTCCCAAAAGCTTTGTAAAATTTTCAGTGTACTCCCACATAGGCCTGTGCTTACGAAGTCAGTAGGTTTCTGTACACACTTCAAAAAAAAAACCCAACATAAAATATAATGCTGTATAAAGGTAGAGAAATCTCTAAATATTCCTACAAGTACTATAAGGGGGTACTATAGGGGGTTGGACTAGATGATCTTTCAAGGTCCCTTCCAACCCCTAATGTTCTGTGATAAGAAACATACTTTGACATCAAAGCAGCACTCTGCATGCATAATAATCAGTTCAGACCGTGGAAACAGGAGGGTCAATTTTTTAGTTTTCAGTAGGTACTACACCTGGGGAGAACACCTCATATTACAGAACTTGATGCAAATATTGCAGATATATAATTTAATCAAAATATCAAACATTTTTCACTACAGTCCAGTTAACCTTTGTAAACTAAACACTTTGTAAACTTATGGGACCTTCCTCACAAGATGAACTTCTGGCAGTGGCTATATAAACACACTTTGTGGGCTGAATCCTTTTCCACTAACATACTTCCAGTATTGCACAGTAAAAAATAAGAGAGGGGAGGGTGGAAGGGTCAGCTGCTTCCCGACATCTTTATCTTTATCAGTACCAGCAACCCCTCGGCTGGTGTCAGTGATTTGTGGTATTGTTGTTTATCTGTGTATCACTCACTCAGATGCACTGTTTAGATCCAAAGGTCTCAAGACCATTTGCAATCTCTTCTAGGCTTGCTGTACCAGACAGGGCAGACATCTGGCTGTCAGTTATAATTGCATCCTGCACCAGAAGTTGTTTTTAAATACTCCTGACTCCCTTTGAACGTTGAACTGTGATGCACAACAGTTTCAAGCCATTACTGCAAAAGGCAAAGTCAATTCATGGCTTTAGCCCAGTTTGAAACAAGATTTATGAGAGACAGTGGGGAGGGGGGCCATTTTACAAAAGGGTGGCTGTTCGAGCCTGCTTGGGTTTTAATGATACAGCAGTTTCCTTTCCAGCCCGTACAACTTACTCTTTGAATGCTGATAGAAATAGTGCATCAGAAAAGTGTATTTGTGGTGTTGCCATGTTTACTGTTTCCTGTTGTCTTTCGTGGGAAGTATTTTAACAGAAATTAGGACTTCACATAAAAACCCTACAGGCTCTGGGATGAAAGGATTTACTTCTCACCCTAACATTGTGGACTGTGATTTAAACCCTACAGACTCATGACAGGATATAATGCCAATTAAAAGCATGAAACCTAATTTTTTGACTGAATAATAACATAATCCCCTTTCTATTATCTGGCTAAAGGGTTATTGACAGCACCTTATTTCTCAGCCCAAATATTGGATTTATTAGGCTAACAAACTGCTCTTGTTTAAGTTATATAGGCCAATGAATATTGTTGAATGTCCAGGCACAGGACTGCATTCAATATTGTAAAGGGATGTTTTTCCCCTGGTGATCATCATACTGGGTCAAGAATGCACAGAAATGTAAGTGGACAGCTGGTTTTGGTTGAAAGCAGAGTTCTGATTTGCTGTTTAATACCAAATCAATTATAAAGTAATTTAATAACAAATCTTATAAAGGGAAACGTTACAGTGAAAAATTCAGCTGGAGTCTCTTCTGAGCTCTGAACTCAGTTTGCATGCAGTACATAGGAAGTTTGATGGAAAGACATTACTGGATTAGAGACAAGAAAGAGATTAAGTTCTGCCTCTCTGAGCTGCCAGTTGTGACTGCTTGAGCCCGATACGTGACCTACATTGTTTTGTCAAGGCAAGAGTTTCGGTAAGTGAGACCATGCTGATGCACGGCTGGAAGTAAACTATCCCTCTCTGCTTTGGCACCTGGTCTGACACCAGTGAAGAGTCCAGAGGCCAGTATGTGCCACTCAGTTCAGCCCCTGGTGGACTGCTATCTCTATTACATCTGGGTTTTCCCCAGAAATGTTTCACATTTACACACATTTTATGCAGCAGTGTCTGAAACGGGAAGGGAGGAATCTCTCTGTGTCACATACACACTCGCGTAAACTGGAGCCTGCAATTTCCCTAATCACTAAAATCCCTTCTCCCCATGTGTAAGTTGTTAACCTTCATTACATCCCCATGGGAACACACACTAAGCAGAGGCCTGTTAAAATGAAAATAACCATCCTTTCAAATTGCCAAATCACCATATTAAAAAGCCCCCTTCTTATAAAGCAAGGTTCATCATTTGCAGTGCCGGGCTAATTCCTGCTCAGAGTTGAATGTAATTATTTCTGCTATATGGTTTTATTTTTAAAAATACTTCATTGGCTTCTGCAGCATCATAACAGCAAATGTTGTGCTAAATCTTCTTAAAGTTCCAAGTTTTAAGATGAAGATACACCTTATAGTTATTAGAAAATTCATAAGGAGACTGCTTTCACATGTATACATACATTGTTTTCTTTAAGCTTCAAGGCTAATTTTTACCCTGTGTGTTTTCCAGATGCACACAGGATTTTCCCCTCATTTCCTGTCTCATTCCTAATCTAAAATCTATTGCCATTTCATAATAATTAAAAAAAGAGCTGAGCTGCTGAGTGAGCAGAGGAACTCTGGTGCTGAGTCGGGTGTGCTAGCCCTTCTGAACCACCATTTTATCGTTGTTGTGTGTGGACTGCAAAATGGAGGTTCCTATGATTTTGATGAACAGAGACCTGCAGTAGACTCATCATGCGGTCAGGAAAAATGCCCTCACCCCATCTGAAAAAAGGCCAGCTTCTCTTGCCAGTGCTTGCCTTTGTGCCTGTCTCTCTGTGCTTTCACAGCCCTCGGTTGCCTCAGGACTGCCTCTAATTCCTCTGCGAGACCTGCAAAGCCACTAAACGCTGATTTCTAATTTAAAGTTCCTCAGGAGTAACCATGGTGCTGTGTGGTCAGCATACAATCCCAAATGGTAAGAGAACAAAATCACACAATTTTGTGTCCTGTGTGTTTACTAACAGAGGACCGAATGTCACATAGGCAGGAGTACTCAGGCCAGTGTGCATGGAGAATGAATGTTTTGCTCATGAATAAATGGTCCCTCCAGATCAAGGTTGAGGTCATTGGTAAGATCTAGGCGTTAGCTCATTCTAAAACTGTGTGCACATGCGAATGAAGGAGTTAATACTCGGACTGCCAGTCTTTCTTTCATAAGAGATGTGTTCAGCCTAATTTTTTTTTTTAATAGTTGGTTACAAACAGTTTATCCCCCTCTTCAGTGTAAATATACTGCTGGCAAAATAGCAGCCAAAGCAGGCAGTGACCTTGGGCTACCACTAGCTAGGTATCAAAGAGCACCACAAAAGAGGGTTAGGAAAACGCTAACGGCATGGAAATTGCCTGTGATTACCCACAGCAGGACGAGTATCCTCTTCTGCCTATGAAGAAATCATTTCCTTCCAGCCAGGTACGCAGCCACTGCAGGGTTCGAGCACGCAGCTTCGCAGCGCGTCGGCAGCCGCGGGTCAGACACAAACACACCGGCAGCGGAGAACTCCCGCGTACCTTCCCCCTGGGTGAAACGGACCCACAGCAGCGGGATTTACGGCCTGCACAACAATATTGTTTTCTCTCTTTGGTTTGCAAGGGTTGTAAATAGAAAAAAAAAAAAAAAAAAAAAAGGCTGATGTATTAAATGTGGGAATAACACGGCTCTTAAAGGCAGGGTTACGGTGGCGGGGCGGGTAAAGGCTTTACGCTGTTGGAACGGTGGGTGTGACGCGGTCCCGCGAGACTGACGGGCGGACGGGCGCAGGGCCCGAAGCTGCAGGCGGGGCGCCCCCTGGCGGCGGCGGGGCTGCCCGGGGGCGGGGGCTGCTGCCCGCCCGGCTGGGGGGAAACGCGCCCCGCTGCTTTGATCCGGCTGACTTTTAAGCGCTCAAGCCAAGTGTTATCCAATTTTTTCCCACACAATCTGTTTGGAGAGCTAGCAGTGCATTTCAAAATGGCTTATCTTGATGACACGGTCATCATTCTAAATAATTTGATTTCCAAATATATACATCATGCTGTGGCCCTGCCAGAAAAATCATTCTATTGAAAGACTTCTGTCTTAAGATTTAGACTAAATAGAGGAGAAATGATTACATGACCTAAACACCTTTCAGGGGGAGGGGGGTGGGGTATGCCACTGTTTGCTGGAAAAAAGCTAAACAAAGAAAATATTTTCTGAACCCAAAAGCTTCTTTTTGGGGGTCATGAACTGGAGACATTGCAGCTACTGTCAAAAATCTAAAGAGGAAATGAAAAATAGCACTTGCTCCTTTCAACTGTGTGCGTGTGTTTTCTTTTCTTGATGGCTGGAGGAGACCACATTCTAAGAAGATTTCTCAGTGCACTAGAAAATGCAGAAATATGTCGTAATTCTTTAGTTTCTTCAAACTGAAAAATCAGAGAGAACGTTTAACATACAAGAACTCCGTGTGTGTGTGTGTATTAGCTTGTAGCTGCAAAGCAGAACTTCCATGTATATATGTATGTATGGTGGAATTTAAATCTTCAGCCTCCAATAAAATTGTATTCTGTAATAAAACTGCTGCACCTTGACTCCAGACTACACTGAATCCCAAATTAAACACCCCATTTACTCTACTGTAACAAGCAGGAAGGTTTGCTACAGTGAACACTATTACAGACAGGAAAGGCATATTATCATTCTCTTTACCTTCTGTACATACAATAGCAACACCTATGCAGCCCCTGTGAGTCATATTTTTCTCTAGCTTCTGGCTCCTCTTACAAGAAGGAATTGATGAAGGAAAAAGGTGGATTGAAATGTGATATTTAATTTCACATTGCTCCCTTTAATTATTTAGCTATCTGGACAGAGAGCTTCGTCAGTTTAAAAGCAAGCAGGTAGCGTGTTTTACTACAAAATGTCTTCCTGGATTTCATGAATAACTCAGTGTCATAAACAGAAACAGCTGGTATGCTGAAGGCTGGGTAGATTTCTTTATGCATTATATATAATGTAGATGCTTCGCACATAATGCACATGAGCTATCCGTTTCATGTCAATGTTTGTAGCCCTCAAATACCATAAATAATATACCAGGGATATAAAATTAGAGGACTTAAACTTGTTAATCCAGGTTATATATTAAAATGCCATTGTTTAGTGGCCATTTGTCTATTGTTTAAAGGTCTAACAATTTCAGATGCATACTGTTCTTGGGTGCTAATTTTCCTATCTTTCTCTGGTAGAGTTATTATAGAATTTTGATGTTTTTGTTACGGTTATTAAATTAGAAACTGGAGCCCACTGAGGGTAACAGGAGGAGAGAAGACCGTTAATGCTGCTTTGTCATGTCAAGTGAAGTGTGGGCGAGCCCTGCACGCTGTGTCTGGGGCTGGACTGAAGGCTTTCAGCTGTGGTCTCAGGGGAGCTACCCTCTAGTGGGCTGATGGTGAATTTTTTATTCCCCTTTTCATGCCCCATCCTGGTCCTCATTTATTAAATACAAGGTACTTTCTCTAAGGATATTCTTCGCTATTAACCTTCATGCATGAGACAGGAGCTGAAAGTTAATAAAGAAAGTATTTCTAATCAACTGTGGTGATGTGAGGCATGGAGAAGTCATACTAGTAAGCCAAGAATGTGAATCCCCAGGCCTCTCACAGCTGAGGTTAATCTGAAAGGAGTTACAAGTTTGAATTTGTTTTAGATCAGATGTCGAAGGCAAAAAAGGAGGGCTCCATTCCCAGACATCTGATCTAAACCGTTTGAGCTTGGGAATTTTGACTCCAGATGCAGGTTCCAGCTCTGCAGATGATCCTTATCTTTAGTGGGACCAACTCAAACAACACACATAGATTTGTTGCCACTGCAAAGGACCCAAAGCAAGAAATTGGCTCTCAGCCTGTAGCTTTGGGGAAAGTCATTCCTTGAGCACGAGTAGTCTGAATTTGGCTCACCTCTGTTTAAAAGTGGAGTAACCTAGGAAAAAAAAACAGGCCAGGGAGTTGGAAAGCTGAAGAATAAAGGATATGACTGAATTAGTTTTTCTGGGTCCATGCAGGGTGTTGTGTGTTGCATTGCTGGGCTAGAGACTCTATTAGCATCTACTGTAAGTTTTGTTCCAAGGGATCAGATTTCTGGAGCCTGAGACTGGTTACGATACATCAGAGGAAGCTTCGTAATAGGAAGCTTTATTGCCTTCTGCTAAGTGAACCAAAAGTCAGGGGCTTTCCCTTGTAAGCATAAGGCTGGGAAGGAGGGAAGGGGAGGTGGGAGGGTTTTTTTTCTTTTTGCCTGATGTGTTTCATCCTTCCCCACCTCCAACATCAAAGTGTTTGCTAGGGCAAGTCAGCCCTCTGATTCTGGAGCTGTGTATTTCCCCTCTCCCAGTAGTTTCCATGCCCATTTCCTATGTCCCAGCTGCCAGAGCACTAACCCTCTGCTGCTTTAATCACTCCATTAATCAAGCCTTTGCAGTGATCAGCACACTAACTCTTGCTGCCACAAGGAAGCCTGTTACTTCTTCAGGACACATAATCTCCCACTAGCCCTCCAACTGAGCCATATTGCTCCACTAGCTGAAAAGGGTATTTCACTCCATTTTGAATTAGCTGTTTTTAACATAACGTAGCTCGCGTAAGGCACAACTCAAGAATACTTCTTATATTTTGGGCACTATGAAGGTGAAAAGACATACTTAGCCATTTCCTATCTAAGCTTCACAAACACTGTGATTTCATTAAACAGATGAACACTGTCATCAAACCAAAGATCAGCAGATACAAACAAGTCATTTCTGCTGGCTCCCAGGGAGCTGTGATTGCACCCCCATGGGCACGGGGGGGCTGTCATCTACAACGGCATGTGGATAGACAGTCTCCAGTCCAGCCAGAGCAGTTTATTAACTACTATTTTGTACTAGGTAGTGCCAAAAGATGGCAGATCCTATTATGCTAGGAGACTTTGAAAAATTTAAAATGTAGCTGTAAAACAAAAGATCACAGTAAAGCCAGAGACAGAGCAAAAATAAATGAAAGGAAAGCTAAGTAACCTTCAGTGGCCTCTCACACTTCTGACTCTTGCAAGGGGAACAGTGTAGTGCCTGAGAGTTATTTTGCAGTGTCTTTTGTAGAGCAAAGACTGGGCACTCTGCTGACTTGCAGGATGGGGATGTCATTTCCTAAGGTTAAGGGGAAGCAGTGGGAGCCCTGTATGCTCAGGGAAGGTGCAGCTCCTGTGTGATGTGAGGTGGGGCAAAGCTCGTCCCCTGGTAGCTCTGCCTGCCTTTGCTAGGAAACCTCTCTTCCCGCACATCTGTCCCACAGCATGCCCTGCCTTTTCCTGAGCCATCCATTTCTGAAGCCAGGAAAGTCAGGGAAAGGAAAGGAAGGAAAAAAAAGCCAAAGCTGGACTAGAAAGCACTCACATCACTACCGCCATCATTCCAGCAGTATGCGAGAGCAAAGGCACAAGGGTGGGATGTGAAAACAGCAGCAGAGAGGAAATGAGCTTGGAGTTTGAGAATCCCAGCCTGCTGGGAAGGACAAAATCCTTCCAGTTGTGGCAAAAGGTTCAGCAAAGAGCAGTGCCTGAAGGAGTGGGGACTGAAAGAAATGGAAGTGAGACCAGTCTGCTTGCTGACAGCAGTGGGGGGCACAGAAAGCAGGCGTATTGCCATGCAGCAGCTTTGAGTCTTTAAGCATAAGCACGTGCTGAAGTGTCCAATGTCCAGTTTATGTGGCTGTTCCTTCCCTTCCCAGATCCAGATTTGAATTCTGCAGCCTGGGCAATTTGTGACTGCTGTGAGCAAAGCAGTTGTCTCACATGAATGCACACAGGCACACAAACACCCACATGCTCTTGGGGTGGACATCTGCAAAAATACCAGCAGCAAACAGAAATTTTAACACCTAGAACAGTTTCTGCATACAAGCACTGGTGCAGTACAATCAGTACAGTAGTTCTGGAGAATCATTTCAGTGAAGTATTTACTTTTCTAACTGCTGTGGCTGCATGTTTAAGCTTTTCTTCCTGTATATTAATGCTTGTTTTCCTATTTAAGTTCTCCAGCTCTGGCTTTGTAAACGTGCATCAAATCCAAATGACATGTTTGCATGCGTATACTCGATGAACAACACAAATTATTTATCCCTTGGGATAAAGGACTTGAAAATACAGATGGTCTTGATACAGTCTGATAAGAATGTAAACAGGAAAATATCTTTGTTGACTTATTTCTCAGTAATCAGTAATAATTAGTTATTGTCTAGAGATGAATTATATTATTTCATAAACCTTGCAACAAACAATAGCTAAATGAAATCAACTTTGATTTTCATAGGATTACCAAAGATAACATCAGATAACTTCCTTAGCAAAGTAACAGAAGCCCATGCTCCATTTTCCATTGTTTTTTTAGTCTATGTCAAATTGAAAGGCAAAAATCAAGATCACAAAAAGTGTCCCAGAATTTTATCTTGCCTCTCACTTCTATGGTTTTGCAACTTATTTTATTTTATTTTATTTTATTTTATTTTATTTCTTGAAGTGTGCTTTTGCATCTTTCACATTACCATCCTTATCAGATGTCAATATTAAATCTATTGAGTGGTTTTAGTTCTTCTAAAATAATTTCTCTTTCTCACCACTTTTACCAATTATTTCCACCCCAGGAGCTATGCTTGGCATCTTGCCTTCAATATGTGATGTTCTGCTTCCCCATTTCAGCTGAGCCAACCCAAACAAAATCTTTTTCTCTGTTTGCAGTTGTTTCATAGGCTGATTAGATTCCAGACAGTCATATCTATCTCTTGTAATGACTTAGCAATTTTTCAAGAATGTTTCAATCTATGGATTAATATTGGCAAGGAACTAATAGCTGAGCTGTATTTGCTAATCCTTTCCCTGATGTTAGTGTGAGGAAATCACAAAGTTACTCTGAAGGTCTGCATGTACAGCTGTTGTCATGTCAGGGCAAATCAAATGCAAAAGTTACCACAGGGAGAAAATGCAAAAGGGTTTGAGCATGGCTGAATCTTTCAGCTCTTTTTGCAGAGCTGTGAACTTGCACTGACACAGGCTCTGCTGTTACTCCGGGTCCTACCAGGCCTCCTCCCTCTTTCTGCCCTGCTTGCTCTTCTTCTTCACCTCTCCCTAGGTCTGTTCCCAGTTCACCTGCTCATCACTATTCAGTGCTCCTCCACCAGTCTAAAGCACTCCTCAGACATGTTCAGTGTCTTGTTCTTGCTGTGTTTCATACACTGGTAGCACACACTGGGAAAGAATGGCTCAACCAATTGGTCAAGTGCAATGCAGGATATCTATCTTAAGCTGCTTGTTGTTGTTGTTATTATTAATTTATTTATTTAGATATAATTTCAGAAATACCAGGTATGTGTTTTTATTTTCCCACGTGTAAGGCAATTACATCTTAAGCTATATTTTCTAATGCATCTGTTAGTGTGCATTAAAATAAAATAGAAGGTAAATTCTGTTTGGCCTGGATAGTCAACTATCTAATGGAGACTACTGCATTTCTGAGTGGTCACCTGATTGCAGAACTTGCCTGAACCTGTAAGAATTCACATGTTTTCTTTGCAGTGAGGTGACTCTGTGGTATAAGTAATCTTGACCTATCAGTTGAAAAAATACTTGTTAATGATTGTCTGTGATGGTGAAGCTATCTGAACATCTGTGTTGGTAATAGGTGACTCTGACTCAAGGCAGATGGGGTTTGCTGAAGCTGGTATATGAGCCAGACTGGAAAAAAGACATTTTCTGTTCCATATAAATTGTTTGAGGATGATTCAGATGTTGTTATGGAGATCCCTATGTTGTTGCTCTACAGTATAACTACCAATAGCCAAAACCCATGCAATTTGCATTACAGCTTTGTTTAATATAAATCGAAACAATCTCTGCAGCTGTCCTTTTTAATATGGGAATAACAAAATTAGCACCCTACTGGGAAAGCTTAACTAATACAGAAAAATATCAAGTGAAATTACTGAAAATAAAAGATATTACATGTTGACATGTGGATTAGTACTGATATATGAAGCTGTAATGCTAATCTACAAGAACTGCTTGTCTTGTAAAGCTGTGCTTTATGCCTTATTAGTGCTTGACCTCTTGATAGATTGACTCAGCACAACCATGTACATGGTTTAGAGGGGCCAGGGTTTGCTTCAGTCATTGAAAGCAGTTTGGGAATTTTAAAAAAGGAGAGGAGTGTCTCAGTCAGGTCTACCAAAAAATGTCACATAGGATGGAGAAATCTTCACCTAAGAACTGGCCTAACGTAAGTAAATGTACTCTACAGCGTAAAATCACCGTGAGATTGCCCTTTTCTGACAGCTTTTAGAGAAGACTGACCACATTCTGGGGAGAAATTATGGGACTCACATAGCAAGACATAGCAGCCCCTGTTGGACTTTCCATCAGTCCACAGCAAATAGGCTTCCATCAAGCTGCCTGCTTCCTAGCTAGCTTTGCTGACAGAATAGGGCCCAGGAGTACAAGTTCATTCAGGGCAAAATTAAATTTACCTGCATACTGCCTAGTAATTAAATCTACTACCAAACTAGGCTGTAGTTCATCACTGACCAACTAGAAGCTGTGAGCTCAGCACCTGGGGGATAACTATTGAGGCACATTATCTATAAAACTAAAAAATTACTTGGGTGAATAAGGCACACACTTATTCTCCTTTTTTATAAAATTGATTTAAAAAATATCATGCTAGGAAAGAAAGGATAACATCCCCATATTATAGATATTTCTTCCTAATCTTCACAGCATTCTTTCAGAATTCAGGTACAGGATTGAGGAAATAAATTTATCCCCTGGATCTGAAAAAACAGCATCTTCAATCTTTTGCTCTGTCTGCCATGGATTCTGTCCAACACACTTGTCTGTCTCAGTCTTTCAGCTTTTTAAGTAGGGGTAATATTAATTCACCTTTGTAAAGTGCTATGAATCCTTTAGACGGAAAAAGTGCTGTGTATGTCGAACCCTGAACTCAATTTTAGCAGGTAAGTGAAGGAATTGATTTTGAGCCTATATTTATTCGCAGTTTTAAATTGCAGTAACTTCCTTAGACTTACTCCAAATACACAAATGTGTAATTGACAGCAGCAGAATTCATCCCATACCTGCCTACAGACTGCTCGTCTAACCAGTGAACTGCAGCAGGGTAGCAGACAGCAGAATCTGGCTCCTTGTGTCTCAAGTTGTTTTATAAAACCAATAAAATCAGCTTCAGTTTTATAGATTTTTTTTTTACAAAATGCTAAAATGTAGTGGTTTTTTTTAATATGCAGTGCAGAAATTTAACTGTGCTGCAATAGGAACAGTAAGGAAGAAATTATAATCACCATTATTTGAGTAGATAGATAACATATCTTATTGGTATCAAAAGTGGTTCTTTAGTTTTATCTTTCTGATCTGTTGCGGTACAGGCGTGAAATATATTTATTTCATTTTACAACAGCTGACTTTTTTTTGGTAATGTCTGCTACACGAAATATTGACTTTTTATCTTTTAATAAATAATATTTATAGATTTAGAAAGAAATCATTAGATATGAGTTATAGCTACTGTAATCATTATAAATACATTAACAACAAATGGTCAAGCCAAATTAGAAAAGCTCTATTAAAAATTAAATAAAAGATCTATTGAGTAAACGGATGTCTCTTCACAGCAGACATATCCCCACAGTTATTGACTGAAGCACTTCTAAGTATTAGGAAATGACCAGCCATGACGAAACATTGCTAAAATAATGCTCCATAAAATACAACTTGCAATGTTGCCTTGATCAGGGACAATCAGGAGGCTAATTAAAAGATTGGTGTGCAATATTCTCAGAAATCCACTGGCTTATATAAGGAGATTTAAATGACATGCTTAGAAATAATTAAAGACTTCAGGCAGCAAATTTTTAAAACAATAGCCATCATCCATGATGACTGCACTTTAAAGGTGGCCATCTGTTTGTTGAGGTCCTTTTTTTACATTCTGCAGATAAAAAGTTCAAGAGAACAATAGAGAAGAAAATTGCAGCAAATGGACCCTGAAACTTAGCTAGGTAGAGGCCTCAGTGTGGATTTGAATCAACTCAGATAGAGCAGGGAGTGTGTAAAATCTGGTAGGATCAGGGCCCCCAGTTGCTATTAGCATGTTATAAGAACTTATTCAGCAAAGAAGGATATGACATGAAAGGTATAATCCTGGTGTTGATGGACATGTTTAAAAAGTACATAAACAAGATTATACTTCAATTATTATACTACTTTGCTTTTACAGAGGACTAAATATGATGCTTTAGATGTAAAAGTGGTGCTAGCATCCAGGCTAAAACAAAGCTAGTTTAAGGAATTGAAATGGCTCCAGTTCTTGATTTAAAACAGGTTTTTACTCTCAGTAATCTCTGGCAGTAAACACACATACTTTTCTTTTCAAGATGGTTTATGATCAGTGATTTCAGTCCACTCTACATTACCCTACCATATGTCCTGAACTGCTTGGGACAATCCCAGATTAGGAAATGCATTCACAGATCTCACACAAGGACTACTTTATACAGAAAAAACAAAACGTCCTAACATCTGTTCACAGCCCATTTAGTAATAAGTTCATATACCTTGACACTTCCAAAGAAGGTCTTCCTAGAAGTTATCATTATCTCTGGGAGACAAGGGAGCCAGGTGGGGTTTGCACTCACGTTCTTTTAAACTAAATCTTATTATCATTGATGTTATTAGAGAAGCCATTAAATTCTGTCCTTGCTTCCAAGGTGGAAGACCTTAGCTCAAGCTGAATGGCTCTGTTGTGTGGCAGATATGAAATACGCAGGGGCGAACACTCACTGCCTGCCATGAAGTTACAGTTACAGAAAATAATCATATCCTTCCCCTGGGGAAGGAACAGCAGTGATCCAGGGAAAAGGAGTCCAATGGAGCCATCTCTATACTATGATCTCTCTGCTGATAGTGTCTTGAGAGACCATGAGTCTCCAAAGAAAGAAGCAACACAGGGGTGGTACGAGCTATTGCTGTTGGACATTTACAGCTTCTATTTCAGACCAGAAGGAGGGTTTATGCACTCCAAAGTTTGGGCGTCTTTTT
Organism: Brachypteracias leptosomus; assembly: GCA_013401335.1. Taxonomy (NCBI): domain Eukaryota; kingdom Metazoa; phylum Chordata; class Aves; order Coraciiformes; family Brachypteraciidae; genus Brachypteracias; species Brachypteracias leptosomus. The sequence goes on from VYZX01024929.1 coordinate 357,375, forward strand.
TTCCTCAGTGAAGGCAATCACTAATAATATGTCACTTCTCCCTATAAACTTGCTGCTCTGACTCCTTCATATACTCTTAACAGCATGTTAGGTACTCAGATGACCATCGTTTGGGATTTGGCCTATCTGGACAGCAACAAACTGTTCTGTAATCTGTGTCCTTGCTTTTATAATACCAGAATAATAAAGTTTATTGCAGTTTTAGTGCCCATTAAGAAGTTGCCTTCCCACAGATACCCTGATTTAATGTGAGACAGTTGATTTATTATGAGGCACAATGTGAATACTTGTTTTCACCTCCTTCCCATCTCCACCCCCAATTCCCATGTGTTCTGGTTGGAAAGTTCTGCAGCATATAAGTGCCATCATCATCAACACATACACCACTTAACCTTTACACCAAGTGCTGAAGGCTACAAGCTTCACAAGCTCTGAGCAACCTGAATTTGTCAGATTAATGATATTTTGGGATATGTGCATGACCAAAAGTCATATTTTTCATTGTTATTGAGACACATCATTATAAACAAGAGACACAAAAAATACAGTAGTGTATGGAGTGCTTAGCACTCAGAATAGTTTCTAACTGGTTTAAGGCAACTGCTTGAGGAAAGTGGTGATACTACAAGAAAAAGCAATAAAAGCCTCCCACAAAATCATAGAATCATAGAATCATAGAATCATCAGAGTTGGAAGGGACCTCAAAGATCATCTAGTTCCAAGCCCCCTGTCATAGGCAGGGACACCTCCCACTAGAGCAGGTTACTCAGAGCCCCGTCCAGCCTGGCCTTAAAAATTTCCAGGGATGGGGCTTCCACCACCTCTCTGGGTAACCTGTTCCAGTGTCTCACCACCCTCATGGGGAAGAACTTCTTCCTAATGTCTAATCTGAATCTACCCACCTCTAGTTTTGAGCCATTCCCCCTAGTCCTACCACTACCCGACATCCTAAAAAGTCCCTCCCCAGCTTTCTTGTAGTCCCCCTTAAGATACTGGAAGGCCACAATAAGGTCCCCTCAGAGCCTTCTCTTCTCCAGACTGAACAACCCCAACTCTCTCAGTCTATCCTCATAGGAGAGGTGCTCCAGTCCTCTGATCATCCTCGTGGCCCTTCTCTGGACACATTCCAGCACGTCNCTTTGACATTCATTCATTAAAACAACAATTGAAATGTACATATTAAGTAACACAATTGACACGCATCTGGGTAATTTAAATCTATTAATATTTCTAGTGGGAAGAATGCTCACTGCTGCTGCTTGCGCCTGATACAGCTCAGAATAACAGTGCTGCATCATTTAATGCTATATGGTAACTTTTACACTCCATCTGAAAACACGTTAGAGATAAACAAGAAATAACAGGAAAGAGAAATTACAGGGTATAATGCACAGGAGAAGAGAGATGTTTTCAGCTGAGATTTGAAATCAGATTGAGAGTCAATGAAGTAGAGAGTGAAAGAAAGGCTGTTCCAGATGGCGGGAGCTGCAGAGCAGAAGGCTGTCTTACCACCAATTCATTTAATGAAACCCACCCACTAGTTTCCCATCCTGACTTTTTTCCCGAACCATGTTAGGCTCAAACCTCGTGGTGTGAAACCACAAGAACCCGATGTGAAAAATCCCATGGTCTCAGCATGCCTTGGTGAGAAACTCCCATGTGCAGATCCATCTGGAGCAAGTCCTTGCATTCAGACAAAGGCTTTTCTCTCCCAAATGTCACTGTTAAGCCCAACAGATGATTCTAGAGGAGCCTGTCCTGTGTGATGAGCACCTTTATCCCCACATTGCTCCGCACATCTTGGAAGTTTCTGCTCATCAGTGAGTGATCAGTCTAGTACAACAGGATGGGTGCTGCTCATTAGGCAGAGAGCTGCATACATGGGAAGGCTTTCAGGGGTGCACGGGGAGACAGGTCACGTACTGTACCTTTCTCTAGTGCGAGGCCACATAGGCTTACATGGCACATCATGGCGTGGCTGGTTCAGCCTCTACACAAGCAGATGCACCCCTGAGATGCAGAGGGCAAATACCACCATAAAGCAGACCAGTCTTTGGCTTAGCCTAATGGGAATTCCTTCCATCCAGGGCTGGGTACACACACATTTTACTAATATGCTTCTTCTTTCAGAGGACTCTTATATATCTGAAGTTTAATGCAACATAAAACGACCACTGTGATAATTACCTTTGCATAGTGGATTTCACTGAAGTGAATGTAAATATTAATTGTATGATCTACATTCCGTAACAGAGAAAGGCTGTATCAATTAATATTTCTAAGCATAGCTCACCAAAGTAGGATAATTCCTGACAAATAAAATAAAAGTTCATCTAACATCATCGACAGCTCATCCTGAAGAAAGGAGCTTTGCCCTGTCCTCTCAAGCCCATCAGAACCAAGCTATTTCAGATGAGACATAGAAGTGAAGGCTCCACAGTCATGCTCAGCTCAGCCTGGGGCCTCTTCTTTGCATAGAGCTTTTGCTGATCTTACCAGCACAAAGGCAGGAGAAGCAGTCTTTCAGACATTGGGATCTCAGGCAGCACTGGGCTTTCTAGGTTAAAAGCAAAGCCTTCATTTTCACATAGAAACCTCCAGGAAACCCTTATAGGCCAGCAGTCAGTTTGCAGGAGGAAGCATCCCTGACCTATCAGAATATTGTGCTCTCCTTCAGCTTCAGTTTCTAGATAATTTCACCTCCAAGTCTGGAAGATCTGATTTGCATTATTGGATTTTGAAGCACTCATAATCAAAAAACCTGTTTTTGTGGAAGCAATCAGAAACTTTTCACTGTATGCAAATGAAAAATACAAGCTGATTTAGTTATGGCTCCTTCCTTATTTGGTAGCAGTTAAAAGTTCTGGGATATACTTCCACTGAACAACACAGAATCAGTGCATGCTATCAGTCAAATCCATGAAATTCCAGTTATTTTGGGGTAATACTGGAATAATGGATGAGACAGTCACCTCCCAAACACTGTAAATGTAGATTCACAATATTATTTGATTTTATTCCTTTGCATAATTCTACTTATCACAACTCTAAAAATTTAAACTAGATAGAAACTATTAAAGAAGTGATGACAAAAATGCCATGTTAGATTTCCATTTATTTTATCATTAAAAAGATTTACAGCCTATACTGATATCAGATTATAAAAATTAGGGCCCTCCATAAATTAAAAGGGCTTGCTCTTGCTTAGCTATAATAAGAGAACTAATATGTCAGATTTGAAAGGTCTAAGAAGCAGAAAACCAAGCGACAATGAAAAGTGAAATCTTAAAAGCATGTGGAGATTTTAGAAGAAGATTCTTGTAGAATGCAATGAAATATTAGTAGGAAAAGGTAACTTGCCAAAATAACTGTGCTAATCCTTCTCTTATAATAGCCTTCATGGCAGAATCAGTAATACTCTTTTTTTTTTTTTTCATTAAACTGTCTCTGATATAATGACATTGAATTCCACGAAAATATTCTACATCTTTAGGAATAATTTATTGTAGCTTTACTGGAAAATTTTAGCTGGATCTTAAAAGGTTTTATGGCCTCAATTATAGCACTTTTACTCCTAATAATCAATATTGATTTTACCCTATCATCCTTTTTAAAGTTTCTCTTGGTTTACATAGAATCCAAATCTTGACTGAGTTTATAAAGTGATAATATTTTCATTCTAAAATCATATTGTTTTAGACAATTATTCCAGCTCCTCAGTAGCTACTTCTGCTATGCCACTAAAAAGACGAACCATATCTTACTTTGGAAGCAAGCGTAATGCAAGGCAGTAGAAGGACAGCTAACCAGCAGGATTGTTCAGTGACCTGCAGTTGCTTGCATCCCTTTACATGTTTTCATTGTGCTCCAGAGGTTCATTCAATGTTTCAGAGTCTGTGTCTCATCTGCATTTGCAGTCTACATTCTTGCTGCAATGCCCCAGAGAGAAGACCTCAGGAAGCACTACACACTGACCTACATGGAGCTTTCACTATACAGTCCTCCTAGGAAACCGAGCCTTCTGAATCAGCTCCACGCATCACAGGTCTCTCCGGTTCCCTCTTCTGCACAACCAGGCTTTTCCAGCTGTACAGTTCTCTCGGGAGCTGTAACACTGCTGCCTCTGAATTGGGACTTCTCAAGCCAACACGCACCCAGTTGTCATCTCCTGTAGCTGCCATGCCACTTTCCTTAGCGTTAACAGTACCATGCGTGAAGATTCTGAGCCACAGAATGCCTGCTCTTCAGGTCTGCTACCCCTACTGGGGCTTCTCCTGGTGATGGACAGCAACGAGTGCTGTCACACAAGGGGTCCCAGTGCTTGCTGGAGCTGGGAGCTGTGGAGAAGGCTGTGATTCAGGCAGCCAGCTGCCCCTTTTCAGTCCCGCAGGGTGTAACTTCCTTATTTCCTCCATTGAGCAAAACAATGACGAATAGATGCACTTTGATCAGTTAGCCCATGTTTTATTCAGCTCTAGATCAAGTTTGACTCACTTTCCCTGGAGGAGAGTAGTGGCCAAGTGAGATGGTTGAAGGCTCTGTCTGCACTGGATATGTTTGTTTATATTTGCCAGCAGGATCTTCATTTTCCACTCAAAGTATGAACCTCATTTTGCCCTTGCCTTTTCTAAAATAATTAAATGGTGACACACATATATAGACATAGTTTAAATATAGACTTGCTTTTTTAACTAGGAAGAATAAGGAACAAACACATGACAAAAGTTATATGAAAGGAATAGTATATAGAAAATTTCTGTGTCTGTTTCTATTGACTTATACACCTGCCTTCTAGGTTCGTTTACTCTGTCCTTCTGCTCCCTTACGCTAGGTTTATTTCAGCATCTTTGGAAATGAAAAGATCCCCTTTTGTTTCAGAATTAGTATTTGACTGATGAAAAGAATGAACCCCAGGGGCTGTCTTTTCCAATCAGGCACTGTACAAGCACTTGAGTTGACTATGTTCTGCAGAACATTGAAAACATGGCATGCCCAGGAAATGTTTGCCATCACATTAGTGATGCTGTAATGGGCACTACAAATCACCTGGACATTAATAGAATGAAATCACTTACTGCCTCTGAAAGCAGCTTTATTCTCAGTTGGTGTCCTGAAGGCACCATGTGTGCAGTCTAGAGTTTCTACCACAAAGGAGAAATTTTCAAATATCATAAATGTCCGGTTTTACTTGCTGCTTTTGCAGTTTGTTTAAGTCCCCACTGATTGTTTCTGATGGCAATCCCTTAAACACAACTAGTGTTGGAAAAAACCCATTAAAAAAAATTAGTTTTCTTACAAACTTTAAGTGATCTCTGATTTTTCTAAAAGCTGTAGCAGGACAGGATACACATGACTTCTAATGACTGCCCTTGCTCTCACTTAACTGCAATAACGCATCAAACATGTTTCTTTACCCTGTTATTGCTGGTTTGTAATTTGATCATCAGACAGATTTGAATTCTCCCCAAGCTGTTCCAACGTGTCTGTAACAGAAGCAGAGTTACCTACATGCACTTCCCATTTTGCTCAGAAAATAGAACAGCTTCAATGATCACAGTCCATGTGAAGCAGACAGCAGTGGTTAAATTAACTGCTGTGATCAAAGAAATGGGCTGTTAAAAATACCTGATTTCCTATTAGAGAAGACTTTTTAATTGTGCTTCTGGTGCCTAGAACATGTTGAATTTTTTATGAGATAATTCAGGTAACAGTCCATTAGAACGTATTTGATTTAGCCCGAGGAAGTCTGGGGAAAGAGAGCATGGTCCTGTGTGAGTGGTGGCTGCCCTCGCCTGCTGCCCCAGCCGGGGCTGGCGTGCCCGGGCAGTGGGGCGAGCGCTGCGCCCACGGCTCTGCCCCGCGGTGCATGCCCGGCTGCCTGGGGCACACCCCAACCAGCGGCAGGGCACATGAGTGTATCTAGGTGTAAGCTGCAGTGACTGGAAGCCCGCTCTGCTTTCCTTGCTACAGGAGCAGTATCCTCTGCAGCTAAATTCAAGAGATCTCAGGAGTCACATCTTTTACTGCCCATAAAATAAAATATCTGGCATTTCAGGCTTATCTTTCTGCTTTTAACTTATTTTCACTTTGTATTAATAGAATGTTTGTTATACCGTGTTCAAGAAAGCATCTAGTTTCTTCAGTGCTACTCTAGCAATCAAACTCATAGCTGTAAAGCAGATAAATAGGAGCTGTACACCACTGTTTCTGCTGGCCCATTTTTCATTTTTTGAAATAAACCCCCCAGAGTCTTTTTACAGAATAAATTGAAGATAAAAAAGTTATCTCTTGATGCGGATAGTTTGAACATGTCAGATTTGTGAAGCATTTTCTTCAGCTAGCTTAGCACTCTGCCTTTTGAAAGACACATAAGGCAAAGCACAGCTGTCAGAATTTAAAAAAAAAATAGTTGTATAAGACAAAATTAAGTAGCTCTATTAAAAGCAGAGGATCTAGAAAGTCAGGTTCCACTCTCCTTGTTAATGCCAAGCAGCATTTCACTCCACAATTCTTCCTTATTGAAATCGATGAAATTACTTGGGAAGGGGGGGATAATACTGCAAGGAAAGATGCCTAAATCTGGCCTTAACTCTTTTGTTCTTGGCATTGAAGCTGCCCCTACAGCTTCAGATCCTGCAAATGCCTCTTGCTCTGTGCCCCTTGTTCCAAATAGGAGAGAACAAAATAATCTTGCACAGAGCTGAGCAGCAGGCTCACCGGTTGCTGGGGACACATTTGTTTTGAGCAATTCCTTTGCTTCTTTAAATTATACCGTGGGAAGCTTAGGCTCAGATGGAAGCAATAAGGAATCCTGTTTTCCCTTCTCATCCCTAGATCCTCTGCAAAGCTAAAGATCGAATATATTTTTTCAGTATGTTAATAAGCAAAATATCAAGTTTAAGCCTTGCAGAAGGGTGTATTTTTGTACACAATTCTACTTCATGGCAAGCTATAGAAACTTAATTACTTTCAGCTCTTGGAAAGCTGGTCATATCTGGATCTGAAATAATAGATCTGAGATTATTGAAGTTAATAAGTCTCAGTATAGTGCTGCTTGGTTTTCAACAGTCCAGACAAATATGGGGCAAAGATGATTTTACATTGCACTGACTACCTTAAGCATTCTTAAAATCTACATTTGCACACCTAGGAGCACAAACTGTTGCAGTTGTGTTCTGCTCATGCTTCTAGACCTTGGAAGATTTAAATTACTCTTGATTTACTCATTCCATAAGTTAGGAGATATCAGACATCCTGCTATATGAACGTGTTTTATGGAAACTGAACGGAGGATAGGGACATAGTGGGATCAGGAATTTTTGGGAAAGAATCAATTAAATCAACAACTTTCAGCCTGTTTCTTGCTGCAGTTCCTAACAGTTGATTAGCTTGTTGGTTCCAGCATGCCTGCATTTTTGATGCAGTGCAATCCCTCAAACATCTCACAAAAGCAATTATTGATCAGGAAGAGTCCAAAAACACAAGGCAGGATAAGGTCCTGTAAAGTTTGAATTTTTGTATCAGTGCAGGGTGGTGGGAGGAGAGGAGTAAGATTGGTAATAATCTTGCTTAAATTATGCAGTTCTTTCAGAAAGTAAGAAGTTTCAACAGTTCTTACGGTTAAAGTTATAGTCATAAAGAAGGAAAATCTTTCTAGTTGTAATGTGCTGGTGGAGTTAAATGTTCTCTCTTTTCAGGAAAATATACATTAAAAAAAAAAGTTCTCCCTTTGAAAAGCTGCTGTACTAAATATGAAGACTGAATTAAATTCTTAAAGTCCAAGATGAAAGTATTTTTTCCCTAATTTGTAGGAGTGTCAGTGCAGCCTTTTATTTGGAAGTCACCACCGATGCTTACTTACCATCTCATTAAGACACAGAGGTGCATCATTTCACCATCAATGTGCTGATCATCCTCTTCTCACCAGTGCAGCCACTAACCCATGACCAGCTTTAAGCAAAGGAGTGCTTGCCTAGCTTTGCCTGTGCAAGTAGTTGCAATGATTTTACACAGGGAAGTGATAAATTTAGTCTGGGTGTACGTGCTTTCATCAGAGACTTTAGTACTAAGCTGCTGTGAATCAGGTTATGCCATCAGTGTGATAAGAAGATCAAAGCACAACAAGGCTCTAACTAGAGCTTTTGAAATCCCTGAATTAATAGCAAGAAGAGTAAACATGATCGACTCTGCTCTGTGGCATAATTTAGACTGGTTCTGTTAAAAAAAAAAAAAGTAAATTTCGTGGCATAAGTGAGCTATGAATTTTGACCAATGACCAAATTGAATTTCTTAGTAAAAGCTGGACCTACAGTATCCCGGCTTATTATGGCTAAAGAGAAGGCCATCCCTCAAAGGTAAAAATAACCCTATCTCAAATGACAAGTAGTAGGTGAGATGGGAAGTTATGGTCTTGCAATCAATGGAAGAAAACATCCCAGTTTTCTGTGAGAGTTTATTGCACTGGTCAAGTGACAGGAGGTTTTGTGTGGCAGTAGTAGAAGACATCCATCAGGATTGTTAGCATAATACAACAATATGGATTCCACTCCTTTCATCCTAAATGTGTGATTAAGCTCTTTAGTACTCTTCAGTGCTGTAAATTTGTCTTCTTATATGTGTTATTACTCTTTACCAAAGACCATCTTGCAGGAAATAAAGAAGGCAACTAGTCAAAGAAAATAGGAAAGAGGCCTAGGGTGAATCCTTGATCCTTCTGAAATTTATGCCAAGGATATACTACTAAAGACTTCTGATGTTTATCTCCATGTGCTTAGATATAGACTCTCATGTTCTAATAAAGAAGGAAGAAATGTCTGAGCCATAGAAGCTTTATCTACCTGTTCATAATCTAGTAATACTATGGAGTGGATGTAGTCAAACTCTCACACCGTAAGAATACCAAAGGTAAATTGAGGTGATCAGTGAGTAGCCTGTATTTGAGGCCTGTGTGTAGGAACAGCCCTATAGACATTTATGTAAAGTGGAATACTTCAAGTAAGACCTGAGATAATGTCTAGAGTTGGAAAGAATCAGGATTTTTGCTTCCAAATTAATCCAGTCTGTAGGAGGTTGAGATGTCAATGGAAGATGACTGGTTTGGTAGAAATAGAAGGTCCTAGAGAAAGAGAAAGAAGCCTGGGTAATGGTTTTGGTTGAAAGCAGTGGAAAAGGCTTTAGCCTTGATCTGTATGTTCCCACATACAGACATTTGGCAAAAATAAATGGAACTACCCATGTATAGAAATTGCCCTGCTTCTTATAGAATATTGCCTTAAAACAATTCCTTCCTCAACTGGGTGAAAGCCATAATTTTCAGCTTCATTTTCCTCTGAACATCAGATTGAGCATTTGTGAGGCAATGTCCTGTGAAAGGAATTTCCCTTCACTTAAATCAGCTACAATATCTCCTGACAAATATATTGAGTGAACCCAGTAATGATGTTCATTTGCTGATGTTCACCCTGTAAAGAAAGGAAGTGACACCCTTCCTCTCAAAGGAAATGAAGAACTCTGTTCTTAGAATGGGGGTGTACGGGGAAAGCTAATTACTTTTTCCATGCCAGGAGAGAAATGACATGTGGCTAGAAAGAAATGTGAATTCTGGTGACCCTACGACCTCTGCAGAAACATGACCTTGGCCTGTAACGAAGTGCGCTTCGTGGTGGGGCATGTGGATGGTGCAGGGGACATGGGCTCTAAGGCAGAGAGAAGCATAGTTCTGGAACCAGAGGAAAGCAGGACAGGGGAAGGGGCATGATGTGAAGTTGTGTTTCTGGATGGTCATGCTTTCTCAAGCCAGAAATTCACTAATCAGGCCTCAAATTATTTTGATTTTTGTGAAGTTTTATTGTATATTAACTGTTGTAAAATTCCCTTTTCCGAAGTGGCACTTAGAAAAGCTTGTAACATAATGAAGTAAACAAAGCACTGTTGTTCTTGTTCCTTTGGCTCTGAAACACTATTTCCAGCCTTTAATCACTATTTGAGAACCTTCTATTTCACTACCACTGGCAACTGTCATTTGTAAATTGATTTTTTCCCCCAGATGCTTGACTTGTCGTTTCAGCTCCGGTCATCTACAACTGGCCCCAATGGTAGTTTTGTACTAGTAAATTACTGACAGACCTGGGAGCAGAGCTCTCAACACCCCACTCTTCATCCCCTGCTCTCAGGGCGATGCCTCACGCCAGCACTGCCGGCCTGCTGGTGTTCCTGCTGTAATTGGAGTGTGGCTTTCCATGAGCATAAGCGGCTGGGGCTGGCAGTTGGAGACAGAGTAGGACATGTTTCTTAATTAGCTCTTGGGGACTGCTGTTCTTTTTCTCATAGGTATTTTCCACAAACATTTTTTCCCCCAGTAATAGCAAAGATACTTTTATAGTCAGACTCTTTTCTGCCCTCGCAGTGATAAAAAAGCAGTTAGGATTTATCCACCGTTTGTTGGATTATTGCATTTAAACTTCTAAGAGAAAGTATCAATGTAGGAGGAAAGCATCACACAATAATTAAACAAGTATGTGGAAAAACGTATTTAAACTTCTGTTTAAATTAAAAAATATAGAAGTTATATTCTGAAATACAAAATGCAATGGTACAAAACACAACACAGAGAGAAGGATGCGGAGAGGAGAGAACATGGTAGATAAAAGATAATTTAAAAGTGTAAAATTGCTGTTTTACAGGAGGACAGTAGTAATTCATTAAAATATTTATAAACACCACAAAATCTACTATGCATAACAAAGCACTGGAAGAATTTTCATAAAAATTACAATATAAGGAGTGTGTTGCAAGTCCTTGTATTATTTATATGCTTCCAGTATTCTGTTTGGTTTTAAGGCTCCTGTATCTCACATGCCTAAGAATCAAACATTGCAGCCATGTTCACTAGAAAACCATCCTTATATTCTGCAAATGGTCAGTAATGAATTGTTTCTGATTAATTAGTACACAGAAGAAGAATTTAACTTTATCATAAAATAGCCTCTGCTTCAATGAAAGCAAAATTAAAGCTTCAATATTTATTCTATCATCTAGTCCTCATTATTGCAAATATATTTGACTACATTTGATTTTGTTATATAAAAGGCAGAGAAAAAACAATTTTCAAACAAGTAAATGTCTCTTCCATGTTGTATATATAAAACTCCCTTGCTTGTCTCACTACCAAGAGAGTTAACAGCAAAGTTACTTGTTGAAGCTGCTGTATCAAGGGATAGAAAAGACTGACTGACTGACTCCTCAGGTGAATAGCTGTAAAGAAGTCTCCTTTTAGATTGATCGCAGATACAATAACCCTTGTCTTCCCTTCCTTCCTTCTCTGAGCTCCAACCAGACACCTGACAGGATAGTCAACCATCTGTTCTATTGACCAAAGACCTTCTTGAAGTTTTCTATATTGAAATATACATTATTGCATTTTTATGTGTGCACTATCCATTATATTGATGAATTTAACTCCAGGGTTTAAAGTTACATATACCCCTTGCTAAACCAAGGTCTGAAAAAAAACCCTAACAACCAATAAAACCTGGAATAAAAAGAAAATATTTGTTTGTTTCTGTGTTACAAGACTTTTAAAAACAAACAAACAAAATTAATTGAGCATGAAAGTGTTCATGATAAATCAGACAACCCCCCACAAGTTTAGTTCAAAAAAATAGAAACACAATTGCTAGACCTATCTGAGGTGGTCATTCAATGATCCAAACCTGTAGGACTGAGATAAATTACTTGTGGTAACGTTTTCCTCTTGGAAAATCACAGATGAAACTAAATGAGACGTTATATATATATAGTAGCAAACAGTCATAGGTACATTTCATTTTGAAAGTCCCATCTGTCTTACAGCCCAAACAGTTTTTGACACCACAGAATGATTGCTGCACTTCACATTATATGAAAAGGCAGTAAGAGTTGATATATACCAGGGCTCTGAACATCAGAGCTCCATTTTACTATACTGAGCATTTATTCTAAGGAACTGGGTTAAAAAAAGGGATGAAAAGATAGATTAATAATTTATTTTCATTACCCTAAAAATATGATCAAGATTTGATTTCAAGACTCTGAATTACCTAATCCCTGGAAGGATCATCTGATTCATAAATTCAAAATGTTGATGCTTTTTTTTTTTCATAGAAAAGTAAACAAAATGCACGAATGTGATTTATTGTTTGATCACATTTTAATTTACTGCATTAAAGCTGCAAATATTAAGGGAACTGAGCCCATGTATTTCTTGGTGCCTGATTCAGCGTACATCTTAAAGCTAACTGTGTGTGGCAACCCACAGTCAGTAAGGTTTAAATTAATAATATAGACTTAAGTACTACCATCAAAGCAAAGAGTTAATTGCTTTCCTATTTGGAGTATGACACTGAAATGCCATAAGAGCTCAAAATGATTGTTACCATCACCAGGAAACGAAGTGTAGAGTTTATCCAAGATTAAAGACGGATTAGTGTGCTGCCTTATTGCTTAATAAAGAGCTGCCAGCAGTATGCTCAGTCATAGCTACAATCACCTTCCTTATTGAGGCACTTGCAATTGCTTTATCTACAGTATAAATAATCTTCTAAATAAGATTCAGGTTGTGCCTCTGAGCAGACACTGGTTGGACCCTATGCATTACAAAATCACATATAACAGAGAGAAATATATTATCTACAATCCCTCCACAATGATCACTTACATGACTGAAAGGAAAACAGAAGGCATATTTTTCCTTTAAATAACTCATAAAATTCTACTATAGAAGATGTTAGTCCATTGAAACCATCCAGGAAAGAACTGTCTACTAGATATGGAAGATGATTTTGTATCAGACAAAAGAATGGTATTTTCTTTGTAACAACGGGTACCTCTGGAATGCTTGCATGGTTGTAAAAGAACCCCAGATCCACTGCAGAGAGTAGTTTCTAGTACTGGTCAGTTTGCTGCAGGAGTAAAGCCAAGGTCTCATCCCCATTCTACCCTTGTGTGGCTTTATAGGCTTTGGTTTGTCTTGATATCATTAATATTACTGAGGAGGATGTACTGCTGATTAAATGACGGTCATTTGCTATTTTTGGTCTCCATGCTGGCATTTGGGGGGATTCATCAAAGCAATTTGGACTGGAATGAGAGAGCAATTGCCTGGACCTTTTGCAATTTCTGAAATGTTGTTTCTAGTGGTTGTTGGAACAAGAGTTTTCCTTGGAAATTTTTTTCTTGCAGATGCAAAGACAGATGGTAGCTAAGGAAAACCAACAAAATAAGTCTGCCTCCTTAGCATTCCAGCTTTGCAACAGTGCTGTGGAAGGGTCTGAATCTTCATAGAAGAATAGAATAGATAATGATGAATTTTAGTATTTGATGTAATCTAAACCAATGTACTATGCTACAGTTCAGCATGTCCTGGTAGACTATAACAGAGCAAGTTATAAAGGAAGGCTGATATAACATCCGTTTTTCACATTCTTAATGAACAGCATGAATTCGTTGCTTTCAGAATAACAGATGATTTAATTGAATCTGTATAATCTAATGCAATCAATCTCATTTAACTAAATGTCACACAGCCCTTTTCACCAAGAGGCAGTTTATGTACACACACCAAGGAATAGGACCAATTTCTGAAACCCTTACTAGCGTGAGATCAATTTTTATGAGCTGCCCAGGAAAAGCAGTGCACCTCTATTTTTTTTCTAACTTAACTGCTAAAAACAGTTTTCAAGAAACAGTCAAAAGACTATGGTCCAACAGCAGAGAAACACAGAATTATGAAAATAGAAATTAAAAACCTTATACTTACTATACTCAATCTGATTTTTAAACAAGGTAAGACGTAAGACAGAATTGTAAGACTTTTTTCCTAACTAATAAACTACAATTTTCAGCGTTCGTGTATTTCTAGATTTGCCATCATATATTTCATACATCTTGCAACAGTCTAACACTGTTATGAATATGGCCAAGCCTCCAATACTCATAGATAAGTCCAGATGATGTCCCTACACAGGTTTCACATCAGCAGTGTTTGTAGTCTCCTGTCTGTAGAGGTGCAGGGCCTGGAGAGCAGCCCCCTCCCTGCTCCTTGCCCTCTGGCTCCTGGCTGCTCAGCTCCCTGCAATTCACACGCTCTCACCTCTCATGTCCTTTGCTTCTGCTACAAAGAAGCAGAGAGGATTTAATTGCTAAACCTTTGTCAAATGATGCACTGCAGGATATGGGATGGAGGGCTCTGCCCAGGCAGGTAGGTAGGTTTGTGGCCAAGGCTGTCTCATCTCCAGCGCAGGACCAAGCAGGCTTTTGAGACTACCAGGAAGCAATGGGAGTTACAGGTTTTTTTCCTGTGCTGTGACAGATTTATTGTAAGATGCCAATGGCTGAGCACTGGTTTTCATCTAGCATGGGCTCGTGTTCAGTGTCCTATACAGATGTACCATCCCCTGCCTCAGTAGACAAGTAGTATTATTTAATAAGTTCTCTAAAGCAAATAAATGCGACTTGTTTATTCTTGCAAAGAAAACATACCGAGTGTTGTAGGATGTAAAACTTGAAAAAGAACTTGTTTAGGTGTGTTAATGCACCCAAAAGATTCCACTGAGTATTCATGATTGTTTTAATATTCACCTGGTTTTAACTGGAAATTAATCCTATTAGAAGGATGTGAAGTGAGGGAAAATCCTTAAAAAAGAAGTGACTTGGAAGCTTAAATTTCTGGTCTCAAGAGCTAGTAGAGTTAAATATTTGAAGGCATTTTGGTACCTAAATTTGCTTTGCTTTAAAGATATGAAACTTGCATTTATATGCCCTAAAATGCAGTAAAGTGTGTAAGTGTGTTTTCAAAAGAGATCTTGGAACCTAAATCTCATTATGGGAGAGAGTCCCTTTTGAAAATAAAAACCAAGATTCTTAAATCACTCTGTCATTTTGAAAATAAATCTGAGATCGTAAGTGACCCCAGTGGCCTTAACCTCCATCTAGAGAATGACACCACTAGTTGCATTTTACAATTCTCCTTAATTAATTGCCATTTTGTGTCAATTCATAAGGAAGAACAAAACTTGCAAAACTCATAATTTCTGGCCTACGTCTTACTTAAAAGTTCTTTCATTTTCCAATCCCTACTTACCTTTTGAAATTTGACAGGCCCATAGACCGAGAAAGAAGGGGAATAAGTGATCAAAAGATGCTGATTTATGATCTAAAGCATTTAAACATTTTTAAGACCTTCAAGAGTACAAGTTAACGTGTCCCCAGGTGACTTTAGTTTACACAGCCAACCCTTACAACACAGATAATCTCGGCAGACGTTGTCTTTGGCAGCATTACAGGACTGCATTTCACAAAACTGGCCTGTTTGTTAACTGTTTTTCACTATTTCAGACAACCACTCATGCATTATTTATAGCGGTAGGCATTGCTAGATGTTTTCTTTCACCTTCTATTTGATTACAGAAACGTAATTGTGGCTAGCAGAAAAGCAATAGAAATACTGCAAATATAGATTTATTTCTCCTTTGTGTCTCTTATCTTTTTCAGGGTGTGTGGGAATATTTGGTTTGGGGATTTGCTTGGGTTTCTTTTTGGCTTGATTCACCATTAAAAGTATAGTCATACAGTGTTTGATTTTCTGAAAGGGCTTATGAACCTCTAAATAGTAACTACCTGAATGGCCTATTAATTTATTGTATGCTGAAATCCAGGATGTTTGCCCTGTAGCCATCCCCTTATTTGCAGTTCACAGGTTAGTTACCCAAATAAAACATCTGGGATCTACTTATTTTCTTGCAGTCATTTACACTCCCTGCCCCATTAAAATCCCAAAAATACAGTTGGAAAAAAAAAGGTGCTGGCATTAATCTGAGAAACACCTAGGCACCAGTAGCACAAATAGAAGGAGCATTTTTGCAGGCTATCAGCAGAATGACTTATCCATTTTTATCTACTTACCCAGTTTGTCGAGAACAAATTACACTGGGGGGAGGTGTGGGGAGAAAACTGAGTAAATTTGGGTTGATTCATCACCTGTCCTACTTTGCAGATCAATCAGTTAATAATTTCATTGACCTGGAGGATCATTCAGAACAATATATTTAATTCAGTCATGCATTTAGTTTAATTAAGGTTTGAAGTTACAGTGCTCTGCTGGCAAAGAGATATTAAATCTGTTTGCTTTCAGCTTTCCATTCACCAAGTGAATTTCCTCTACTGGATATCATTCATAAAAGATCTTTTATTTTAATTTATCTAAATTGCCTGCTGCTTCTGTGAAATTCTGCACCTTTCTTTGGAATAAGAACCACCAAAAAATCTTTTGGCATCATTTGATGAATGTGCTGGAAGTACTAGGCCTCTTGGACACTTCAACAAATAGGGTTAGAGGGGGTACACAAATTATTGGGAATTAGCTATTTGAAAACTGGCAAATGATCTGCTGCAGAGATATAACTGAGAAAGGACACAAGAGCTGAAAGGCAGCCAGAGAGCAGGAACTCCAGAGCCATGGGTTTTTCATGAATGTCTCTTACAATGGCATGGCAAGGAACAACCTTCACTAGTGAGCAGCTTTGTGGCCATTTTCCCTAAATTTTATGGGAGGGGGTTAAATTTAGCTTCAGAAAAAAAATATTAAATATGTATTGAGATTACAGTAAATAAAATAACCAACAATTAACATCAATGTGTCACTCAACTGATCTGGAAACTGAGAGTTACAGGTCTGTGATAATCAATATGTACAATGAATACAGACAGAGTTCCACGAGCTGACAGCGCTGAATTTGGTCCCACAGATGATGCTAGAACATTTGGGGATACTTCACTTTATTGTGTGCTCTTCTGATAGCGCTGGTTTTCCTGGCAGCTACTACCTCTTTCTTGCCTTGTGTAACTGACTCTTATGTTCCAAACCTTTTCAAGTTTGCCACAGGTTGACAGCTGTGTTGATCTTGTGCGCTGCACTGTTGAGTGTCAACAATGTCCCTTAACCTATCCCGAGACCCTCTGTGAGGTGTATTCATGCAAACCTTCATAATGATGCAGAAAACCTGTATTTATACCAGATTTCTCTGACTGTGGCTGTCAAAGGATAGTTCATCATCGCCTTTATGGAACATACCCCAGTTTAATAGGAAGAATCCTACTGAAGAATCTTGCTGGTTGATATTACAAACATAGCTTCTGAAGGGCAATGATTTGAGCTTTGCAGACATATATTTTAGGCCTGCCTTGAAGTCTCAGCAGTTCCTGCATGTTGCAAGACTATGGTTAGAAATAGGAAAATTTTCTTGTTCCCTGATCTCCTGGCAGAATTTGACATGGTCCGGGAGATTCAGTCATGCACTGGGCTGCCAAATCAGCTAGCACATCAAGATTTTCCTTTGCTCTTGGTTTCCATGTAACAGGCCACCCTATTCTTTTGGTAAGCTGTCTTTTTGGAGATCCAAAAAGGTTCCAATCATGAGTGAATGATCTTTATTGCTTGCGCTAGGGCCATTACAATCTCTTAATTGCATTTGTGTTAAGTAATACGCTTTCGAAACAGTAAGTAGTTGAGATGCATGTAAGTTCCCTATTTCTGAGAAGATCAGGTACCCGCAAAGGCAGGAGTGTTCAGGGGGAAGAGTTACATTAGACAGCTAGACATTTCATTCTCATGTGTTTCCTCAACGTATTAACTTAAAAAATGTAGACACCAGGTCTCTTCTGGTGAATTTGGGAATTCATTTACTTTGAATTAAGGCTTTATGGTTTCAACTAGCAAATTGGTTAATGGCTCTGTCAGCAGACACAGGACTCTGACGAGGTCCAATACGTGCATCCATCTTTCATTGCTGTGTGACTGAAAGCACTTTTTGCTTTGACGATATGAAGAGCAGAGCACATGAGGTGATTATGCTAGTTTTCCTACTTCCTTTCTTTTCTAGAATTTACTTGTAGACGCTGTTCCAGCAATCCTGAATCCTCAGCTCTCACGTGGGTGACAGTGTAAGGGACTGGTCACATGTGGATTTTGGATACCTGAAGGGCTGTATAGTGAAGCTTGTAGTCACTTTCATTTCTCACTTAGATTTATTTAGGTACATGTGGAAATCTCCATCGCAGTTCAGCCCCATTGTATTGTATACTTATATTACAAAAATGACATTCCTATTGTTTTGAAGGTGTTACCTAAGAAATCCCAGGAGACTAATTCCAGTTGGAGAAAACAGTTGAAAATAATTTCACCCAGATTTTAGCGTCTTTATTGTTCATTGCTAAGGCACGAATTTTACCAAGAAACAGATACATCTGATACTGGTGTTTTGGTTTCAGAGGGATGATGTTGGAGAGATGCAGGTCTGGCTTGAGAGCACATCCGTGAAAAGCCCATTTGCTGTTTGGAAGGTTATTTCCCCACAGTGTGGAGAAGGACTGGGCAGTACACAGTTCATGCTGTGGCTGTTATGGCACAGAGGGAACATGTCTTTCTCAGTGATTATTAACTTTTCCCTTCACTCTTGTATTTGTTCTTTTATTTTATTTGACTGAAAAACTGACTGGAGGACAGAGACTGTGGTTCAAACGTGTATTACTTTGTGTGAAAATATAGGAAAAAAATAGCCAGACTTTTTCCCTTTGCAAACTGTGCAAAACCACTATTTTCAATTTTGCAGTCTGGTCCATGAAAAACTATACTGAGTCTGCATTAATTCTGTCCACTAATATCTGAAAAAGCACTAAATATGCCATTTTAGTGGCTTTTCCCCTTTTCAGCTAAGTCTAGTTTTCCTATTTCTGCAGTGCTTAACCTTCTGCTTGAGCTAGCTATTTCCCCATTCACAGAACAGACTTCTTTTTCCTTTACATTTTAGCACATGCATCTTCTAGAGAAGCCTCACACTGCTCAATAGCAAAAAAATACTTGAAAGAAAAAGACATGTCTGAAGTGCCTGGAGTACCACAGGACTGTCCCCAGATGTGGGCCTCTGAGGCAGAGATCCTCTCACTCAGGGTACATATACAGTGTCATAACTTCCCATTTAATGACCTCATATCAGTCCTCCCTCAGTATCATTCTTACCTCATCTCACTGTGAGTTTGTTCTTGTTAAGGGCCTGATCCATCAAAGCACTTAAGCACATGGTTGTGGGTTGTAAACCCAGTAGGGTAAGTACCTTGACTTTTTATAACCCTGTAAAGTGTAAAGTGTGTACCTTTGGCACTAGGAAAGATGGATTTAAATGATGTCTGTGATAAGAGCTAACCTTTTCTGTTCACCACTTATTCTCCTCTGTAATACAAGAAGTTTCTGTAGTTTGTGTTGCATATATTTCAAACAAGGCTGGTTTTGACAAATTGACTGTTTCTTTTTTAGTTCTGTCTTTTTTGTGACTGTCTAAAAGAGTGTCTACACCTAATAAATTTTCGAGATATTCTTGCTTATCTGTATTCCTCAAAAAACTGTCTAGATTCTGTTAGACACCCTGAAGGATTACTTAATACTTGAAATTTTTCAGTTCAGCTTCTTAGAAGACTTAAAGCAAATAAGAAAACAGGACCATCACGGTAGTCTCAAACCTTTTCCCTACAGACACCACCAAGGGTAAGTATTAAGTTGTATCCTGTTCTGAGAA
The DNA here is from genome assembly GCA_013401335.1 of Brachypteracias leptosomus. Taxonomy (NCBI): domain Eukaryota; kingdom Metazoa; phylum Chordata; class Aves; order Coraciiformes; family Brachypteraciidae; genus Brachypteracias; species Brachypteracias leptosomus. Next base: position 376,979 of record VYZX01024929.1, read on the forward strand.
CTGAATTTAGTCCAGTGCAGAATTTTAATTTCTGTAAGTACTGGAAATAAAAAGTAATTAAACCTCTGCATATTCCTTGTGTACTATAAATACATTAATAAAATAGGCAAAGGAAATCAACTCCTAAATTATTAGCAGTAGTAAAATGCTGAATATTGAAACAGTTTAATTTATTCATTTATAATTTTATCAGGCTAAAATAGGCCTCTAGGAGCAATTTAAGCATTACAATAATGTAATTGTTCAGTATAGTCAGCAGTTAGATACACAGCTATCTCTGTACAAAAACAAATAGCCAACTAGTGGCAAAGTCCCATGTTTCAATATAAATTGATGGTGAATTTACACAAAGCCAGCAGATTGTTCTCTCGCCTCTTTTATGAACAAGCACCTTATGTATTTCAGTGTGAAAACTACTGGGCAGTGAACCAATGCAGCTGATCTGGTTCAGTGCCCACAGAAAGAGAATCAAGCTCTAATTGTAAAATTTTTAGGTAACCAACGTATCCCTAAGTCAGCATATATAAAGTGTAAACCTTCTAACCCCAAAATGAACTTAGATGTTGACAATCTGCCTTGGATGTATTTTAGAGAAAACTAGTTAAGCCCAAGGCAAAGCATAACAAATAGGTGTCATATATTAATAGCAGAGACAATCAGAAATCTTTTAGCCTATGTATTAGATTGTACATCTGCAAAAGAAAGATGTAGGCATTTCAGGTAGGCATTTCAAAGCTGAGACTATTAGGGGGAATTTTTAGCTGAGTATTTGGTCAAGTGTTTCCTTTTATGAAAAAGTGCTTTCAATTCCAGTTTGCTGTTCAGGGCAGATGACATGCCTCACAACCACCATTAAAGTAACACTAACCCACTGAGCAGTTCCAAAACTGCTGTAGTGCAGAACCAACCTGTTTGAAATTCAGCAACCTTTTTCAACTTCCATTTACAACTATAAGAAACACCTACAGCTGCGGAAAAAAATTGAAACATTGTGTGTCTAATCCAACATACTGCTGCTTGTCACATCTAAAAGGACTTTAAGCAGTACTGCTTTTCTGGAGTAGTACTCAAAAGCACTGAATGGAGTGACCTCCTCCTGTTATACTCAAAGATCTAACCATCAATTATAAGACTTTGGATATCAAAGTAGGAAAAAAAATGAGCAGACCAGACATCTGAATAGTCTCCTTGGTGAAGCTGTTGCTTGATATCTTGCTTATGTTCAGTTTGGGAGGGTTTCCTTCAGAAATAGAGGATCATAAGATGATGAAGGAATGAAAGGGACCTCAGGAGGTCTCTAGTGCAACCTTGGGCTCAAAGCAGGATCAGTTATGAGGTCAGACAAAGTTCCACAGAGCTATATCAGGTCTGGTTTTGAAACCTCCACTGATGGAGCCCAGACAACTTCTGGTGCACTTACTCTGCTGCTTGACTGTCCTGATGCCATGTGAGTCCAGAGCCACTGTAGGGAATAATGCCATGCAAAACATCTAACTTCACAAACTGCCTCCAGAGCACACTGAGGAAAGGTGAGCCCTGTATGCTGTCCAGCCTGTGTTTTCTTTCCATGAAAGAAGGGGCAAAGTCTGCTCAGAATAGAAATACAACAATGAACTATGGCTTCCAGTAGCAGCTCTCTCCATACTTCAGCAAACTGTATTTGTTACTGTAAATTCATATTTTGAGCATTTCTTCTTAACCAGGAGAGCTAGAAAAAGTTGTTTCTAATTAACTTAAATTCTACAGTCACCACTTGAACAGCCAAAGCACAAAGTTACTGACGTAGGTCTTAATCTGGTATGATCTCAAAAGCTTCTGTCTCCAGAGAAGAAAGCATGGCACTATCTGGACATTAGCTGAACTCTTGCAGAATCTGCTGAGGGTCATCCTGTTTCATGGGTGGATCATGTCCTCTGAACATTGCTCCAGTGTCATCCTCAGGGAGATTTTTATAATATACACGAAACAATTTTTTATACACAGCGGTTCTAAGATTTTATTATTCTTTTTTAAAAATGCATTTAATTCAAGCTTTATTAAGATATTTTCTATCTTATGCTGCTTATCAGTCAGGTGTCTTTCTGCTACAGGTTTATTACTGATGACCCAAACACAGAAAAGCTGAATATTAACAATTTGTTGCTAATAAAGGTGGCATTAAACTTGTTTCTATACCAAAAAAAATCACATAAAATATGTTGTATCCTCATGGAACATAAACAATTAAATGGACTTCTAATATATTGTAAGATGTCAAGAAGTTACTTACAATCTTAAATACCCATTGCATACAAAGAGACTTGTTTATTTGTAGAGATTGCATAGTTTATTTTTCAACAAGGAATATAATAAAGCCTAACTGAGAAGGGCAATCAAGAAACCTGTGAAACCCTGTTTCACTGTTTCCATAGTAACCTCCTTAGTAAGCTAGTAACCTTGGTTAGGGACAACCCTATAAGCAAATACATTGTGAAATTTTCTCAGTCAGAATGAATACACTCTCATTGTTTGGCTTTTTGTATTGCTTTCACAAATATTTTGCCCCTTTATTAGTTTCCTCGTTATCTTTAAGAAGCAAAACCTGAAGCAAAATGTAACAACCTGCCTTACCATCAGTATTTAAAAAGGCATGTTTCAGGTATAATACATTTACTTAGGGTTTAACTGTGTTGGCAGAAGAAAAAAAAGATAACCAAACTCAAATAGTAAAGGAATTGACTTGTGTGTTTGCCCAGAAAATGAACAATTCAAGAATATTAAAACTGCAAACCTGGGAGTTGACACTGCTTGCAGAATCACTCGCCCAGCTCCCTGCTTTAGCAGATCCAGCTTTCAGCTTGTGCAAAGGCCAAAAAGAGACAGAGCCACTTGATTTGGTTTTGTACAACCAGAGAGAGGTCTGAAAAATTACAGTTTGAACCAAAAATTCTCCATATTCAGGGAAGTAAACACCAGAGTTTGGGTTTAAACTATTTGTGCCTGGGTTTTGTACTTGATGAGATGAGATGTGGAGTGTCCTTCCCTAAAGCCCTGTTTCTCAGACAGACCTGCAGAACCCTGAGCAGTGCTCCACAGACACGCTAAGACACAATTACTTGCAAACCACTCAGCTGCGTATGGCTGTGCGGGTGGGACACAGAACGAGTGGGGCTGGCTGCGCCAGGGCCCCACCGGAGCAGGGCAGCGAGGGCAGCACGAGGGCAGCCCCAGCCCTGGGCATCAGGTGTCCATGGGGTCAGGGGCAGGCGGAGGCTGTGCTGAGACATGGGCCTGCAGGAGGGCCCGACATGGTGGGGCACACGGAGAGCTGGAGACCTGGTCCTGCTGGGGCATTGCTGGGGTAGGAGCTGCCGGCCCCAGGGGGTTGACACAGGGTCCAGGGCTGTGGATCAAGCAGGGATAGACAGGACCATCAGTGCCCTCACGGCCCTGACAGACTGTGTGGTTTGGGTAAAAAGTTTTGAACCATTAACTGAAGGGGGAAAAAAGCCCTACCCTTGGAGTATTTTACCACATCTAGAACTAAGAAACATCAGAAAAATACAAATCAGTATGATATTTTTATGATCATTATAGAGTCCTGCAGTACCTGAGTGATTTGTAGTAGGTGCCAGGCAAACACAGAATGACATAAAGTCCTTGCTTGAATGGCTCATCCAGTTAAGGCCCCAGTTCTGCGCAAATTGCACAAGCTTAACTTCAGCATCTTAAAGCATGGCTGTGGCTTAATGCCATAAGCTATCTAATTATTACTTTTTTTTCTTCTGTGGAATTCATAAATGGATAATATACAAATGTGATTTCATTGGAGACAAGATAGCTACCAGCTATGATACCAGGTACAATCCATTTCAAAGTTAATAGTAATTATTTTTAACACGTCTTATTGACTTCTAATAATCTCTGAGGGGATTAATACCTAAGAAAGTATGTATGTGTTGATGATAGAAAGCAGAATGAAGTGTACTGATTTATTGCAACTCTTCATTAAGTTTAAAAGCATTCCACTCTGATGAAGACATCAGCCATAGACTGTGGTATTTTCACACTGCAAAGGAATAGTTAAGGGCAGGAAGACAAAAAAAGAAAGCAAACAATGTTTTAACTTGAATTCAAGCCAGATTTCACAAAAACAAGACCTTATTCAATCCAACGAAGTAAAACCCATTAAAAGTATCCACTACTTTTCCCTCTTAAAAGCATGGATGAAACATACCTTCTTATGTGCGTGCTAAAAATTTTACTAGGTAATGTAATAAGCAGTTTACTATATCACATAAAGATAATTATGTAACTGAATTTCCTGTAAATACTTGAATCTGGATTCTCATTCTCTGCAACCTACAATGATATAATTCCATGGAGTTCTGTGGAATTAGAGTTAAACCACCAATTTACAAGGCAGCAAAATTCTGATTTAATTTTTTTATTAAAAAGATCAGTTCAAACTAAAAAAATCAGATCAAGAAATAATGTGAAATGTTAGGTTTTTTGACAGTTATGATAAGGCTTCTTTTGGAGTTCATATTTAATGAGTTGGCAGAAGACAGTTACATACTACAGCTGAAGGTTTTGGTCCTCGGCAGCAGAAAAGCAAAACAAAGAGCTGATCGCTCTTCCCCTAGCAAAATAGACGTATTGTAAACTTCTAATTCAACAGGAAAATTCCTCTTAACTCCAATAAGACCAAGATTTTATCTGTTGTTCCTAATTATTTGCTGGTGAGTTCTACACATACAAGTATTACCAGCAAAAGTCAGGTCATTAACACAAGTATCTGAACATTGAAAAATACTGAATGAATGCTTGTTTCCCAACTGACAGCCCTGCAGTTTGGGCATATATGTGTCCCCATGTAATACAGCTGAAATTCTTCAGAAGCTTTATCATCAGTCATCTTTCTCAGAGGAAAATGAGCACAGCATGTCATTATATCTAGGACTGTGTCACAGTTTGGCTACTAAAGGGCATTGGGCCAAACTCCAGGAAAAAGAATTGGTATTTGTTTTGGAAGCCTCTCAAAACAGGGGCTCTCTCTTTTGTGGTGCTTAGCACACTGTCAGCACTTACAAATGAAAATAAACAATTCAAGTTCTGATATTCAGTTTTAGCAAAATGTTCTGAAAACTTATCTGAAAATGATTAATTAGCTGCATCTGTCCTGACTTAGAGCCTGGGTTGCTCCTGTCCCCAGCTTTTGCTAACACATCGCCTTCACTGGGCCTCCTTGCTCCAGAGGCCCTCTCTCCAAAGTGATTTTGCATTTGCAGAATCCCCAAATATAAATGCTGCCTTGGGCCCATCCAGAACTTTTACTTGCAAAAATGCCATACCTTGATTAAACTCACCATTGAGGTATCATATTTCCTGTAATTCTCCCTAAGGGTCACAGAGAGTTTTAGGTGCATTTGAGTCCTCTAGACAATACATTGTCTCTGTGTGCTTCGATAGTTGTGTAGGTGGCACTCCTTTCTGTGGACTGATTGATCTCATAATCCTGGGCTTTGTTCTCCATATTCTGTACTACTATATATCTCCTTGAGGCTTACAGGAATGCGTTTTTAAGTATCTTCCTTAGGAGTGCTGAAGTGTGTAAGCCAAATTTATTCAGACAAAATTGTTCTGAGAGTATGTAGGACCTCATCTGTACGAAGCAACGTTGCTCCTGACCATCCCAACCATTATCTCCATCTTCAGTCGTGTCATTCCCATGTTGGCCACTATTATGCTTACAGATCTCAGCACATCTATGGGGCAGAGCTCAGCTTGATGACTGGAACTGGGGTGTACTATTGAAGTCATCATATTCCTTTGTTGTCCAGGAATCTTAATAGGTTTCAAATTATTTATGCAGAAAAGAGCAGTTTTCATATTTTCTTCTCAGATGCATATGATATAACTGTACCCGAGTTCAGAAGAGAAATCTTTTGGAATTTTAGGTCATCCTTAAGTGAACAATTGCTGGTAGAGTTACTTCGTGCCCTATTCATGTGGATATACACTGACTGAGATTTTAAGAATCATAATAAAATACTTCTAATATAGCAGTACAACCCTAGATTTCATCTACAGACTGTGCATCAAAATACATATGAGGTTCTTCCCTCTGTCATTCTCTTGGAAAATATTAGATCACAAAAGGTATTCTCCATAGAGCAATCTTCCAATTTTTCTGCTAGTGGAGATGTGTCTCAGTCACTCTGTTGTTTCTGTTTAATAAGTCACAAAGCCTGTCAAGATAAGTGTATATGTCTTTTCTGCCAAAATAGTTTTAGTTATAGTTCCCAGAATAGAAAAAACTACCGTGTGAGAAGCTACTATAGAAAGTTGCAGTAGATCCTCTTTCATCTTAACTACGATCTTCAGAGGAATAAGAATCATCGCTGTTCTAGGCTAGATCTCTTTTTCTAGGCTTATTGCCTTGGATTTTTTTTTTCTCCCTGCATACGCTTACTAGAAGTGACCTTGCTATCAATCTTCAGTACTAGTCTTCCATCACACCTTCCTTTTTGTCCACTTCCCTGTTGTTTCTGAGGCCCTAGTCACTGGTGGCTAGTGAGAGTCCTTTTCTGGCAACTTCATCAAATTTTCTATCTCTATCTGGAATACCTCAATTCTTCTCTTCCTCCAAAACCTGATATTTAAAAGAATATTGTATCTTATAGCTATTAAATAGGCTTTTAGGCCTTTATGTAATCTGCAAATAAGGAGTTTCCATTCCTGCAAACCTTTAAAGACTAGACTAGACGACAATCTGTTAAAAATGACATGGATAGTCCTGCTTTGCAGTAGGACAGTGGACTCAAACATTCTGATTTTTGTATTGTAATCACTTTGACCAGCTCCTGGCACCAATAACTAGTTTTCTTCCTTCTCACAGACTCTTCCAGCAAAAAAGAAATACAGTATTTCAAGAGAAGATAATGAGACCATACAGCCTACAATAGAATTCATAAAATGTCAAGGCTAGTATTATGCTCTGTCAAATCACCTCTAAGAAAAATAGCTCAGACTTTGAGTACCATGTAGTGAATACTTACAGAAAACTCTACATATTAAACTCACCAGAGTTAAAAAGAATTCCTGCGTACATTTCAGCAATGAGTAAAATGTAAGGAAATCTTTATTGTTGGTGGTTGTAAAGAGAACCATGCTCAGATGAGATGTCATCATTTGTGATAAATTTTCCATACTATTTTACTATGACTAGCAAGGTACTCTTGCATTGCCTATACTTTCTTAATTTGGAAAAAAAAATAGAAAATGTGTTTATAATTCTGCCACAATTACTCGGGAAAATTAAAGTATCTTAATTGGTAGATTGGTTCACTGAAGAAAGACCTGTGCCTACCTGACATAGCTACTATGCAAAATTAATAGCACACTTCCAGACATATGGGCAAAATTTCTAATACTGTGAGTTGATTTTAGCTTGGGAATTGAGGATTTCTCTAACCCCCATTTCATAAATTTAGAAAGTGGAAAATTCTAGAAGTTGTGTTAACATTAGATTTTAAGGCTCAATACTGTGGATATTCAGAAAATGAAAATAAATTTGTTATTTTCTTGTTTGTATCAATTATTTCTCTCTGTTAAATGTACAGTGGAACTGAGAAAGCAAAAAGGATATGAATCATAAAATAAAAAGCTGCCAGATAGTGTACTGGATTACCAAAGGACCTGTATTACATGTTAATTCTATCTAATGAGAGTAAAGAGCCTCTTATACAGATTGTGATTGCATGATTTTGCTCTGAACTCTGACAGTATTCTCAACAAAAGAAGCCTGTCATAGGTGGAATGGAAACCATTCTTGCTCTGGTCTGGCAGCTCGCCTATTAGCTTTAAATTAAATAAATATCAGTAATAATATTAAATAAAATGTAAATGTTGTCATAAAATGTCAACTATCATTTATTTTATGACTGCTACTCAAAATAATGGTTATTGTTACAACTATGTCAGAAGGAGACATTTCTCTCTTTGACTTCTAATTTTCTGTATCAGTAAGAAACTTCTAGTTAATCTAGTTTATGTTAGGAAACAAGTTGTCATTCCAGATCAAGAGCACTGAGCTGGTGTTGGATTTAGCAATCTCCCAGACTTCTGGAAAAATTATTTTAATTAGCCTTCTCCTAACAGTGTTTAAACAAATCCTATGCTGCCAGGGAAGGAAGAAATGACTTCTCAGTCAGATAGTTTACTTAGTTCTTTTTCTCCTTTGCCATAAATCTTGGTGTGGAGATTGTTAGTGACTTAAGGCTACTCTTTTTTTAAAACCATGAGCTGTGACCACTTTACCCACTGAAAAGCTCACACATCATTCAAGTATAAGTGCCCTGTTTCTGCATGGTTTATTTTCACACCATTGTTGGGTGCTAAAATTTACACCATTTATAAGGCATGGGCATTTTAGCTAATCTATCCAGTCTGTTACGTGTATGCTGAAGCAGAAGATCTAGTAGTAGTAACCCTGTATGTATGCAGTGCTGTAGGTAAATATATTGGAGACAGACCTGTTTGGCTAATCCTAACAAACTATTTGAATGTTGAATTAACGAGTAGTCATGTACTATGAATTCCATGATACACAGATAAGTTCAGAATATACCTGAATTTGAACATGTGAAATGACCAAAAATGCATCTTCTAAGAAATATGTACTTGGGGACTTGTGGGCCAAAAGTAATCCATTATTTTTGTCCACATCTAGTGGAACAGTTTAGAACGCACCTACCTAGAGTCTACAAAGACCCTGGCATAAGGTTCAGCTTTGGACTCTGTATGCTTCCTCCACAAAGGAGCAGTTGTCTGTTTCCTGAGTGTGAAGGTGAGCCTCTGGGAGGCAGCTGACGATGCGGGTGTGTGCGCTGCCCCAGCGCAGAGCCGAGGCAGCCCAGCGCTCCATGCGGTTAAGTAAACACGGCATGGCTGCCGGGGCAGGAGGCCAAGGCTGAGGCCGGGAGGAGGGGATGAGGCTGGGAGGAAATAAGAGCAAATTCCTCTGAAATGATCTGACAGGAAATGACAGAGTGTCAGCCTTATACAACCACACTGCGCGAGAGAAAGAGAGGGCGGGAGAAGTTCTTCCTAAACACAGAGTGGTGCCAGATCTCGGTAGGTGAGGATGATGAAATAATAAAGCATTTCCCGTGTGTGTTTTTCATTAGTCCTGTTTTGTTTTTCTTCCAAGTGCTGTGGAAACAGAACAGAAGCCCATGTTTCAGCCACGACGGCAATGGCCTCCTCCCATGGGAATAACAGCTGCATAAATAGGAGGGGAGCCCTCAGTGGAATTGCTTCCAACACCTTTCTAATGGAAATAATGATTTGCAAAGCCCAGTTTATACCTTTGCCACGTAATTAGTAGCCAAGATTAAAAACATTGTTCCAGCTCCCAGCATTCTTGAAATCTGGCAAGACCTTAAATATTCCACTGTGTTCCAAAAAGGTAGCCCATAAGTGATCATTATAAGGACAGTCTTGGCCAGCTGAGTCAAGCCCTTGAATCAATCAACACTTATTATATGGAAATTAACCAGTTTTATGTCAATTAGTGGAAATTTGTTAGCAGACATAACCTATGAGACACTTTATTTTGAATCCCTAGCTCTCCTCATTGAAGCTAGCTAAGATGAGGCTGAGGACCAAGTCACACATTTCTTAAGGTTCAGATTAAAAAAGGGGGTGGAAGGAATCTGTATCAAAATATGCAAAGCTTTTCCTGTCTCGTAGGCACAAGAAGCATAAGGAACTGGATAGTGGGTTTTTCCCTATAAAGAGTCAATTGCCAGTCACGGATTTGGATGCCTAACAGTCTATTCTGTATGTGTCAGTACCGAATACAAAAGAAAAAAATAGACAATACTTTCCCTCACTTCATCCTACTTTTAATCTAAAACTCTTTTTCCATCATGTTCTTACAAATCATATTTTCATATTAAGAAAGTAGAAGTTTCTAAATTAAAATTTCTGACTTGATCATTAGTTTCCCTTCTAAGAATAACTTTTAAAAAATCAAAGTTTTGGCAAGGTGCTCAAACCATAAAGGGTGACAAAAGATTTCGTTAAGGCTTAAGAATATTACCTGTCTGGCCCATGGGACAAATTTGACTTTACTCTAATTTTGCTTAAAAGTAGTGAAGTACCCTCACATAACATTTTACCTGTACATAGCAGTGTTCAGTGTGACAGCCTGCTCATATGTTATTCTAATTAAATATTAGAACTTAATCTCAAAGCTTTACAGCAATACTAAACCACTCACAGATAAGAAGTGAATACAGGATCAGAATCTTGCTATAATATGAAAATGACAGTTTTGAAGCCAGGGTTTCCACACAGCTTGTGGAAACTCTTCTGTAACTCCTATTAACCGATCATGACATGTGCAGCATGTTACCCTCCCAAACAGATGGGTGGTCTTGAAAACATGAGCTTGATATTGCCTTCTAGAGTCCATGTTCACCAATTCATTACTTGCAATAACGTTGGCCAATGTTATTGCAATATCCAGAGCTGAAACTTTTACCCACTTAAAAATGTGTTCTAAAAATTATCCCAAACATTTTCAGTTGCTAGGAATAATTTTTCTGCTTGTTTAATCTATAAACAGTTATTAAATGAGCCATTCAATGTAGTGCAGTTCAATACTTCCAGAAGTTGACAATGGAGACACCACTGTCCAACTGTAATGTCTTTCCTTTGATACTGATAGGGGTTCTGTAACCTACATGATCAATGCAATTTATCACTAGATTCAGGCAGTGACAGCACTTACTTGAGAACAGCCTGATAAAGTTGCAATTATTTCTTGATACTGTTGGCCATCCAAGCTTCTATAATTTCACTAGTGAGAACTGATTCTAAGGCCAGCAGTCTTTTTTGGAATGATCATGTTTATGCATGATCATTCCAAAAGGGGCTGCTGGCCTTAGAATGTGGTCATGTTTATGCATGATCACATAGCTATATTCACTACCCTGTAATATCATTGGAAAAAAGACGCTAATATAATATAGAGCTTTCCTCTGCCCTTCTTTAAGTCAGTTTAAATCTTAACAATAATCATTGTTCATTCTACGCCTTTAGTAAATTAGCCATGTTATTTTAAAATGTGGGCAAACCTTGTTTTTCTCAAAATTAAAGATAGCAGTGCCATAAATGTTAAAAGATTAGAAATGTTCAAAATTTATTACAGAGTGGCTGGAAATTGTTCATTTAGTAATGGGTCTCTGCATCGCTGCTGGAAGAGATGCATAAATGGTAGTGGGGTAAAATCAATTAATGAAAGAACATATTTCAATTATGATCAGTATGTTTTGCATAGAAGCTTTAAGTATATGGCAAAAAAATATAGATCACACTCTGAGGAACTTTTCATCTCTGTAGACGGCGTCAGAGACTACAGTTAAACTCCCATTTGGAGATTAAGTATCTGGATAAATCCTTGACTGTTGAACTTTATGGGAATTTTGCTATTCACCTTAGTGGATGCAAGATTTTAAATCTGGAATTTTATTTCTGCAGTAATAGAAAATGTATACGCAACCTCAGCAGTTTAAGGGCACATGCTTCAGCTAACAGGCAGGTATATTTACTGTGGAACTACCAGGGTAGTTATTAGAACTGTATTTTCCTTAGTTTTCAGAAGCTGTTGACTCGGGTGTGTAGCTCTAAGATGAAGCCCCAACAATACTTTGTGTTGCTATAATACCATCTCGGTTCACAAGGTAAAATGGATAGCTTTGGAAATATCAACAAAATATTCCAAAAGTAAGGGTTAATTTTTTAAAGCAAAGCACCTTATTTGTGCTAAAGCAATTTAGATCATCGGGTTATTGATGTCAAAGTCTCCTACTGACTTTAAAAGAGTTATATTTATACATGATCACATAGCTACATTCAGTACCCTGTAATATCATTGAATAAATAGAGTCTTTCTCTGCCCTTGTTTACGTGAATTTAAATCTTAACAGCATTGTTAATTTTTAAAATTTATTTATATTTGTAAGAGCAGCTTATTGAGATTATGAAAGTGGCCTATCTGTAAATAGGGGACCAAATTCTAACAGTATATTTTGAGTTCCTTGAGGGTGTAAGGCAGCTCTCTGGAGAGTCTTCCTGGGCATGCAAGCTCATGTACAAGCTGCAAAGCTGAGGGGTAGAACTATTATATTATCAATCTTTTCTGTTCCAGTTTTCAAACTAGCCAAGTACATTAAGAAACATTAAGAACCTTTAAGATCTCAGAGTACAGAACTCAGGGTCCAAGAGATATTGCTAATCATCAGAAACAGACCCTTTTCTTTCTTCTGTCATGACATCAGCAGGTATTGCAAATAATTTTTAGAGCTGTTCATATAACGAAGGAAGAAAGCTTCCTCTGTCTTTTAGTGCTCTTGCTAACTACTCCTTGAAGACACAATACTCAGTTTTTGAGACAGTATATAATTTTCTCTGGCACATAAATACAGTTTTTCTATTTATATGAACTAAGATAACCGGAAGCTGTGGAACTCAGTATATCTAATGGTTTTATACTTACAATTTGCATGTTTCTATAATTTACAGCTCAAATCAATATGTAAATTCTAGACAAAAAGGCAAACTAAAAACCTATTCTACAGTTCTTTGTGTGTAGAAGCTTGATAGCAATGAAGAGAAGTACAGAGCAAAGCTATTACTGAGCACCTACTTGCCATCTCCACAACAGCTAAATGAGAACATACAACACTAAAAACTTGATTTGCTATGAGTTACATTATTTTAAATTAGAACATCATTGGACACATTCCATGTATTAACTTGGAAATCTTAGAGAAGCTGCCTCTTTTCATTTCATCTTCAACTCTGATTCAGCATTTCACTGATGCCTGAAACTGGGTTTTTGTGAACTTAGTGAGTAATGTCTAGTAAATAAAAGCAAACACTTTGGGTAGTGCTGCTGTAAGCTAGGCTAGCTGTATTACTTATTCCAGTCTCTGCAATTGGTTCCCATCTTAGAGCACCAGCAGGAAGCCTGACATTTCATAATGGTCTATAGCTTTAAGGAGAAAACCACTTGCAATATCAATTGAACAGTGCGGATGTTGCTGGCACTAAGCAGAGGTAACAGGCCTCAACATTCGGTGGTATCTGTGTACATTGTATTATATATACTTCCTATTAAGTGGGATAAGAAAGAAAATCTATAACATTTCCTGTCACTGATGGTACACATAGAAGATCTTAGCTTCTCCTGGTGTAATTTAAGTAGCACTTCATTAGATTTTTTCAAATGAAGTGCCATTTCATTACAGTTTTTTCACAGGGCAGGTGTTTCAAGGTATATCTATATTGAGTTATAATACAGATAATACAGATATGCTTCTTATGGAAGATGGCTGTTTATGGATAAACAGCATCTCTTAAAGATGTAAGCTTTTATACAGATGTCCTGAGGAGAGAGAAATGTCACATTTGGTGCTCTTAGGATGCAGGCTAGTAACCTTGAGATATCCTTTGGGTTGTTCCCATCCTCATCTCACTTCGGAATTTTTGTCATGTCCAAGTACAGAAGACAGGCCATCAGAAGTTGTGCGTTGTCAGTATAAAAAAACAAAAACTCTAAAAAAAGTCCCAATCACATACGCAAGTCTCTCTGGTGTTGAGAAAATGTACAAAGATTTTTTTCATACTCATTTAGACATCTGCTTTGACAGCTGTTTTTATTTGACCCTATGCTCATTGCCTTGGATGGCAAATGCCAACATATACATTTGGTCTGAAAGATTTGATAGATTATATATCTTAAAGCATCTTTTTCACCTGAGTTTAATAATTTCTATAATTTTGCATCACAACTATTCTGAAAGAACATTAGTAAGGTTACAAAGCCAAGCACACCAAAGTTAAGAAATGCTAGAAAAATGGAAGTCTGTACAAAACTAATTCAAACCTCTTCCATGTATGCATCTAACCAAAGCCTTTAGCTACTTCACTGCATGCTATTTTTCACACAAGCTCCACAACATTTTTCTCAAGTTCCAGGGTGTGGTAATACTCAATAATCAGGATGAGCAGTGACCACTAGGTAACAAGCTCTTCAATCATCAGTTTTTCCCTTATTGCCAGTGTACGGTCCCATAAGTTATTTCCTATGCACTATTCAAAACATGTTCTGACGACAGAAGTCCTCATTTTATCAGGTGAATGCCTGTGGTCCTTATCAGTAGAGCACTCTCTGTGAAGCACCTATTGTCCTACTAGTTCTTTGAGGTAAACAGGCACTACTGCCTCTATTTCACAGCTCTTGACTTAAGGCAGATTGATATTAAAATTAGAAGTTTCCAATAAATTGGGCTGCCTCTTTTAGATGGTTAATTTTGGCAAGAGAGAGGAGTGATTAGTATATGTAGGACTTCATACATTCAAAATTCAGCTGCCAGTGTCTTTTGCTGTGAGCAATCTTTAGTGCTGAAAGTCAGAGCACATAAGTTATTTGCCATATGCAAATTGGCTGCAGAACAAGACACATGGCATTGCTAAGACATGGTATGGCCGAGATGAATCCAGGAAGATCCATGGAGAGTTTTCCTTTGGTTGACCTTAATTTTAATTCCTAAGTTTTAATCAGTGATTTCAGAGATGGCCTTGGTCTGGTCCCTCATGTTGGGAGAATTACATGAGGTGCAGTATCAGTTGCAGCTCACGTGCTCCAAACATCTGAGCCGAAGGAGGATTGACTAGATAGATTTACTGTTCACCTGAGCTAAGAGGATATCAAATAAATAATTTTCCACAAGGCCATTCCTTGAATAGTAGCAACAGCCTGTTGTGAGTTCCCCCGTCCTCAGGACACACCAGTTGCCATAATAAGAGTTTTCATTCATAGCTCAATGCACCACATTTTCAAAAGACGAGTCAGTGTCACTTTCACTTTTTCAGATCCCCAGAGCATTTGGGAGATGGTTTGTAATTCGTGCAGCAAATTATTAGCTGAACAGCAAGTGAGGCCCATGGACCTCACCACAGGGGTCTGGAATTCAGCTCAACAGGAAGAGACAAAAATAGCGCTATACTGTTGGTTTCTTGATGCATGGTATCATTGAATTGAGCACTCCCAATCCACACCCTTAGCATCCAGATGTCCACACTCTTAAAAGCCATTACAGTAGTCAAGAATTTGCATATTGCTATCATTACTCTGAGCACACTGTGTTGCAGGAGGACAGTTATAGCTCTACGTCCCTTGAGGTGTTCTCCTCTGCTCTGGGAACACAGTGCTGCCCAAATCCTGTGGGCTGTGACTCCTTCCTGCCACAGTCTGTGGGGATGAGGATGTGGAAGAAATCCAACTCCTTTAAGGTAATGTGTCAGTGCAGAACAAGCCACGCTGAGTTTTCTTGTCTTTATAAATAAGGTCTTGGGAGAATATACAGATTCTCAGTGTTGGCAGCTTTGTACTCACAGTAGAACATTATTATTCTTCTAGTACATGTAAGCTTTGATCTCGGTACAGAAGGAAGAGGAGGATGTAATAAATGTATTTNGATTCTTCAATTTGTTTTTAAATACAGCTTGACAAATTTCACCGAAGCCCACATACTACAGAACATCTTATGGAAAAATCCTTTAAATGACTTGGATTTATTAAGTCTGTCTGTTACATTAGTCAGAAACAACAAAACAGAGGAGCTATGTTTGAGCGCTAGATATTGCAGTCTTTTTTACTACTTAGCTAAAATGGTATTAGCTCTTATGCCAGCCAATATTAATTATTATAAAGTGAAACTCAATCTCCTGCATTTTAGTTTATAGTTACTATTTTCAGATAGGTATTACCATTCTTATCTGCACCAGAAGCTCAAATATATTTTATGCTTAACGCACTACAAGCTACACAATAGTAACAGTGCATTGAGCAGGAGACAAAATATCCCCACTTGACCCTTGATCTTGTAGGTGCTTAGACTTAGATGGGGCTGGGGACAGCGTGAAACAACTACCCATCATGCTGATCTACATGCTGAGATAAAGGCTCAGTAAAATGCCAGTTCTGATGCCTGGATGTTACAAAGAAGTACAGTCCATTTTTTTTCCCCTGAAAATATAGCAGCAGATTTTTGAAGTGGAAAGAACATCTTCATAGCTACATATTCCAAGCAAATGTTTTGTGTAAAAATATGAAGAACCAGTGAACACAAAATGAAGTAAACAAGGGATGAGAAGACAATGTAAGGAAGAGAAAACAGGTAGCAGATGTTGCAGCAGGTTGTTCTTAACTTCAGTGGATGTGAGAGAGGTAAGACACGTGTAAGGCTAAGTATGGTTTGTAGTGCCTCTGAAATAGACCCTGAAAAGCAAAGAGCCAAAACTTTTTCTGCCTTGTAAACCATTTTTACATCAGACAGCATCAAAATGCTGCATCAGCTTAAAGCTCTGTCTTTTGTTCTATCTACAACACAATGGAAATATGAATAGGATGCAGAACAGCCTATATGCACCCAGACACATTTGGAGATTACTCCAAGCTGGAGAAGCATCCAAGCTCTAGGCTACAGCTAAATTGACTGGGTTTTACCTCAAACTCAAACCTTCTTGGGAAGTGCACCATTCCTCTTCCCTGCTTAAATTGCTCGGGAAATACAAATGCTGAACTCATCTGAAGGCTACTCTACATCCCTGTAAGCTGCCCTTTGGTGCTTTCTAAATTAGGCAGCAAATACACATCCTAATTTGCACATAAAGGATCTGTGGAAAAAATCATATTTCTTCCATGTAATTGGTTTTCTTTTAATCCTGCCCTTAATGTATATCATTCTTGATGAACTGCTTCAAATAGGCTTTGAACTAGGATTTTTTTTAAAATGTTAAATAATGGAAAAATGCCATCTTATTTTACTGCTTACATCAAGATTCAGAGAGATGAAGAACAGTGACAGCATGGCTGTTCACCCATAACCCTGGGACAGCAGGTAAACTGACTGTGTGTAATTACTAAGAGGTGATATTAAGTTAAAACATATAGCCAAAGTAATGCTATTGCATATGCATCCCTTGGTTTTCAAGGCAGTGTTTAAAATAAAAAACCTTCACTGAGACAGAAAAATTGCTATGGTTATATCATAGCACACTGAGTTGCAAACCTTTTAATGAAAGACATAATTCTTCTGCTGTCTGCATCATACTATATTCTCATGCAAAACACTTTAATGCATCGTGTAAATTATCCAAGACTTTCTTAGTATGTATTACATTTCTTAATCATAGATATTGGGTGTAAAAAAAGAGAATTATGTGACATGCTGCAAAACAAATTGCTTGGTGTTAGCATATACTAGCTGGGTCTATATCTGAAAATGCATGCATAGAAGGGTTGGATTTCTTTTTTTTAAATATTCAGAACTTGCTTCTAAGTGCATATGTTATCAATGAAGCAAAAATGACTAATCTGAAATGATGGCAGTCTGATTTTCAGCCAATATCATCAGTTTAAAAGCAAGGTATCTAGATTAGAGTCTGGAATGATCTATTTATTCTGAATTTCAGAATAAGTTTAATGACTGAAAGAGGATGTATATAAATAAACCAAATGTTTTTGCCCACTTTCTCCATTCATTTACAATCAGTTTAGCTATAAAGGAGTTTTAAATGCAAATCTCATTTTCAGCAATAAAATGCTTTTGTTTCCAAGTTAGCAGACAGGTTTGTCTTACTGATGTCTCACCAGCTGAACACTACTGAGTGTACACAGAAGACAATATCATCACCACCTTGTAAGCTGTGAGTTGGTCATAGATGTCCCTTTTGAGAACAGGATCTGATGAGACATGCTATCTAATTTTCTGGCAAGTTTGATTGAAGGTAATGCTTATTTACATTACATTAATGTTGAATAATTGGGAGTACTAAGCAGAGGGTGGAACTTAGCATATTCTGTATTATTTATTTCATAACATTTCATTCAAACAGATGAGATGGCTGTTTTGAATGCAACCTGAAAACCATGCGTCAAACACTGTCAAATAAACCAGAATTTGTGACAGTTAAACTCATAGCCTTGTCAAAAATATATATTCCAGCTGCAAGTACAGAGGAATAGGACCTCTCAAAACTGGTAAGCATTTAACATGGACTTCCAGGAATAAGACATACAGACCTACATCCACACTAAGAAAGCCATGAGCTGGCATTTAAAAATGGATAGACCACAATCCCATTTAATCATTACAGGTATGCTGCTCTGCGTATAAGCTGTCAGCTCTCTAAAGACCAAGTTTAATGATAGTTTTATATGTTCTTTGTTGCTAATATACAAATAGCGGTGCAGATTCTAAGAGATGTTGACTACCTGGAGGTAGTGTTCTTCAAATCTTAGTGGCTTTTGAATTATGTTCAGAAGCCAGGGCAGGGGTGGAGGACACACACACATGACAATGACAATGACAATGACAATGACAACAAAATAAAACTACCACATCTTTTATGTCCAATTTCTTTTGATAGAACAAGNTGTAGGTGCTCACAGCATTTCATAGCCTTCTTCCTCTGGCTTACGGTAACGTTGCAGCATTTGGCTTGTTCTTAAGTAATTATCCACCACATGCTTCCTCTGGTACTCTAATAAATCCTTTACTGAAAACTGTACCAGAAAGTATACTGGAATTGTACTTTCCTGTCTCTCTCTCTCTGTTTCTCTCNTATCAAACTATGCCTTCCATATGTTTTATGTCCAATTTCTTTTGATAGAACAAGCTGTAATAATATTGTGAAGTATATTACTAAATGAAAAGTATTACTGATTATAAGCAAGCATGGAAATATATGCAATGAATTGTTAAGCAAAACATACTTGCTAAAATGCACATTTAGATAACAAATAGCCCTGCCCCCCCAGTTTTAATTAACATAGACTTTAAAAATAATTGATGCACTTAGTGAAATATAAATAGAAGTAATGTTGTAAAACAGACAACATCAAAAGACAGTAACACATTTTTAACAGAACACAAAAGGATCTAACAGGAATTGCTTGTATATCTTTTGGTTTTTTATTCATACTGTGGATGAATCACTGGCTGATGTTTGTGGCGGTTATTCATGACATGTCTGGTGGTGTTATGACCTTCCCTCTTTTATTGGTTTACTTGATGTTTGTGGTATTTTATATAATTGATTTATGCCTGGTGATATGTNGTCTTGTTATGCCATGTTTCTAAGACAGAAGTAAAACAGGAGAATGATTAGTTTGACTATTACAGTGATGGCTTTTCAAAGAGAAACTTCAATTCCTGCTATAATATACAGATTGCACAAATTACTCAACAGCTTTTCTCATATGGGCCATGCTTTGAGTTTCTACAACAAAACCTCTAGAAATTCTAATTAACAGTACATACAAACTATTTTGCACTGTTCAGACAAAGAAAGGACTGCCAGTTTTTAGTTCATTACTATCTGTGAAGTTTTTCTAATGAACACATGTAACTTCTATCCAGATGTAGAAAAGTTCAGAGAAGATGACAGATAACACAGATCTCTCTTGGTTGCACAGCAACCTGTTAGCAGTACCTCTGTTGTAATCTCTCATCTCATTAGTATTTCCTGAGTCTGATTAACAGATGTTGGAGGGTCTTGGTCCAGATATAGTTTGATTCTATTTAAAGAGTCAAGACCCTTGCTTGATATCTCACCCAAAAGTAATGCTCGCTGTTGCACATTCATTGCCTCTCTGACTGAATGGAAGCCCAGCACAGTGTGCAGGCACAAATGAGTATACTGGCTTTGGCTTTTCAAGGGAAAAGAAGAAAGGGAAGTGAGGGATCTCATCTAACCAGCCATGACCTTCTTTGTCTTAAGAAACATGAGATCAAAGCACAAGATCTTAAAAGTAATGTCATTTAACTGCTTTTCTCCATTTCCAGACATCTTGGGCCTGGAATACTATGGCTGAAATGATGAAATTTCCTGTCAACAAGGACTGTTGTTCACCCCACTAATTTCTCCCAATTCTATCCCCTACCCCTCCTTGTTCTGTAACCTCATTCAGTTCACAAATCGAACAAAAATGATCCAGTTTTTCTTGCCAAGTTATTTTTCTGCTAGTTCAGTGTTTTCAATGGGTTTACATTTTAGTCAGAACTGGGAGAGGCAGCACCAGAGAGAGATTATGGCTTCACCTATGGCTCTCTGTAGCAATGATGAGCTAGAAAAGCTCAGGCATAACTTTGGGTACACTAAGGATCTTCATGTAAAATATGTGATAAGAAAAGAAACTCAAAACTCAGACTTCAAAACTTGATTTCAATATATACACACAGGACACAGATGGCAGTATCAAAGAATATACACAGAGGAGAGATCAGCATAAGTTCTTATCCAACTTCTGTCTAGTCCTAGCTTCTGAGATAGTATTTTTAAACCTTTTATATTGCAGCCATGTGATAGGGATCTGGGGATTAGTATTGCCTCTGCTTTTTCTGCCAGAAATGGGAAGTGCCTCAAGCTTAGGATTTCACAGATCCTAACAGATTTGATTACATTTACTTCAGTTCTGAAACAGCAAAGCAACAAAAGAGTGAAGATCAGTGAGCTGTTTTCTGGGCACATGTTTAAGGCATAGAATAACAGTTTAACTGACTTCAATAAGCTTTGTTATTGTCTGTGTGAATTTAAAAGGTTATAGCCTGTTGGGACTATAACACGAGAAAACCCACAAGGAAATCATCTTTAGAAACTTTGCTGTTCACATGATCTATCTGAAAGTTAACAGGGAAAGTGAAATACCTGCAGAAACTTTATCACGATTGTAAACTAACATTCCTTTTTTTTCTTCCGTCAAACTCTGATATAATGCTTTAGGCAAAGATAAATCAATTCATCTTATCTCCCATCCAGCTTTGGAAAACCTCTAACTACTCTTGCAGGTGC
Organism: Brachypteracias leptosomus; assembly: GCA_013401335.1. Lineage (NCBI taxonomy): Eukaryota > Metazoa > Chordata > Aves > Coraciiformes > Brachypteraciidae > Brachypteracias > Brachypteracias leptosomus. Next base: position 397,892 of record VYZX01024929.1, read on the forward strand.
TGGCCATTTCCATTCCTGGAACACAGAAGCTTCACTCTTCCTTTACACAAATGCAAGATTCTAGCCAGAGCTTGTATTTTTGCTCAAAAATTTGGTGTGCAAAATGATGCCAGATCATTTCTGATGCTGTAAAGCAGAAGTATCACAGCAGCCTTTACTTTTGTTTATCTTCCTTTCCCCTTCAGAAATAATACCTGCATTTGCCTTTTTAAGAAAGTGTCCCTGAAAGCAGCATTCCAGCGCTTCAGGGATGCTATGGCAGTGGGCAGGTGAGCTGTCAAGAAGGACTGAACAACACAAGCCTGCCTGAACACTTGACAACCTGAGTTAGCAAAACTGGCATGCAGCATCCTTAAGAAAAACACCCTGCAAGAAGTATTGCTCTGTTCTACACAGCCTTAAAGACAGTCACAGCACTGGACAATTCTAACTCGTAAAGATGCCGACACAGGCTCCAGAAGGACCACTTTCTGAAAGAACTCATGTAATGTATACCTCTGGTATGCTTGTAAGCAGAAAGCAAAATGAAAAACTAAAAAGTGCTTCATCTTTGATCTGAAGAATATACATTTTAAGAGTAGACAAGTGAACATAGAGTTCGCAAGCCAGATTGGATCAATTACCCTTCAAGATCAGAATTCTGCCTTCACCAGTGACCTATGTTAGGGGCTTCAAAGGAAACAGCTGGCTAATTACGCAATGTCCTACATTGCAAAAAGGGATGAGAGGACTGTTTCTTATCCCTGTGATCAGCTAACACCCCAGAGCATAAATTTGATGGCCCCTCCTAGTACGTAAAATTACAAATGATATAAAATTAAGAAGTCATAAAATTAAGAAGTCCTTTTAAAAATCCCATCACAGTATTTAACTCTTTGACCTCTGGCTAACTACTATTTATGCTGTGAAAAGAACTATTTCATGTTTACTTTTTAAATAGTACTTTCATTTTCTTGAGCAATTAAGGTTAATGTTGGAAAAAAATTCTGTGTGATGTCTCTAAATGATATTAAGTTCCTGATGTCTTGAAGTCTTGAAAAATATTTGCCGTTATTAAAAAAACCTTAAATAAGAGAAGTTACATAAACAAGCTCACACACTCCTTACATAACTGAGCACTACAGTAAAGCTGAATTTAATTGTTGAGTTAAATTATGAGTTGAGAGGTTTTGATCTAATTCATGGTAGCTTACCTTTAAAGTATGCTTACTCCCACATAAGTAAAATTTATTTTTCTTTTTGCCCTTCCTTTATTTTGAGTGCGTGCATTTTAAGCATTGAAAGCAGGCAGATGAGAGAGCTCTCTAGGGCTCTCTCTTAGCTCTGCTAAGCTGCTGTGCCTACATGCCACCCTACCCTGCAGTACCTGGAAATGTTTATTACCAAGTCTATCCAGCTCAAGCAATAGCAATTATGCAAATACCAGCAATGATTCTGGAATACAAACAAATGCCCACTGAATACTGCTCTCAGACAGTCAAACTACCACTGACACCAGGGGTTTTTTGCTGAAACTTTAACCCTTTGAATCACAAAGCTTTCCTGAAAATTGTTTAATAAGCTTCTTTTACCAAAAGAGAAAACACGAGGAGAGAAGGAATAACACATCTTTAATTAGAAAAATTCAAATCAGCTCTTAATTTAATTCACCATACCAGCAGCCATGATTAGATCTGCATCATGATATATCTCCAATACTATCAATTTTCATAAATGCAAACTTTCCTGAATATGGTTCTGATGTATCCTGACATTTTAAAATATGTCCTATTGTCCTTTTCTGTGCAGCAGACCAAGCACAGAGTGTTCAGTCCTATATCACTGTCACAGTGGTATTAGACCAGATGGCTGCTTCCTCGCAGAATCAGGAATTAGAGATAATTTATGCCATTCTGTTATTAGAATGTAAAAATATAAAGAGTTTGCAACGTGCATACATGAAAAGCTGCTCAGATCCATCAGTTACACCCTGGTGAAAAGGCATTCACATTGTTACTGCACTCTTAAAGGTAAAGTCTTATTTGGTGAAGCTATGGACTTCTGCAAAGCCTATTGACTACTCTGCGTAGGATACAGCACAGGGGACTAGCTGACCTAGGTTACAGTGCTGCTTTGGTAGGAAAAGAATATTCTGAGTGGGGAAAAAAGTCAAAGAGCTGCCTGCTTTCTTTTTTATTGTAAAATAATTCTACCACATGATCATTCCCATTAATATGTGACAGTTATTTTTGTGTCATGAGGAATGAAGTTAAAAATGGAAGCTTTCTTCATTCAGTCTGTTAATCAGTACAGGAGGACACTTCTCAGTAAGACCTCATACCAAAGGGCATGAGAGTTACAGAAATTTTTTCCTGTACCTGTGTGGGCAGCAAGCATCATTGCAATCTGTAAATGTACTTGCTTTACCTGTATGTATGTATATATGCACTGCAGCGTGTGTCAAAATGCTGAAGAGAAAGGATGTCAGCCTACCCATTTATTGAGTCTGAGATCATTATAGGTAAGAATCTTGTCTGTATTTCAAGCAGATGAATAATTTGATAAAAGTAATATTATTAATGCAGCTGATTCATTTGAAGGGACTTCTAAATATACTCAGGAATTAAAATGTCTCAGGTTTCTAAAATGAGGGAGAGAAACAAAGGTGAGGAGAACTTAATCAGCTTGCCCATGTTGCTGCAATACATTGTATAAAAACAAAAGTAAAAATGATGTCAGGACAACCAAATGCCAAATGTTGCATGCAGGTAGCAGTAGTTTGCTGCTTTATCTTTTCAGTTCAGAAAGTACAACACAGTTCTCCCTATGGATGTTGTCAGAGCTGTAGTCAGATTAAGGACAAAACCCATCAGTATTTAGGAATATCACAAGAGGAGAAATTTTACTGGCATTCAATGAAATGACACTCTTACTCTATGTGATCTTGGAAAAAGTGCATCGCTGAGAGAATGATTTGATTCACTTTAAGTTAATCGATAAATTATACTAAGAAACGTTACTAGGGACAGATTTGCTTTCAGCTCTCTGTGAGCATATAATTTCTGTTTAGGGCATACAGTGGAAGTATTGTGACTTTGAATGACTGACTAGCACCTTATGAAAGCCATTATTTTTGTATCAAGAACAATATTTGTAACATAATGTGTTCTTAAACTGATCAGGACAGCAGGAAGCAGCTAAGTGGATCACTTATCTTTATTTTGCAATTTAACCTATGTTGTGACAGGGAACAAAAGAATTAGATAATTTATAATTTTTTGTCAGTGTTGCATACTTTGGAGTAAGCTTGTAACTACTTGGTATAACTGAAAAGTAAGGAGATTTGGCTGCCAACCAAAACAGAAGAAGAAAGATTACTTTAGAGCATAATGAATTACTAGGTGACTGCTAGAAGCAGATCACAAAGATTTCTTACATTTTTGTTTCCTGGCCAATGTTGTCGATGACTGGCTTTTTCTTCTGTAAAAAATCCTAGTACTAGTCTTATTAAAAGAAAGTCTATCAGAATAGAAGATAGTTGTTATGCAGGAGCAGTAACTCGCATAATATGAGATGGCATTTCTTTCCAGCTCTTGCTGCTCCGCTGATTCTAATAGCAACCTGGAGCTCAATTTCCTCCTCAAGAACATTGCATTTCATGTGGAATGTCAATTATTAAAATGCAGTGTCCCGTGTCTTACTTTTCACTAGATGAATTCATTTGCAAATTTGTTAATTTATGTAAATGATCCTTAACCTGTAACTGCCTGGTATGTATTTCTCAGTGCCTCTTTTCAATTCAGAGATATATACAAAGGATATGATGTCAACAGCATGCATGCTAATTACCCTGTGTCATCGTTCCAAAACCCAAAGATTTTAATACCAGTGTAACCCAGAAAGAATATCTGATGCTTCTTTCCACTGTTGCATTTTCAAGAACATTAGACCACTCAAAATAGGTAAATGATCTTTAAAAGATCACCTAAAAATACCTCTAGTCATTATCATTGGTAGAAAGAATAGTTTCAGTACGATGTTTTTGTGAGAAGACATAAGCTGAAACTCACTGGCTTTTTATTTGATTTTCAGCTTTCAATTTTTTCAGGAAATCATTGTTACTTACAATGGGCCAAATCACAGCTCCTAAGATTTGATCATTCCTAAAATTCAGGTTTTTGCAGCTAAGACTTTCCTCTGCGTTTCAGAAATTAAGACAGACAGAAAGTTTCCTTCAGGTAGTCAGTGGTCCAGTTGCAACTCAATCTTTTCCTGGTGCCATTCTGGATTTGTCACTCTGTTTCCGGTTCCACCATGAGCAAAACCACTGTGCACCCATAAATGTTTGTTTCAATCTCCTCAAGAGGTTCAAACTCCTCCTGCTTATTTACAGCCCTTATGAATGAAGGAAGATTTAGAAAAACTCAGCTGAATATACTAATTTTTGCTTGACTTCTCCCTGCTGCCCACCCAAACCTCTCCAACACTCTCAGTCTCAGGCACCATTGATGGTTTTGAACATGTCAATGAAGCTGGTCCAAGCTGAGGATTTTAACAAAACCTAAAATGAGGCAATTTTCCCCTTTGCCGTTACTGTTCCGTAACTTCCCACAGTCCAAATAAAATGATGCAGGTTCCCTGTGGTGTAACTGTAGGCCCAACTCCATTGATTTCAGTGACCTGAGAATGGCAGCAGGGACTGTGGCCTAAGGTCTCTTGACAAACAAGGTACAGCTTGCTTTCTCTTGATTATTATCTGATTTACATGTCCTTGTTTTAGATGTACCCCCCAAGGGGTAGGTGAACAAAGCTCCATTTCACAGCCAGCTACAGAGATCATTCCTGGCCACCATGGAGGTCCCACGACCAGGACTTGGCTCTGAGCCTGGGCTGCAGGGCACAAGTTCTTTGTGGTGCTCCTGCTGACTGGTCACTCCTGCAGCCTTTGCAGGAGACTGTTGCCCTCTTCAACTTACCCCAGGTTTTGTTTCCCCAGGGTGTAAGGGAGAGAGAGAGGGATGAGGTGCCGCCAGCTGACAGGCCAAGCCCAGCATGTTCCTCCAGAGCTGGAGCAGACTTGTGTCTCACTGTTTGGATTGGCTTTAGAAAGTGCAAAGCCAAGAAATGTTTGGCTGCTTTATCCCTGTTTCAGCATTCAGATTGCTAAAAGAAAAATCTCAAATGGCTGCTTGCTGTGTGTCCTGCAGACATTTTAGCACAAAATCGGCACCCCCAGTACCTCCTGCTCACGCTATCCTGAGGTCCCAGTTATTTGATTTCATTTCTGCTAAGATAGCAGCAGGGACAACTAACTAATGCAGTTGTAATTTTGGAATTAAAAAAATCTTTCACTGCATTTTATTGCACTGGTTACCTGCAAAAATCCAAATGTCTGAGATTCAAAGTAGCCTTTAAGCTACTGCTTAGTTTTCTCCACAAAGGACATACTTTACAGGACAATGTCTCTTTAAATCTACCCTGAAGATATTCCTCCTGGCCCAGAAGATGCCAAAATGACTTGATGATTTATTTATGTGGAGCTTGGCAGACCATAGTCCAGATTGTGGCTGAAGCTGAATTTTATGAGCATTCCCCCTAGTGAGTATGTTTAAAAATTAAAAAAAAAAAATAAAAAAAAAATATATAAACAAATCAAAAAAGATCTTTATGAAGCTTGGCATGAGATTCAAACAAATATCAGGAAGAAGAATGACTATGAAAAGAGTTGTTTTAGGGCGGAATATAAATTTATTAATAATATTTTATGTTTAGTGAATTAGAATTTTCTCTTGATCTTCAAAAAATTAGAAAAGAGAAGGAGGCATTCCTCCTCTCAACAGAAGCTAATGTTTGGTCTGGAATTATTTTAGCCATATACAACTTGGCATTTTGTACTGGGAACTGGCATTTTTGTCCACAGGAAGATGGATATCTCATTGTCATTCCAGACTACACAAGCGGCATGTTGGTGCAATGATGTAAGAAAGCAATTTTCTGCCCTATTTTATTGATTTATGGTATTTTAGTAAAGTGATAAAAACTTAATGCTAGGGATAAAAAGGAGACTCATCTGATGTAGAGGCGGTAGGAAAGAATAGAGAATGAGGAGGATCCAGCATTAATACTTATTTGCCATGTTTTCTCAGGTCTCTCCTGCACTAGACCATTAACTAAGTTACAAAACCATGTCTAAACTCTTTGACTAAGATATTTTTTAGGCACAAGCCCCTTCTTCCAAGGCACATCTTGGTGCAGGACTTTGGCTTTTTGAAGCACATACACACAGAAACACAGGCGTATCCTAAGGGCCATAGCAATAAGGACAAAAGTCAATAGTCCTGACTCCTTTGGGCTGGAAGGCTCAGTGCTGGCAAGGCACTTTTGCATAGCAGGAATCAGCAACAAGCAAGAACGTGACTCTACAGCATTTAATCTGCTTCACAGCAGTTCCTTGGGCAGCCTCTTCAAGGGGTGTTACGCTACTCTGTCCTAGGTTCACATTCTTGCTTGCTCCAGGGGTCTCCTAAAGCAGACAAACCCTGAGGCAGAAACTCCTACATCCTTTGGGGAAGCCGTTGTTGGGATGCTCACTCATCCTTTTGGCTCAGCATCAAAGCTCTTGCTACACCCATGCAAGGAACAGAGCTTTGATCCCCTGTCTCCCTTCCTAACACTAGAAAACAAGCTCCCTCAAGTCCAGATCTGTAAAAACTGATCTTGTGCCAATTTATAAGAAGGCCAAATAATGCTGGAAATCAATTCAGCTGAAACTATATTATACACTGTTCTTGGATCTCATATACAAGCGAATATATGGAAGATGTCAGTAAATGAAAGCTGGAGCATGCTAGAAAGGAACATTTTCATCCACAATGTCATGCCCCACTTTTCCACAGATAATATAGGGAATATTCCTGAAGCTCCCCTCAAAGGAAGTTTCAAGGGAAATTCAAAGGCATTCAGGACATTCATTATGCTGTTGATAAATCAAGGCCAACACGAAAAATATTCACAGTGGCTACACCCATGCTTATTTGGTTTTGTTTGTTTTTTTGTAGTTATACTGGAGAATTCCTCGCACCACAAACGTAACAGGAGAACGGTATCTTACAGCCAAGTGCCAAAATAACCTTGTGATGTCAGATCTATTCTAATTCATCAAAAGAAGTATTTATTTGCCCTAGGAAAGAGCTCAGGTACACAGCACATGTATCTTCAGGGCTGGGAGTCCTGTGTGAGACAAAAGGAACTCCAGAATGACAGCCTAGTGCAGCCCCAGCACACAGTATTGAAGGTCCTACAAGGAAAACGCTTGTGAGATCTCAGTCTTGCTTGGAAACCCTAAGCTGATGCGCCAAAAGGACCACTCCACTTCTAACCAAAGTTTTTTCTAAAGGATACACTTGGAGTGGTGAGAGTGGGTATCTGTTGCTGTAATCATTTCAGAGGACTGAAAATTACATCAAAACTTGTACTCAAAAAGGCACTGCATGGAACACACCCAGCTGGTAACGCTGCCAGGGAAGCAGATTTAAAAGCCAGAAGGAAGCGGTAAATGGCAGCTTTGACTTCACATGATAAACTCCCCTGGCCTTTACCTTTGGAGAACTGCACTCTGTAAATTCAGCCACTGACAGCAGGTGAGGAACAATGGAAACAAAACCAGAGTTAATTTAGCTTCAGCCTCATCATTTTATTTCACTTTGTTATATATTGAAAATAGTCCTTGTACTTGACTCAATTTTGTGCTTTTAATGACCTGTCAAAAGCTCAGTCAGGGCTTATTGTATTTATACTTTTAATTAGTTTTGTAAGGAGCTGGACTGCTTATATTTGATTTTTTTAATTTACTGAAAATTTCTGCACCAGGATGATATTGTTCTCATTGATATGTGTGCTTCTGTATGTTGGGTTTGCTGTGTGATATATTGGAGACAACAGAAGTGTCATGGGAAAGACATGCCTAAATAGTGCTTCACAGATTGCTGAAGTATGATGGGAGCTGCTTATGCATCATGTAATTAATTCTTTATATTCTAATGTGCAGCTCAGGCCAGTATTAAAGAAAATCATGTCAGGTCAGGTCATGTCCCTAGCACTTATTATCTCTGTGTTACACTGTGGACATGTATTGCTTATGCAAAAGTCACACCTTGTCATCTCTGGTGACTCTCATTCTCTGGCCACAGAACAAATACTGCGTTGACTGTGGCTTCTGGCTGTCTTTTGGTTGCTATGGGATGCCTCAGCCATGGCCTTCTTGAAATCCTGCTCTAGATCTTCCACTGTTTCACCAAACTTGTGTCTTTCCTGCTCAAAATTCGTAACTTGTAAGAGTGGGAGTGAATTGAGGGTGATTAATTCATTTCACAAGTCCCTAAACAGCAACTGGATGGGAATAAATTCTACTCAGTGTAATATTAAGCTCGATTTCTAATGGATATACAACAGTTCATACAGGTAAATTTAACTGTTGTCCCTGCAATCAGTTTTATGTGGATAACATTAAAAATAGGAGTTGCTTATAGAAAGCAATGCATTGTTCTGGCAGGTTTGGATCCACATACCCTGCTGAGATACCATCAATGTTCTAATGCACTTACAATTGTTTGAAGAAGTGAGAATAGAAAAATTACCAAAGAACTTTGACTTGCACAGGTGACCTGAGCTAATTGCACAGTTACCACACAATAGCACGAGAGGATTAACACAACTTACTCCATAATTACCATGGCTTCCAGTGAAGTTGCTGTGTGGTTAACCATGCAATAACATGCATTATTTCACAGTCACTATGCAAGGACTCGAGTCAACAGCATACGCTGCACAAATAGAGCAAATCACTGGTAAGCTAAAGGGGTCTGAGTGTTTCAAGGAGTGATATAAGTTTTGTTGGATGATTTTCAGGTTTTTATTAATATCCTCAGAAGTTTGGAGCAGAGTCATAACGCTGCTGGAGGAGCTAAGGAAGAAGCTCTCAAGCCTATCCAAGGAGCTCTGGAGCCCAGAGTACTGGCTCTCATTTACATCCCTTACAAGTAGTCTCACTGCACAAGGAGATGCAGAAAGCAGGTCATTCTTGTGTTCCCTCAGATCAAGCAACAAATTCTGTTTGGCATATAAACAGCCACTGGAGGAAGATTTTTAGGCTCTTGTCTTGTGCTGCTAGCCAGACCAGCTTCAGTTCTACTTTAAATAAGCCATCTTGCCTACAAAATACAGATCTTGTACTCTGCTTAAAAACGCCCTGACTCATGCTCCAGACACCAAGGACGTGAACACAAAGTGCCAAAGAAAATGAGAGAGATTACTCAGCCAATCAAGCATAGACCATGGAAGACTTGTAGTCCAGCACACTGAGGCTGCGTTTTTAAACAGACTTGGACAAAGAAACCATTAAGAAATACAAAATAAGGAGATATTGCTCTATAGTCAATGTAACGGGGAACAATGTTTTGATTAATGCCTTCCCATTAGCGTATGGACAAGCTAGATTGTGTTACAGGATTATGGGCTGAGTTGGTAACACAAAAGAAAAAACATGCTCAAAACTGGAGTAACAACAATTATGGTTCATGGGTGACACCACCAGTGACAGCTGAGAGACAATATTATGAACTGGAGCATTCTAAATAATTATGAATACCTAATTGTTCACATATATTTGAATTTGTAAACTAATCTCTTTTCATGCTTCTATTTGTTTTGAATTTCCACACTGAAGTAATGGCATGTCTTTTGTTAAAACGTTCGCAGAAATAACCCACGTTAAGGAACAGAACTTTGAGTTTCAGATGTCGAGCATTCAGGACCATCTGCTGACAGTCTGTGGGGCTGGAAGTTACTGAAGTAATCTGACAACATTTCAGTAAGCCATTAAATTTGTGAAAATCTCAAGACAATTGGCAATAACCTGCAAGCTGCAAAACACGGCAGTTTAACAAAAGAAGTGTACAGCTAAGATTTTGGGGGGGTGTGTTTGACTACCACAGGAATGGACACAACATAATGACCCAGGAGGTCCCTGAGTATCGTATGTCCTGATCATCCTGAATTATGGGCTCTGCTCTGTATGCACACAATGCTGTATTTTAAAATGCTTCTCTTAATCCTCTGCAAGGGAAGTGGCTGCCAGAGCATCTAAAACAAATGGTTCTAAATCTTGCCTGATTAGACTTATATGCACCTACAACCCACCTCCACCTATGTTTGTCTATTATTGTTTAAATCTGTACACAGGATTCTCATTGCTGGCGAGAGACAGTAACTCTTTATGATGCTCCCTTTCTATTCTAATGCTGCTTGGCAGTTGCTCTCTTTAGGCCTCAGCTCTTACCTACATCTGTGCTTACTGAAGTGAGACTTTAATTTGCTACACCACGCCAAGGTATTAATAGACAATTATTTATTGCAAATCTGAACCATTTATACTGTTTACTGGCTGACACAATGTAAAATTTTGATCCAAAAGTTAATGTGTCCATGACATTGCATAATTCTGTTCCACACCAAGGTTTTTTCTTCCCTAAATGAATCGAATTTGCAATATGAGGAAATAGAGTTTTTAATGGATGAATGATTTACAGTCTCAAACTTATAAGACTGCTTACTTGAACAAATAAGGCAAAATTGACTAATTAAAATAGCACAGCAAATTAGAAAAATTTAGGATTTTATTGGAGGCAAATTTAGAGGAAGAAAAATGGAAATAAGTTGCAAAGTACTTAAAGGGTATACGAATAAATCTTATGTTAGTCATTTTAAGGCAATTATATTTTTTTAGCGGGCATCTTTCAGATCAGACAGTCTTATAAACATTCATTTGAGTAGAGTACAGATTAAAAAAAACTATTCATAAGAAAACATATGGATAAACACTTCAAAGCCTCCAAATGTCTGGTGAAATTACCTTTAGAAATATTTTTTGCAGTCAGAAAAAGAACCTTATAGATAGGCAATTTTCATTATACAGAACACATAATTTCAAGTGTTTATTTCCTCAAGTTTAGATATCATGTTTTTAATGCAACCTGGACATGGAATCTTCCTTAACTGACACCTGTAGGAGTCTTCAAAATATAGATGTTTGAACTAAAGGAATATTTTTCTAGAGCTCATTCCTTTTGGTTTTTTCTACTGCACTGTGCTATTAAGTTAATCTTTTCTCAGCTTTTCAAACAGAGAAATTGTTACAATAATTATAAGGCAGTTCTAATTAAATCTCAAATAACTATATTCAAATAGTAATACCCAGAACCTATGGTCAACACAACCTCTAAAAGATATCTAAAGCCTTTGTAATATTTCAGCTTATATGGGCAAGAGTACACTGGAAGCAGCTCTGCCTGATAAACCAAACCTAATTCATTAGGAGAATACCTGGAAAGGTGCCCTTATTAAGGACTTCATCTGGGGAACCGCAGAACAGCTCCATTTTTCTCCTTTGTTTTGGTTTCTTTCAGATATGGCAAGCATATAAAAGGCCCCAGATATCATTGTGGGCTATCAGAAACATGAATTATGACACTACATGAGTACTGGTTTTATTAACATGGCACAGATTTGTGGCTGACAAGCTGTGATCCTATGGAAGCAATGGTAACAAGTAAGAGGTAGGGAGATACATGTGTCCATTACAGGAGAATAAAAGTAGCCAGTGTGACTTTGCGTGCTGCATAAACAAAAATGAACACACTGCATAGGTCTGAGATCTGTGAAATATGTGGAAATAGGAGCACAACCTGTAAGTCACAAGCCAGTGTTAATACAGACTTTTTCAGGAACATTGATAGGGATTTTTTTGCACCTAGAGTGCTAAAATCTGGCTGAAGTGGGAAAGCTGCTAAATTATTTCCTTTTTCATTACCAATTTAAAAATAAATAATATAGATTTGTGTTTCCATGTCTGAATGGCCTCATCAACCTAGCCAGTGCATGTGGTGCTGTCAACAGGTTGGCATCCTAGGCAGGGCACCAGCTACTCTGCTCAAATCCCAGTTGCTTCTTTGCAGTTCTTTAGAAAGCAAATATAAGAAGAGTTATTTTGTAAAATACAACTGTGGTACACAGGAACTAGCATGCAGCCAAAAACTTCAGTGACAAGGTAATGCCATTGTGAAGCTGTAAGAAATACAGAACAAACAGGATTTTGACTACCATCCCTCCTCCAAGTGTCATAGACAGAGCTGTCCCAAACTGTCCTTGTTTCTGCTGTGAATTAGAACACTTGTTCTTTTTTTTTAACATGCATTCGCATTGAGATGTCTTTCTAAGCTACCAGAATACACAGTTGATGTATATTAATGACAGGATGCAATTTTTATTATTATTGTTCTGTAATACAGAATATGTCTAACTACATTTAGTTTATTATTCATAATACACAATGAGAGAAGACACCAGAATGGCTCTTCTGGAGACTTCACATGTTAGGCTGCAAATGTGTATTAGCAATAGTACACATTTCTGTGTTATGGTTTCATAAAATGCATTTGCATAATATGAAATCATAATCCCAAATGTGCAGTAAAAAGCCTATGAAAAAATAGTTGCTTCTCATATACTACACAATGGTTGATTTTAATCTTCACTGTCTCAGATGTGGGACTGGTTATTAGGGATTTTTTTATAATGGGAAAATAGCCTGGCCCGTCCTACAGAATTAAGTCTTGCAAAATGAACCAATCAAACAAGAACCTTTTGTAAAATGGAAAAGATGGTTTGCTAGTAATTTGCATGCACTCTTCATTTAGTATACTTCCAGGCTGAGATGTTACATCCAATATCATAGAAGAGACTGAAATAAACAGGAAATGCCGGCGGGTCTGGCCGCACAGCACTCCAGGGACCTGCGCATGAAAAAATGTGCAATGGGAGTGGAGCAGATATTAGCTCAGAGTAGAAGTCACCAGTGCTAGGAAGCCATCCGTCAGCTCCGCGGAGCCTTTGAAAGAATGTGATGCTTTCAAATTCCACTGTCCAATGAATCCCAAGACAGTTTTCTCCCAGTTCCATTGCAGAGATAGGTAAGTCTGTTTTAGTGTCACTTCCACTTAACTGCAGCCACTTGCAGGAAAAGACTGACAGACTAGACATTAACTCTCAGGTGTCATAACTAAGGCTCTATGTATGCCACAGCTACAATTACTGTAAGGGGAAACAATGATTTCTATTTTTCTTCTTTATAAAGAAGCATGGTACTTTTCACCTTGACTGGCTACCGTGCTATTTATTTAGACAATTTGACTTTTGAGCTGCTTTTGCTACATATACATTATCAAATGATTAATGGTTAATTAGCATTTTGCTAATGGAAAATAAATTTAATAGGAATGAGTGTGTCATTACATTTCCCCTTTTAGCTCAAATTCGAATTATCACATTTGCATTTTTATCAATAAAATTCTATGAGTTTTCTTCTTGCTATGCCAAATGAACAGTTATAATTATATTTAAGGCTCAAGTCCTTCAACAGATATTGTCTGGTACCCTGCTGCACCCACACCTGTCTATTGCACCTTGCCAGCTCTGAAGTTCTCTCCCCTTAGAGCATCGTTTCTGGGTATATGGAAATTCTCAGTATTCAGTTATTACCTGAATTTCTGAGCTCTGACTCCTCTGAGGCCTACAGTAGCTTGTTCAGACACTTAGGTCTTTGCAGATGAACGTATCTGGAATCATTGGGATGTTCTGTTTGATGGGGTGAAGGGGAGAAATGACTCTTCATACTAAGATTATCATTAATGTTCGTACAGAATGAGGTGTTTTGAAAGTGAAAGGTGATGGAATTCTCCAGGAAAATAAATATAAACCTATTTTTTTCACTGGAGACTTCTGCTGATTTACAAACCATTAGAAAAATGTACTTTATATGGCTGCTAAGAATCACAGCTTGTCTAGTCACAATCCAGTACTCCTGATTTCAGCTGAGACTGAAAACAGTAAAATAAACTCCTCCTACAACAAAGGACGATAGAGTTATTCTTTTCATTCACCTGCCCTTTATATCAATGCAGACAGCTAATCCAGGTGAATCTACCTACATTTGTCATTGCCAGTGAAGACAAAACATACAGAATTCACACAAAGGAACATAATCCCACCTTTTTAAAGTTTCATTGTGTTATACTTTGTCTGGAAGGTGGCATTTTCAGGTACAGCTATTAATGCCATGCTGTGGCTATTAGTAATCAACGAATGAGAAAGTCAGGAGAAAGGGGAGAATGCATTTTGGCAATGACTGGTTTTTATGACGAGTTTGTGCTGCTCACCAGAGCTGTGCCAAGCTATTTTCTGAGGAGGTCCACTGTCATCTTCTTACCGTATGCCGCAGATTATAGAAAGAGAGTAATTTTCAGCACTGGAAATGGAAGATGAGCAACATCTAAAATCAACACTTTCAAAGCTCCCCTCAAATTTCTTTAATCAGTTGCCTTGTTTGGGAACGGATCAAGAGAGACACTGCCCAGATCCTGGGAGCGTTCACTCACATCAGTGTTTCATCCAGATTTTCACAGCTGAGAAGAGTGACACATGAACTGAGTGGCACTGGTGAAATGGCATCAGCCAGAGTTTGCAGAAAGCCTGGAGCCATACTTGAAAGAAGTGGGACATTTCTGTCTTTCTCACTCTACTGCCCAGGGTGAGAAAGGACAGATGCCACCCCTAGCTGTGATTATTGGGAGAACCTACCCTGTCCGAGCTCCGTCTGGAAGCTTTGCCTAACAAAACTATTGCTCCCAAGTAACACTTACACGTACTTCTTAAAAGAATGATACCCTGTCCAGCTACTGGTCCAAAGAGGAGACAGAGCTATAGAGGTGGAAGGAGGAGGGAAGGTGCTATGCCACATCCAGATAACCTTAATCTGGTCCTGACGTTGCCTAGGGAGAAAGCAGCAGGGGAAGGGGATGCAATGAAAATATGATTTAAATAGTTTTTTTAAAAGCCTGGGGGAGAAAAGCTGTTGTGTTTTTTTTTTTTCATTCAAGCTGCCATTGACATCAGGAATGGGATCTATTCACACGTCTCAGAAACATTGAAACTTGTGTATTTTGTTGTAGGTTGTCTGACTTGGTGCCAGATGTGTTTCACATGATGTTTCCACCATGTTTTAGCAAAGGAGGGTTTTTTCCTCTCCAGCAGTTGTAGAGCTGCAGCAGTCATGGTAATTCTGGTCTGCCTTACCGGCCTGCAGCCATTCTGAAATCAGCAGAGTTTACAGGAAAATAGAACTTGGCTCTCTGGCAGACAACAGCATTGCACTTTCAAACCTGATGTGCTTCAAACCTATTGCCAGCAAAATTCAGTTTGAAAACCCAGGCTCCCTTTTTGCACATGAAAACCGTGGGAGCAACTAATGGCACTTAGACTTCCAACTCCCTCGTTTGTAGGCACAAGCAGGTAGTTAGACATCTAAGTAGCAATAACCAAGAGTACAAAATTGCTGGCACAAAAGGGAGTTTTTAAAAATATTAGGCCATTAAAATACATGACAAAGACTCAAAAGGAGGGAGATGATTAAAAATGGCAGACAATGAAGAAGAACCTAGACATGGATGAAGCTTTCTAAAATCTCAATTTCAAGTTCATTTTTTTTAAATGGCAATAAATTACAAGAATAAACAAGAGGATAACAGCAGGAACAAGATGTATAGAAGTAAATTTGGGCCTAAAATAGCAAATGAACTTTGTAACGAAGTACTGTTGAGAGGTATATTGCTACCTTTAAATATTAAGCTATTCCTGTAAGATGTCTTTTTAAGGTGTGTTGTAATATTTTTTGCTCATTTTAATAGAAATAATAAAAATGAGATACTAAAAAGACATCATTACTTGGAGGAGTAAGAAGAATTTAGATCTCCTTCTCTTAACAGAAGAAAGCACCATCCCAGCCCTGCTGCTGTGCCTAAATATCAGCAAGTCACAGTTTATTTATTTATTTTTAACCACGTGGTGTGAAAAGCTGCGACCTGCATTTCAGGTGAGACTGATATATATGTGAACTCTGCATGTGTATAGTTAAAAACTACTTTATTTCTGGAAAAAATAAATAGCTGGCAGTAACTGAACTCTCTCTTCATTGAAAGAATACTATAGGGCTGGATATAGCCGCTGCAATAGAGCAATAAAATGAGATGAGCTTAACACTACCAGATGGTACCCTGTACAGTGCCTGAAATAAAATGGAGAATTAGGGTGCCCTAAGGTGTGCACAGGGAAGGCAATTACATGAAATAAATGGGCCTCAGGCCTAGATGATGCTCAAGTATGCTACACAGGAGACAGATAGTACATCTGGTGAACAGATTTTATCACACACTGGAAAGCTATAAAGCATGCCGTTGAATTTCAGATCTGGGTTTCACAATGACATTTTACCTGTGTTGGTATTCAGTGCTGTTTATTTTTAAAGGTGCTGTAATCTCAATGATGTGTTTTAAAAGCCTTCTTAACATTGTTTTCTGATGTGCCCCATTTTTTGGACAGATTGATGTAACAATGCTTTTTCATGGACAAAATACAAACTACTTTGGCTGTAGACAATCATGTTTTTATTTAATATATCACGTTGCTGATGTGATTTTAGTAATATGGTTATACTCGTCAGCACTCACTGCTTGGGAGAAAGCCACTATGTTTTTAAAGTTAACTCCCACTTCTCCATTTCACTGCAAGGTCTTGCTGTCTGTAAACCAGCACAAATTCCTTGAGGTTTAAAGCAGATATATTAGATTATGTGAGGAAATCTACTAGAGTGAATCAAAGTAATATTTTAGTCTTATCTCTAGGAGAAATTTCACTTGTTTTTGTAAAATTCCTGCTCCATTTGACATTAAGGTATTTTTACATTTACATTTATCATAGCAGCATTCAAACTGAGATGCTGTGACTGTATTTTTAATGAGGAAATAATCTAGAGCTTTCCCCAGACTTCACTGTTTTTGGTATCTCTCTCTCTCTAATTCCTCCCCTTTCACCTCTCTAATACAAAGCTATCCAAGGGAGTTAAAAATGCTACCAAAGTTGCATTTGAGAGACTGAAAGGTGAATATTCCTGACAAAGATCTATGGGCTGTGAAATAGTGTCTCTATGGAAATGGTGAAAGCTCTATTCCCTTGAGACATTTAAAATTAGAAGAAACAAAGCACTAATACACTCTGAGGATATAATCCTGTTCTGGCCCCCTGTGGACAGACTAAATATTTCTAATGTCTGAAACTCTGTATATTGTTATTGTTCATAATGCAAAGCTACAATTTAATAATGTTAAGAGTTTGACTTGGGGCTTGCTTAAGCAAGAAAATTTATTCACATTACTATACTGATGTAATTATATCACTGTAGTTGCATCAGTATAATCAGTGTGTCTCAGTGTTACCTCTATAATAATTAAGTGCCTTATTTGGGTTTAGTTCTAGAACCCACAGCAGTACAATAACATGGGTACATTTTCCACACTAAACTCACCTTTCCAGCTTCTGTGAAGCTGGGACTCTTGTAATTACTAAGTTCTAGTTGGGGGAGCAATGCACAAATGCAGGCATGACACACTAAATTCCAGCTGAACTTTATTGTCAGCTGTATATGCCATGGAAGATGGATATTGACGGCAAAAGCAAAGTGTCACTTAAAACTCAACATGGTAGCCTCACTTGCAACATGCAAGCAAGACTATCTTGCCTTCAAGGCACGGACAGACTATCTTGAGTTTTTTGCTCATGTCCAAACAGTCTCAAAGCAGGGCTGTTTCTAACTCCCTCCTTAACACTTTTGAATTTCCTTGCTATTATTATTGCAAATTTGTATCAAAAGACAGGAAAATTATGGGAAAATGTTATGGGATTTCCTCTGAAGTAAACTAGTTACTTCATCAGAATCCCCCCTGAGAGCACATCTACTGCACAAAATCATGCAAAACTTCTGGTTCATCATTTGAAGCAATATGCAGCAGCATTTTGAGAAGACCACTTGGGAGTTTTCTTAACTGCAGGAAATTTACCACAGTCACTATTGAGAGGAAGCAGGCGTCTGGAATATTTTCATACTTCAGTTAGAATTGTGGCACCAACATTGAGTTTTGGGTATCAGCCTAAGCAAATTTTCAAGGCTAACAGAGGGTTATAAAATACATAGAATGACAAGTCATTAAATAGAGCGATGCAGTTGGGCAATATTCTGTGTACAATTAGCACTGCTAAATAGTGCCTTTCAATCATCAGTTATTCAAAAGATCTGCTTGTCCTGTTATGTCTGCAGTTCTGTATTTCACTAAGCAACAGTCTTGAATGGATCTTGAATAGGCTGCTGAATAGGAACAGTTCTTTAACACATTAAGAAAGGACAAGATGAAGAAAATAAATGTGAGGAAGGGAGAAATAAGAAGAAGGGAAGAGAAAGATCCTTAGCTTGCAGAGATACTCTCCCTGTAAAGCTGCATATCTTTGCAAATCCCCCCGCCATACACACAGCCCCCAGCCCAGAGAGGAGCCTCATCAGCCAGAATTTCTGTTGTGTAGCTACAGTCTAAAAAACTAATTTATTTTCTAAGTGGCTGTGACCTCTAGTCTGCATTGGTACAGACACAGAAATCATGAAAGAACAAGAGTAAGACCTCCCAGAGAGAGAACATGGGTGAATATGGCTCCTCCGTAATGAGCTGTCTCTAATACTGGCTACTTGCTGATTTGACTACAGAAGACTCCAAGTAAAGACAGAGGGCCAAATCCTCTTGTAGTGTCAACTGTGTGAACTTCAATGCACTCAGAGGTACTCTGCCAATTTAAACTATTAAGAGTCTTGTCCTCAGGGCTTCTGCCACAGAAACAATGTTCCAACTCACTGAGAGCTAAGAATCGGATTCAAGTTGATATAGGATTCAGTTGCCATTGTAGACATCCAAGCTCAAAATTTGGATACTCATTTATGACTTCCCACCATCCTCTCCAGTCTTCCAGCCACCAAAACCCCATGGTGCCTAAGCTTTCAGGCTTACCAGTGCCTAAAGTTCTTGCCATTCTCAAGAAGACTTTAATGTTGACTGTGCTCAGCACATGAAAACGAATCCTGTGCCAAAGTGCCGCAGGGTCTCCAGCACCGGGATTACCTTGGGCTTCTGCAGCTTTCCCCAACACATGACATTGCAGTGTGTGTGACAGACACTACAACCAGGTGGAAGAGGCGATGGGAATCTCTGTTTTAGCCACCCAGTGGCTGTCATACATATCCAGCACAGAAAGCCTTGGTGTCTGCCTGACAACACTCCATCAGTGACATGGCAGTTTGGTCCAGTTTTCATTTCTTCGTCCGTTTAGATAACACAAACTGCTCAGCACTTGAGGGCTGGGCTGCAGTGCCCGGATGTCACTGGGCCTGTTACACCTTTTTCTGCCTCTTGAAGGGCCAGCCCTGGTCAGCTGTGCATAGCAGAGCCAAACTGAGCCTAGGACAGGAGACTGTGCAGGTCATTTTACATTCATTCATGGGTCTGTGAGATTCAACTGATCAGTGGCTGTTGATGACAGCAAGCACAAAAGGGATATAATGATAACTGCAATTAATTCCTGTAGAAATTAATGCAACTATTCGAAGAAAGTTTTCAGTCATTTTCCATTCATACCTTCTTGGCTGTTATAGCTTGATGAACTTATTTTTTCACTTATGTGATTCATATTTGTATGATTTAAATACAGTACAGTTCACTCAGTGGAAAGGTTCATGTTCTGAAAATGTTCTTTGCCAAATGAATAAGCTCTAAAATGAGTTTACTGTTAAATAAACATCCCAAGTTGCCACAAGCAGAATATCAAGAAACTTGTAGATTACTTGTTTTGCAGGAGGTGGGTTTTAATAATGATGGAATAGTGTAAAGAAATGAAATACCAATACCAATACCAATCATTTATATGCATTCAAGAGAGTGTTAATGATTAATACAAAGAATGGGCCAAATTTCAGTAAGGTTATGGAAAATTGTAATCACTTCACTGTGATACTGATGTTTAAAACGTATCCTCTAAGGAACTGCAGGTCTATCAGTTTGGTATCCATGACATGAAAGAGAAGAGAAATATCTAGAAGCAAAGCAGAGGTAAGTGGACATTGGATTGAACTGCTCTGTAAATAAGAAAGGCAGCTGAATATACTCTTGTTTTTTTGAACTCACAGAGCATTAAAGTACAGTAGTTCTTTGAAAATATGTTTACATATTACTTACAAATAACAATTAACCTATAGAAATACAATGTGACAATATGGCAAAAAGGAATAAATGTGCATTGGTTGCTTTCTGCATGATTAATGCTTCTTTCCATCAGACACATACATTTCATTTTATTAAAGATCACATTTCTGATTGCAAGAACTTGATCATAAATAAAGCATGCAAGTGGAGGCTGGAAATCTTCTAATATTAATGGCAAGATAAATGGATTTATTGAGTAGTCACCTGCAGTTCATACATACATAAGCACATAAAATGATAACCCAACAGAAGGTATCATGTCAAACTTGAGAGAAAAGATTCTGGTTTTTAAATAGCTTAATAATAATAGCAGTACATTTAGAGAAAATTTTTTCTGTCTTTCGTGACTAAAAAGAGCACTATAATAGCCATTTATCAGCTATTTTCTACCTTGTCCCTCTATCTAGGGATCATGAAGTCTGTCTTCACTTGTTCATCTCTGAATCCAACACTGATGGACTTCAATGTAATACTTCTGAACCCTTTTTTTTTTTTTTTTGCCAGTCTGGAAATTAAAAAAAAAACAAAGGGGTGCCCGATGAATAAAGAAAAGACTAAGACCTAATCAAATGGGGTTCTTTGTCCAGAGAGCTTGCACGTGTGTTATTGAATGCATGGAAAAAAGAATTAGCATGACAATAAACAAACAGAATTGAAATGGGGCTAACAGACTTCATACAAGATAGTACAGTGCTGCTGAGACTGCACAGGTAGGGCAAACACAATTACAGCATCCATCAAAACTGCTGAGGAAATTTCTAGAGCAGTGCTGGACTAGTTAAGATAGAAAGCAAATAGAAAATTTCTCTCTAAGGCCAGTGGGTAGCAGAGATAATACACTTCCACCGTGGAAAGCATCTGTGAGAAAGCTTATTTTGTGAATCCACCGATAGGTTTCACATTGCCCTTATGAGGCTGCCTGCCTGTTTAGACCACATGGAAGGGAACATCTGAGAACAAATAATCTGCAATTCCATCCCCTACGCAGCACATCCAGGGCTGGTTCACATACCCTCGAGCAGCTGTTGCCTCACCAGAAATTTACTCCATCAGAGCTGCTTACTGTCACCTAGCTCTTCTGGCTAACCACCCTTTCACAGTTACCACCAGCTCAGCAGCTCCCAGGAATTGTCCCTTGCTTGATCAGTATCAAAAAGAACTGGGTTATTGCAGATGTCCATTACTCCTGGCACACATTGACAAAATACAGAACAGAAAGGGCAGAACTGGGAGATTCAGAGGGGTAAGCAGCAGGAAGAGAAAACCTGAGCAAGCTTTGGGATCACAGTGGGCACCCAGCTGTTTTGGAGGGACAACAGCTGTGGAAGATCTGCTGCTTTCATGTCTCCACCAGGCAGGGCTGCTGCCCGGGCCAGCATGGGACACATCCTCCAAAGGACAACCCGTGCATCCAGGAATGTTGGGAGTCAGGCTGAGAAGAGGTGTTTCTCACATGAACATTCTTGCAGGAGAACAGGCTATAGCCAAGCCTGTGATTTGTCAGATAAATTATTTTAAAAATAAATAACTGCACTTAAAAAAATTACAGGTCAGATTTCTGTTCCCTACTATATTGACACAATCTCACATAGAAATTTAAAGATAAATCTACTGACGCACAAGGTTACAGCAGTCACACATGCAGCTATAAGAGAAGGATAGGAGCTTTCACAGAAAACAGACAATTTTTGTGCTCAAACAAAGATAATTAAATGGGTTATGATACATGCCTCATAACAATAGCAAATGAACTGAACAGCTCCTTGAAAATCTATTAAATCAACCCCTTACTTTTGAGATACAGAAATAAATGAATATAACCTTAAATAAATGACACATTAATAAAACTTTAAGAAACCATTCATGTAAAAATTGTATGAGGTTGTCATATGAACCCACAGAAAATAAGTATAATCTAAATATTTCCAATTCCAATTTGGGAAATCTAGAGCAAGATCTTTGTGTTTCTGAGCAGCTGTTTGCATTATGTAGGCTTCATGAGGAAAGGGGGTTAAGCCACTTTACAAGTCTACATCCTTGTTCAAAAACATTATCTCAAAAAATTATACAGATAGAATCAAAGTTGACAGAACTTGTCACAGTTCCATTCCCCCAGATGAATACATTTTCTCAGTTTAATTATCCAGATAGATATCTTAAATCAAAACCACAAACTAGCCCTTCTTTCTAGCAGTCTCCTTCTCTGATAGTTGCTGACAGGACCAGATCCAGCAGTACCTTACATGTTAGCAGCCACCTCTGCTTCCTGCTCCCAGGCCCCTCTGCTCAGTTCCCATGCCAAGCTCCATCACCAGGAGGAAAAAAAAGACTTGCACATGTGTCTGCTTGCTTGTGTGTTCTCACACACACACACCACCAGATTATATAAATATAATTATATATAATATAGAGAAACATTTAATGTCCTATTTTATGCTGTGCCAAAAAGTGAGGAACAGGTGCATTGATGTGAGCTGTTTGTATCTTACTGTACTTCTAGTGAAATAATCATTGCTCTCTTGCTTTTCTTATCTTTATAAACTAAGTTTCTGGTGCAATGTCTTTATTCTGCATTAGAAGGTTATACAGTTATAATCTCTAATGACTATTTTTGGTGGCAATTCCAGTGTAAGGAATTGCTCACAATCCTCATTCCTGCCCTGCCCCAGCCTTTCTGTTATGTTGACACGACTGTTTGTAGGGACACACAGGAATCAGTTCAAGGAGCTGGGTTTAAATTTAAAATAGCACTGAAAAAGTACACAAAAGCAGAGGAATATTTTAATCTGAACCTGCTCCTTCACCTATGTTTTCTACACCTCTTTAAAAAGATTTGTATTAAATCAACTAGAGAGGCAGGTGCAGGTCAGGAAAAACCAGCTAAGGACAGAAACTCTTTAAACATTGCTGCTGAAAAAGAATGTGAAACTGCACAGTTAAACTGTACCAGGTATTAATTTAGCTGGCTAAAGAAGAAGTAATACAGAGCTTGGGGGGTAAGGCTGATGTTCTGTTTGCCATTAACTACAAAGCAACTCAAAGAGAGAGTTCAAGTCAATCTGTGAGGGTGCCACTGATGTTTCAAATGCGTTCATTAAACAAAGGAACTGCAGGAATAGTAAGTACATTTCCAACAATTACTATTTTTAACGTAATTTTCCTGCACTATTTTTCATGCTTACAATGAATATCTTAGGCTTAAGGGCTGAAGGTGACTGTTTAACTCTACAGTTTTATTAATTATATGTTCTTTCTACAGGGCAAAACCATGAATTTTTGCTTTTTTTACCTTGAAGGCTTTTCCCCCACAAAAATATTGTTGTATCACAGATTAACCCATTTGTACCTGCCTAAGTCACTTTTCTTGGAGAAAATTTGCATTAAATTGCACTTCTGAGATGAGAACACAATCTAACCTTTAAAGAACGATGAAAAGGTGTATGGGAAACTTTTGGCAGATGAAAAAGGTTTTCCTAGAAAATTCTGGTCTACTAAGATCTTTTCCTGCTTCCTCAGTTTTCCACAATTCTTCAAGATTAATTAAGAAGATTAATTAATAATCTTCAAGATTAATTAAGTAAGAAAATACAGTTCAAATGCTGACACACTTTATTTTACAGTTATTTCCTGATTTACCCAAATAAAATTCTCAGAGTTTGGCTCCATCTAGAACAGGAATATTCATCAATAATTACTTAGCTGTTTAGGCCTTACTTTTCAAAGCCTAAATCTATATTTTGCCACATTTAAAAATATCTAATGCCCTTCTAGGAAACTTCATAGGGTGTTAGAATCCAAGGTAGCATCAAAGAGGTGGCTTATGGGTTTGGTGAATATTTCCATTACTTCATAATACAGTAAAAATCTTTTTCAGAATCATGGAAAATGTGATTTTATCAGTTTCTGTATCAACTTCTTTTAATTGGAACACAAAATCACTAACATCAAATTCTATTGACATTTTTAAATTAATGGTATTCAGATACTCAGTCTGGGTGGAATTCTCCCAATGACTAAAACAGTAGCCAAAACTGCCTGATGTTTAGGAACCTGTAGGGTGATTCCTATCAAGGTGAGGAATTGATAATATTCAGAATGTATTGTTCCAGACAGCCACGCTTATGAAGAATTAATGCAAAATCAGCAGAATAAGAACAAACATTTCCTTTGCACACTTTTTCCTAATCTGGCCTTCCACTCAGTTCTCTGCCCCAAGGTGTTCTGCTTCCGAGCTCGCTCTTAGTGTCTGCCTGCACCTCTCCTTGTCTTTTTTTCCTTTGCTAACATATCTCATGATGAACCAGTCTCCTAGAATCTGCATTTGCGACTGGATTCTATATGGCTTAGTTTTTATTGGGCATTGCCATTCAGCTCAAATACCAGCTGCTCTCTCTTTTCAAATGTGTCTGCCAATATCCATAGGTTGGGGTTGATGGTGTGAATGTCTTCCAGATTAACAAGAGGATGGTGAAGGTTCATAAACTTTTCATTTTGACTTTAAGTTCCTATTCAGCTAGTTCCAGCTCTCATAAAGGGTAGTGTCCTGTCTTTATTCAGACAAGTAAGAAATCACACTTCCCTTCTTTGCTTGTTAAATTTATAAGGATCTGAGATAGGGATCCAAAGGCACCTTAGAGTGTCATATTGCCACGTATCACAGTAGCTTCAAAGCACTTGGGTTTAGAAAGCAGCTTCTATTCTCATCCAGAAGCAAACAGGCAGGAGGGAGACAACGCCTGGAGTCTGAATTAGGCTTTTTGCAATTGTCGCTTGGAGTTGGAAAACTTATGTTGCACTTTTTGCTGCAATATGGCTAAGCCTAGAGGGTTAATCTAATATTACATCCCAAGTTATATTATAAATATTATTTTATATGTTATTTTTGGAGCCTTCATGATGACAGCACTGGTTTTCATTCCAGATTACATCTAAAATATGAAAAAGGAAGACAGATTTCCTAACAAGCAATATCTGTTTATCATCAGTTGCCGAGGAATTGTACAGTAGCTTAGAGAAATTAAGCACCTTTTTCTATGGCTTGGGAGTCCAGACCATTGTGGGAACTTACAAAATTTGGAATCCACAGGTTTTGTAAAATTTCTATCCTGGAAATAAAAATTTTGGTTTAATTTATTGAATGCTAAAGGTAACAGAAAATAATCTTTCAGACTAAAATTCTTAAAAAGGCAGCCATGTAATAATGCAACCAGAAATTGTTTTCGTATCTCTAACATTCCTTCTCCATTCATACACCTAACAATCTGTCAGCTACAAACTCTTGTTTGCTTGGATACCTCTTAGAGTACAAGAGGTAGCTATTCCAGAACTGTAATCAGCTGTGTGTTATTAACTACCCACAAATTAAAGTCATTACTGATGCTTTTGTATGTAATATCCCTGAGCAATATCTATAAAACAATCATTTCTGTAGGAGTTTTGTAACTATGAACCAAAGTTAACTATAAACTCTAATCAGTTTATTGAACTCAATGCAATAATTGACTCAAGAAAATCCTTCACCACAAAAATGTGCAGGTTAGAAGAGCAAAGATCTGAATACCAGTCAGCCGGTTTGCTGGCATTTTCAGTAACTGAACCATTTCTCTAACTCTGTAGAAATAAAGAGGAAGCAATACAGAGTCAAGAACTTTTCTTTCTGGCAGTGTAAATGCACTTAAATCCTGGTCAGTACCAAAGTTATTCAAAGGAGCAGACTTCATTGCAATTATTAACTGTAATTTTAAATACCCTGCAATGAAACCAAGAGTTACTTTTCGCAATCTTTCAAAACATGACTATGCCACTGGAAAAAGTTATGTACCTGCAGATGCAATAGCTAAAGCTATTTAAATAACTGCATTTAAGGGCATTCTGAAACTGTTCTGTGATATTTGATGAAAAAATAACAAAAACTTATTTTCTCCATAATTGGCCAAGCCTACTAGTACAACCATAAGATTTAAAAAAAACATCTATTCTCCTACCAACCTATTTAAGTGTTGTCACAGATGACACACAAGGAACAAAACCAGATAAATATCAACGTCTCCAGCAGCAAGTGGATTGCATGAATAGATATAAGTTTAGTGAAAGGTTTGAGCAATTGTCCCCTGCTCTCTTCATGTCCTGAGGGTATTCCTATCTCCTCTAAACAAAGTGCTCACTTGTTCTGGCTAAGTCCAATCCAGAGCTGCTCCTGCCCACTCGGTCTGCTTACCATTTAACATATCAACACAGCTTTTGGTAGCATCAATAAAAAATGATATTAGTTTTACACTGATAAAAGTTTACACCCCTGAAAACATTCTTATGCTGAACCACAGTTTTATTTGTTCAAAATTTTGCCTATGGATGCTGTTAAATTCTGCAATTAAGAACTAGAGGGTAAAGGCAAAGATCTGCAAGTCAATATCCAAGATCTGGAACTGGCTAACCTGCTAGTGATACCGCTCTATTCTTTTTTTCAAATAATGTTTCATTTACTGTGTTTATCACTTGCAAAATAGGATAGCAACCTCTGCCCCAGGACTCACATAGCGGAACATTTCAGTGTTTTTCCTGTAGCTAATTCACAACAATGATCCTACCTGGAAGCACAAAAGCCCCCTCTTAGCAAGGAATTCTTTCAGATTGGGTGTGCTTAGACCTCCTTCATAACAACAGAGAAGTGAAGCATGCAAAATATCTCGGAAAAGGTAGCTCAAAGCCACGCTTTTTCTGTGTGTTCAGCACACACGTGTGACAATCAGAGATGCCATGCACTTGCTGCTGATGTTCCCAGACTGCTATTTCAGTTGTCAAGACCCTAGTGAGATATGACACAAGTGATGGCTCTAGACAAAGTTAACATAACCAACAAAGCAAACATTATATTATCTGATTGAGATTCTGGGGCCCAAATTTTGAAGCTTTTTATTAAAAAATAAGATTCTGGGCCCCAGATTTTGAAGCTTGTTATAAAAAGTTAAGTTCTTAGCTTTCCAAGCATACCTGAAAATATGCCCATATATGGCCATAGGTGAGACATATATTAGTCCAGAAAAACTTCCCCTAGTAATAGGTATTTGGAAACGGTTCTAATAGGTGTAATAATGACCTCATTAAGTCATCTCTCATCTGAGGCTCAGAATAAACTCTCCACTTCCCTTATGCAGTATGCAGTTGCAAACAGATAAGCATACCTCCTGATCTGCCTTCCTGGGAGCCTTTTGAGCTAGAAAATTACTGTCCAACTTGTTTGGAGACACCAGCTAGCAGACAGATATCATACAGGAGATATATTGATCATGTTGAGGAAATCAACCATCTCTAGAAACTTAGAAGAGAAAGCCAAGTGGCACATATTAAAAAGTGAAATTATAATTGCAGATAGCAATCCTCAGCTACTCAAACTGTTCTAGACTGAAAAGATCTAATTTTACTCCTTCTTTAATATCTATCATCTTGACATCTAAAGACTATATATAAAAACACAGTCTTTAGACTTTTTTACCAGTATAGGCCGTTTGCTGCTCTTCTCATAGTATGTGTTTCAAGGGTTTGAGTTCACTGGTTTAACTTCTGAAAGGAACAGAGGAGAGAAAGGCAAACCCACAAGATGGATTTTCACTTTGTTCTGTTATTTCCAGTAAAAAAAAAACCAGGCTGAAATAAAACGTGCCAGGCCCAGTCCATTTGAAGTTCTTACAGGAAGCTGATACATACCCTCACAAACTCTCACATCCCTCACAAAACAGGGAGAACAAGTGAAAAAGGGGAGCTATGGGCTGGGCAGCTTAATACCACATCTGTCCTTAGGTAATAAAACATCCCCCTAAGGCTATAGATGGTCAAGGAGACTGAAGCTGCTCTGATTTGTGCCTGGGACTCATTCCAGAACAGGAACTGCAGAAACGACATAAACTGTCTCTCTCCTTCCCAGCTTTGCCATTGATTTCTCTGTTGCAGGCTTGTTCCCATTGGGACTCCCCGAAGAATCCCAAGCACACAAATACATCACATTGTAAAGAAGGAGAGACGTTGTTATCCCTTGTAGAAGCATCAGACCACATCAGCTTAGTCTTTAAGACTCCAGGTAGACTGTCCCCATTGCTTTCTGGAATTACACAGGAGGAGGAATACACTTCAGAACACTACTTCTGAAATCAATATTGCACACTTCAAATAAAACCAGTATAAAGTAGAACTAATGAGAGAAAATTCAGCCTTCAGCCTAATTTTCATCAGTGTAAACTATTGTGGAACACTACCTAAGAATATTCTCAAATCACAAAAACAAAGATGAAAAAGCAATACTGGTGACATTACCCCTCTGAACAGTGAAGATGTGAAGAACAACCTTGAATTAAATTTTACTCGGTGGAGTAGAATAAAGAATGTTTCTATCTCTCTTTTCTCCTCAGCAGTCAACTGTACTTGAACTACCAACACTGCTGTAGGTCCTAGCAAAAGGACAGCTGTAAACTAGCCCTGGGGAAAAAATAATCTGTAAAAGAAAATTCTTCATATTGTCATACTCATTCTTTTAATAGATATATTGGCAGCCCTTTGTCTTACTACTAGTTATTTATCATAGCTAACATCCATGTTGTATAGTCTTTCTCTAATTTTCTCTAGTTTCCATCTTTAATTATTAGATGACATCCTCTCTGCTTCTCTGCTGACCACCAAGAATCTCAAAGTATTTATTTTCCTGTATATTTCTGTAAACTAGTTGCAGCAATGGAAATGAAGCACGATCAGTATATTTTGTTTAGCAGGTATAAAGTCTTTCATTTAGGCAATATTATTGAAGTGCCTACCATGAACTTTAAAGCATCTGGGAGTTTAATTGATTCCTAGAAGTGCAATGAAAGTAGAGCAGATAAAAAATGACAGAGTTGTTGCTGATGCAAATGAAAATGTTACTGCGAAGCAGCTGGGGAGAATACTGTAGATGTTTACATTTTCCCAACATGCTTACATTGTTTCTTCCACATTTTCCAGGCAAAGCTCACCTGGTTTTGCTCAAGTGCTGGAATGCAGCGAATTGTGTACAGCACCTAATATTTATTCATGCCTTTGTCAAGAACATCTTTGCAGCTCCTGCCAAAGTCTGTCATTGAATGTGTTTGTTCAGCTGCATGGCAAATACATAATACACAGTCATCATTTTTACTTCGTCATCTACTCAATATTTTTCTTCTCTGATTAAATTAACTCATAAATACTGGGCTTTTCATGCCAGAAAAATCCTACTACATCCATTCAGCTAACAGCCATTTGTACATTTTTATGTTCTTGAACATTTAGATACTTCAAGAATAAGTTCTGAAACAATGGAAAAGCCAAGTGCTCTAATTTACCCATGACTCTGGAAACTCTAATCACAATTCCAAAAGATTATATATTCAGGCAAAACTTTCTGCTAAGCTAGATTTCAACATTACTCTCTATCAACTGTAGAAAGCTGCACAGGAATGGAGAAAACATAAGGACAGTAAAGGACTTGGTAAAACCCCCCAGTTTTACACCATTCTGCATTTCCACGGGAGAAGATTGACTGCAGCATGGGTGACAAAGAATAATGCTAGTTAGAGCGAGTAAACAGAGCATATCGGGGATCCTGGCTAGACACTTCAGCTTCTAACCCAGCGGTGTGTCACCTTAGCGGCTGCTGCTACCCATGGTAGGTGAAGGATGGATACTTTCTTGCACTCTAAACACATCTTCTACCTTGGCTGGCACAGAAACTGCAGCTAACAGATATTTGACTTTGTGTCCGGGAATCATTGGAAAATAAGACTCCCTTGGGAAGTTTCTGTCCTCTCTCTAGGCAGGTTTAATTTATCAGAGATGTTCCTCTTAAACATTTTCAGTGATGAAGACTCCACAGCCCTCCCAAAAAATCCATTTTGCCATCTTTAGAGTCAGAAAGCTTTTTCCTAAGGCCTAATTTGAATTTGCCTGAGCAAATTTGTCCTACCTACCAGAAAGAACAAATAATTCCTGTAAAAGGCTGTTGTAAATAAAATCAGAGGCTGTTCTCATGGCCCATCAGTCTTCTTTATTCTAGAGAAAGAAATACAATATACCTCTTGCAATTTTTCATATATGTCATGTTATTGTGACCTGGTTATTCTTCCTTGGACTCTAAGTACTTTGTGTCATTCTAGGAGTTTGGTGCCCCAAACCTGACATAATACACCAGCTCAGGCCTCAAACAGTCCTGAGATGGTTGTTCAAGGCAATGTCATGTAACACGGTGTCAAATAGTCAGAGTAGCTGTGACCTATCACTTTTCCACTTGTGGCCTGTTACCCGGTTTGAAGAGGAAGTGGAATTGATTCAACATGATTAGTTACTGACAAACTCCTCTTCATTAAGTGGATAAATTTTACAAATTCATATTGGCTGCTAATTATTTCCTTTCCATCTTTTGGAGTTTATAAATTCATTATGAATTATGGAAAAAGAATCTTTGGATAAATATGGCTAGCTGGAATTCCTTTCTTCTTCCTCTCCCTTTCTGAAAGAACAGGCATTACATTTGACTTTTTACAATTTTTCTCATTGGTCTTCCCTGTGTCCTCCAAACAACTGTTGGCAAATCTGAGGTGTCCATGATGAACTTCATTCTGGGATAATTAAGAAGTGTGTCAAAAAAATTAAAAACATTTGTCTTGCCCTTATTTTATTCTAGGCGGAGGTTTTGCCCTTTTTAGCTGGTGTTAATTACACTAGCCAGCTGCTACAGTTGATTCATTTAGTAGAGTCTGATCCAATAAAAGGTACAAAATATTTCAGCTGTCACAGCACCATATATCCTTTTCTCTTGAGCTTACTTCTCAATTGTGTAAATTCAGAAGAGTTTATCTTCCGGAAGACTATTGTTTCACTTTTGCTGCTTTACCTTCTTCTTTTCCTATGCATTGTGAGTTCTGTCTACCACAATCACATCACCCAAGTGATGATGCCCTTGATGTTCTGCAATGGAATAGTGTCCTACTTTATGTACATTCCTCAAACCTCAGTTTCTCACCATTCACATAAGGAAAGTATTGAACATTTACTCAGGTTCTTTCAATGTCCATGAAAATCAGAAACAAACACTATTTGACTGAGCAAAACAGGAGTTCATAAGCATCCAAAATTAACTGCCTAACAATGAAGTCCTTTCTTTGTCTCCCCAAGACATCACACCTTTCAGGATTTTAAAGAGTCAAGGCACAGTCACAATGTGCACCCCTGATCACAGTGTACAGCATTTCTGAAGGTAGCCTGCAAATGTGAGCAGAAAATGGAAGTGAAGTGGAATAGGCTCCCAACCAGCAAACTGAGAAAGATGAATTGTGACTTATCTAGTCCTGGCTGAGAGGTCAAGTTCGGTTATGAGGCTGAAAAGACATCTGACAAGAATAGTTTCTCTGAGGAAGGCAAAAACTAAAATTACTGGCTCTGAATTCAAAGCCCAAATAGAAGAACTCTGCAGGTAAGCTGAATCTGGATTAAACTCAGCCTGATCTTCATTGAGCTTTAAACTTGGCCCCTAAATTTTTGTTATTCAGTACAACAGTGCTAGGGAACATGAATTCCCTACTGTCTTTGCTGTCCTTGCTTCAAGCAAAGCACAGGTATCATCTGACCTGAGACGACGTCTAGGACCTGTTGAGCAAATCCTAAAGTTTACCTTTTGCCAAGGGAAAGCTGGTCAGTGAATATCTGAGGAAGTCTCTTAAAAATTGCAAAACATCCTCTAGGGAAATAAAACCTTAGTTCTTTTGGAAGAGTAATTTACCTTCAGTTCTTCCCTTTCAACTAGCATCAACCAAGAATTTGCTGACCAGTGTGTTCCACAGCATGCCTTTACCAAGAGTTCAATACTTAAAGCACATAAAGTACAGGCCCTTAGAAGATTCTGCTACTTAGTTATAAAAAATACCCTTCACTTATCTTCCAGATTTAATGCTTTGTAGTGGACCCTAACTGTGAGATTGCCTCTGTCTGTTTCTTTATCATCATGCATATGCTTTGAGCTGCAGTTCAGACATCAGAGCATATGATATCCTCCCTTGCTTTTAACCTGCTTCTCCTTCCTGAATAATCTATATCCTTTATATTAATATTCCAGCCATATGAATTGTCCCACAAAGTCTCTCTTGTGTCAGCTCAGCTGTAATCATGATAAATTCTAAGATTTTGAGGTTTTCTTGTTTATTCTTTATATTTTTTCCAGTAGTATGGCTGTTAAAGATACTCATGACTGACCTGGTGTTTTGTTTCTTGTTCTTGTGACTTTATTATGGATAAACATCTCTCTATTACTTGTAGTTTTGATTCCTTGTGCAGTTTGTGGTGTTTATTTCAGTATATGGGGTTTTGTCAGCTCTCCCCTTAACTCTGAGATTAAAGCCATTCTTTCCAGGTTAGCTAATGACTGTCCAAAGATGTTTTTCTTCTTTTACTGTGGGCTCAGTATTTGCTCAGCAACCTTGAATATCACTAATAATCAAAGTAAACTTACATCCTTCCAGCATCATATCATATTCAGGCTGCGGCTTGACTGTCAAATAGGAGGTTTCACAGGAATCTCACCTGAGGTTCTGATCTCTGTATCTTCAACCCCTTTCTGCAGATCTTTTGATCTGCCCAGAACTGTTTCCAGTACTAACTCTGTGACAGGAGAGGAGTTTGCAATAGAGATCAATGAGGCAGATGAGTTGCAGAAATAGTAACACTTTGACCCAGATTTCCAGGCAGCAGTATGTCCTCAGGGAGAGTCAGGAGAGGCTAATGCTGTCCTGAAAGTGATGGGACTTGTTTGTCACCAACTCTTTTATCCTTTTGGGAAAGTGGCCGCCTGTCCATGAACCTCACAGTTCTTGATGGTTTCAGCTTTTCTCTCATTATTACTGAGGCACTCACTCTTATTGTGGTTAGAACAGGCGTATTCTCAACGTTAGCAGGTGGCTGGCATGGAGTCAGATGCTTTGCCTACAAAATGCAATAGACTAGACATCCCCTCCCTCATTACTGGACATCACCTAATCTAGTTTACATTATCTATTTGTCTATTTTCTTCAGTGGTGATTGCATGTATCCTGTTTTATGATAACAGATGCATCTTTGCCTGACCACTTGCAGATCTCTCCCCTGCTTCATAAGAGATTTTACTAGCAACCACAATCCAAACCAGATGTCCTTTCCTACCCAGCCTTCTTTGGAAGAGAATGTAGGTTACACTCCTTACAAATCTAATGCAGGATTGGAGCCAAGGCATACAGGATCAGGTCCCCATGTGGGCACAGCATTCAGTTTCTTAATTACTTGCACAAACCAGGATGTTATATGTATAAAGAATTACATTATTTATTGCACTTCACTAAAGCATAGTAGAAAACCTATCATTTCAGAGTGGAAGGGAAAAGAGAGAGGAAGAGCAAGACAGAGGCAGCTTTAAACCATGTATGTGCCTCTGGGGAATGCTTCAAGAGCCCAAGTAACTAAGTTATGGTGCACCCTGAGGTGTTAATGGGCTGCCCCAAAGCCAACAGAAACTGAAAATCCACATAATTAGGCAATGGAAACACTCCCTCCAGTCTCAACATAGTCCCATGCCAGTCAAAAGCTTTTCCCTCAGTTACTGAGCAGGAGGAATGTTACCCCACCTAGATCTATTAAACTGCTCCTTAGACTTCTGTAGCTGGAGTACAGGAGCCACAGCACAGGTAAGAGTATGTAATTTTTTCCCACAGAAGGCTGACACTCTCTTTGTCGAAGATGGAACAGTCTTTTTTATCATATGACCAGAATATGGCTATCACCTGGCCAAAAGGCTGGCTGGCTGGATACATACCTACAACCTGAGCAGGATTCTTGACATGTGGCAGCCATGCTTTCTGTCATGTAACAGGAGGCAGTTTTCTTGCCATATGAAAACTGGAGGGGACTATTCAGTTGCCAGAGATAGGGCAGAAAACCACTGGGGGAAGAGCAGGTCCTAGATCGCTTTCTCTTTGAAGTTTTATTACAGCAGAATTTCCTTCTGAGTATTTGACTGGCTGAGCAGAAGTGCTGCACTTCAGCAGGCCTCTGTCACACTCCTTCTGATAAACATTAACATGTAGGCTTGGGAAAGACATCTATACCCTGGAACACACTAGGATCTGCTAAATAACCTGAGACTTGCCTCTGCTAAGTATTGTCCATACTGCAAAGGGAAGCCTTTTGCTACAGGTTTTACAATTATTATTTGCTTTGGGTTTTGTTTTGTTTACAAAGAAAGGAAAATAAAATTAATTTAACAAGCAGGTTTCAGATTTTTACAAGATAAATTGATAGGTTTTGTGCAGTGATTCTTGTGTTTTTACATTATAGCACCCATTTAAATTACACTGTTAGTCCATAGTGGTGGAAAACCTGGTAAGTACATATGGAACCCTTAACTTGCCTTTGCAACTATTTGAAGCATTTAGGAATCCATCAGCCAGGAAGGAGAGAAGCATATTGCAAGTAACATATGGGCATTAAATGTGAACTTGTCAAAGGAAGAAAGAATAAACCAGTTTTTACATTCCTTGTGGCCTGTTTTTTTTTTTCTTGTGGATTTGTTTGGGCTTTTTTTTAGAATATGAATTATTTCTAGCCATGTTTTGTTTTTAAATACTCATTACAAGCCAAGGAAGTATCCAGATTAGTAAAAAAAACCTGAGCAGGTTTATATGGTCTTCTCCAATGATTAGTTAATACATTTGTCTCATCTGCTTTCCTTGTTGTGTGAAAACACACTGAGGAAATGTGTAAGTGCAGTGAATTGTTCCCCACTCTTTTATTCACCTTTCAGCATGCTAGTTCCTTCCCTTGGCATTGATATCATTATGCATTTGTCAAAGATAGACTGTCACTTTAGAGCTTCTATTATGTGCAAGATTTGGCAGCACATTTTACCTTTGGGATTTGCTTATATCCTCTGCATGTTATTGTACTGCTTTGGCATTCAGTAAATTCAGTACACCCATTTCTTTGATGTTCTTTCCAGCCCCTAAATGTGGAAACAATGACTGAAATTTTGGATCAAAGCATCCCATAGATGGCAGGCAACATAATTTTGTGATAATTTACATGAACAGAAAGAAATCCCATAGCTAGAACCTCGGCCTGTAACTGTTCTACAATTTATGTACTCTAACATTCAACATAAAGAAAAAGGAAAAGGAAAAGGAAGAAGAAAAAGAAAAAAAATTAAAAGAAAGAGAAAAATAAGAAGAAAAAGAAAGAGGAAAAGGGGAATAAAGAACACAGAGGCCTAATTGAATTCATACCAATGTGCAATTTCTCAATTTAATTAAAAGAAAACTCTTATTTTCCAGTATCAAATGTACATTCTCATGGAAACATAAGAATTCAGAGGTTATAAACTAAACTGAACAAGGACTGAAAATATCTGCCTCATGTTTGTTCTAGAATTGATGAAAAAACCAACCTTCCTATTTTCTGTTGTTTCCTAAAATACAGTAGCCAGTACAAATACAGTAGCCAATCAAGCTAAATGCAAAATTTCATCTGTGATTTAAAACAAAAGAAGTAAAAAGGTTTTAAAAAGCAGATTATTTTCTAAACCTGCAGTTCCATTTATATTTGAAGTGAAAACGAAAATGATTTGGTCTAGTTGGTTTTAAACTAGGCACCACTGACAATGAGTAAATCTAAAGTCAACATCCTCCCTGTTCATATGGGCAGATAAAGGTCTGTAGAGGAAGTAAAATATTTGGGTTTTTCTGTAATTTCATTTTACATAAAAAAGAATTAAATTAACTAAAATCTACTATAAAACATGAGATCTCTTTTGTAGTGAGGGAATATGCAAGTGCTAGGACAGCTACTAGGGAGTATTACAGTATTAGAGTAATTTTGCAGTACACAGTTTTTGACATCCCCTGTCTCGCTATGTGAGTGTATCATTGACACCGTCTGCTTGACCAGTAACCCCACACCCACAGGTACGTGTAACTGCCCCACAGCCCATTTTCAAACGGGGCTTGAAGAGGTGCTGGTTTTCCCGCCAGCTGTATGCAACATTGCCATCCAGTGGCAACTCCGCCTACTCACAGCTCGGGAACCCCCAGGAATCAACAAAAATTTACTATTCAAAATAAAATAAATAAACTTTTTTTTTTCTTTTTCTGAAGGTAGCAAACTGCATTCAGATTAAATGTTAAGCACCAAGCATCAGAGCAATAGACTCGAGTTGCTATAAAATTGTATCCGTGGGCAGATTGCAGCCGTCCAAAGCAGAAGGAGCTTCTCTGCCTGGCAGGGGCTGCGCAGGGCTCGGGGAGGGTGCCGGGGGGAGGATAGCACCCGGTCAGGCATGGAGGCGTCCGGAGCACGCTGAACTGCACAGGGCTGGCACTAGGTCATGTCTTACCTGAAGACTCTGTGACTAATCTTGGCATCAATTGCCACTTAGGGTTGATGGTTTAGGACCCTAAGATATCCTCCCAACCCCTTGTCCTCTATGGCACTGAGTTTGTTTCCAGTGACAGCAACAGCTGTACTAAGGTAACACTCCTAATTGCTGCATTTAAACTCTTCTAATATTTGTATGTAAATAAACACCCCCCAGACCAATACACATGTATGCATTGTATATAGAACTATACAGAATAAAGTATTGCCATAGTAATTCATTCACAAAGAGCATTAAATGGCCCCCCCTGCTTTAAAAAAAGGTACGTGAAGACGTGCAACAGAATTTGTGCTTTTGGTAATTCTCAGCTTTGCAGTTTCCTTGTTTTGACACAACCTGCCAAAGGCCTTCAATTATTGAAGTCCCATGCGATAACTGCTGGCAGATGTGCTTATTATTTTAATCACTTTAAGGATGGATAGATGAAACCACAGAAAGTTTAAATTACTTGCCCAAGATCATGTTGTGAAGCACTGATAGAGCCAAGGACAGATCTAGTTTCTAACCCAAGCTACTAGCCCATAGTAGATAAGGAGAGGATCAGTGTCTTTTTTTATTCAAAGCAAGAAAACAAAAATCTGTTATTTTAAATGTAAGAAAAATCATAGAGTGTGCTTCGGGAAAAAAATCCAAAATGGTTAAAAGTTTCATGGCTGAAGGAGCATCTGCTCTGGTGAACAATCCCATTAAACTCTTGCCTATAATATCTATCAAGGAAACAAACCCAATTGCTATCTTCAGAAACCAGATGCTCTGCAGGGCCTGAGCCAATGAAGAGCAGAGCAAACTTGCTTATTTAGGCCCTGGCCCAGGAAATCATGTTGCAGGGGAGCTGCTTTAGGCTTGGGAGCAATACTATGGAAGTACATAGGCCTACTTCCTTGTTTAAAGTTATAACCATGTTCAACCATTCTTTTGGAAAGGAGTCTAATGATAAATGAATATGAATATTTTAGTGCCTTCTCTAGAGACAACAGGCTTTTTCAGAGACCAGAAGCCAGTACCATGCGCTTTGGCACACAAGCCCTCACACATCTCGCTCAGCCACTCCTTCCCCTCCAGCACAGGGCAAGGGCCATCTCGGCATCCACGGAAAAACTTTTTGGTGTCCTCCACTTTCCTCACCTCAACCTCAGACCTCCTTCCTTGAGCTCAGACGCCCATGTGCCCTCCCTGGAACAGGGCGCAGCAGGGCTGTCCCCAGGGCTGTCCCCTTCATGCCCGGCCAGATGCCGGTGCTCCCGCAGGGCTGGACCATGCCCCGCTCCAGCACTACCAGGTCCTGCCACCTTGAGGAGCAAGAGACCGGCACTAGGAATCAATGCTGTCCTCCTGGTGACATCCCAAAGCCCAGGCGTGTTTTGGTGACTTATGGTGGGGTTTTCAGTATGGTAAAAAAGTCCATGGTGGTTCGTGTACATTTGCTTATAACCTTCAGATAACCGTGTACTTTATTCTATTGTCGAATCTAACATTTTATTAAATTTCTTAAGGATACTTTATACTTACAGGCAATGGTTTGATGAGATCATGGACAATAAACCTGTCTGACCAAATCCAGATTTTAGAACACAGCGTGAAAATTTTGTTTTACATGGTCAATTGGTTGTTTTTTGTATCTCAGAACATATCAGTGTCCACAGGAAAAACATAAATTCTATAAAACAGTAGCAGGGTTTCTGATTTACTGACAGTTGCTGGTTTGAGTTTTCACAAAAATATTTAGCTGTAGGACAGTGTATTAGGCGTATTCTTAAAGGTAAATAACTGCAGCCAATAAAAGTCCATCCTATAAAGGATCCCATCTTCTAGGAGTTTTCTGTACTGAGAATTACTACCAGCATAATCATGGCTCCCTGCACACTAATATTTCCTCTGATACAGTATGATCAATGTTGTGGAAAAACATTTATTATATTTCTTCTAGCTACTTAAAGGCATTACTGAATTATGAGCATCGCAAAACGAATCCACTGTGCATTTTTTCTTTATGTGACATTTTTACAATCTTCATTTTCTGCTTTGCAGCCACTGAGCTATAGTGATCGCACGATGCACCCTCTTACAACTGACACAGGGGCCAGGAACTCCTTTCTGCTTTATTACATTTGAAATGCACTTCATATGACAACATTCATTCTTATTCTGCATTGGACCCTCATTGAAAGGGAGAAGCCATTTTTTACTGGACCTATACTTACTGGGAGAAGTTATGAAAGAAATTTAAATGACGGAGAGGCTTTAAACAGCTGTTTCCAATATGCCCTGGTCACCAGAGGTGACAAAGTTTTGACTCAAAATGGAGAAAAGTGGACAAGGGGGTATCGATGCACTAAGCTGTTCTTAAAATGCTAACAATTGTATAGATGCTAGTTTATTTTCTTTCATATTACACATTTTTGAGACATGGTGCATTACTGGGGATATTTTAACTTCACTGGAACAAGGAATAAATGAGTAAGGAAGGAATAAATGAAAGCTGAGTCAGGAGTAAGATTCAGCTACACAGATACCAACTTGCAGAGGGCAGCCCACTGAACAGCTACTACTCACAGCAGCCGCAGACCCATTAAAACCTTGTGGTAGGAAGTCAGTTAAAATAAAATGGAAATAGTAGTAGGTTCATTGAAATGTTGGGTTGGGGGTTTTTTGGTAGAAGAAAACAGAATGTTATTCTTCAGAAAATAATCCTAATAAGTCATACTTAAACATATTCTTCTCTATAGGGATGAACTAATTATTCACTCTTCCTGCTTTCGTATTCAGTGAAAATTTTCATCCAAATCAAAGTATTACTAGAAAGAGAGTGTGAGGCAAGAGAGAAATGTATAATAAGTTTGAGCACTTGAACCTGTGATTTATGGCCTAGAGCTACAGCCAACTTTATTACAAAAATGACTTCACCTATTATAACCTTACCCAGGGCTCTCTGGAGATGGTAGGGAGCTGAGAAGCATTAGAATATCAGAAGTGTTCACAAACAATTCCAGTCTCATTCTCACTTCCCTTTCCCCTCTTGCCCTTAATGCATGCATATCATCTGTTGCCTCCTTTCCTGCTCCTTGATGTAGGCAGGTCATGGTACTTCTCTCTGTCTTCCTGTGGGAACTGGCCATGGCCCCTCATTTGTCACGAGCTCTGACTGAAAAGTTCCTCTCATATTTTTCTCTCCTCTTGCCTGAAGGACAGCCCAATCCTGAGAGTAACCCCTTTGGTAATCTTTGAAATTTGCTAATGATGGTTGCACACTGCAGTTGATGAGGAACATTTAACCACCATCCTTGAAGCATTGCACAACACAACAACCAGCCTTTCATTTTGTGAAACTACTGCATCAATTGCAAGCAACAGTTTTATGGAGATTGCATGTCAATTTGCATTATTCCAGGACTCTGTCTTTAAACTATCTAGTGATAATCCTACTTAAGACAAATTAACAATCTCTAAATGGTATTAAAACCAGAATTTTGTTTCACAAATGCAGCCAAAATACTGGAGCCTGCAACAGACGGTCACCAAGGGCAGTCACACCACTAGTTATGGCCTATCACATGGGAAACCTGAAGTCATCGGCAGAGATGACATTTCTTCAGGTGCACAGAGACGCCGCAAGCAATATTTTAAAGATCTGCTTTGTCAATCATGACCAGGCTTTCTCTGGCATGAATGAAAATGATGAGGGAGCTGCCCTGCTGGCATTCTGGGGGTCTGGAAATTACACAGGAGGTGTGTATTCAGCATGAGGCAACACTTACAAGCCTCTTCAAGTAGTGTAGGTTGTTTCTCTCCAAAAGAATAGTTATTTTGGTGGTATACAAGAGATACAAGACTGGCTGTCAGCCAGATTTAAAAGCGTAAGTAAGCCATGATCTCATTTATGTACAGTCTTTACAGGCAACAGTAATATGTATAAATGACTGCTATATTTAGGAATGACAAGATGGGCATTATTAATAGCTTAATTGACATTAATGCAATTACCCCTATCCTTATTAAAGTTAGTAGAATTACATAGAAAGCACTGGCTGAGGCCTTATTTTCCCTTGAGCTACGCAAGGATATGACATTTTCCACCATGCCAAATCTAGTCTTTGACATTAGATACTTAGCTACAGAATCACCCCAGTAAATCATTATAAATGCATTATAATAAAGATGTTATGAGCTATTGGTTATTAACCCCTAGCCCCTGAAGAGAGATAAATACACTGGTTGCAAGATTTCTGCTCTTGTTTTGCAAAGGAAAAAGGGGGTTGCTTACAAGTAAAGAATTACAAAATGTTATGCTGATAATAAGAAAACAGAATTCACACTCTCTGGTCAGATTAAAGTTAACATACCCTCAACATAGAAAAGAATGTATCCACAGAACATGAAGAACCACATTTTTGTTTGAACCAAGCTTTTCATTTACAGATGCATATTTGTGTGTATACTGTTTGGAGACACATCTGATTTCTGTGCTTCATCTCAAGGAAACTTGTTTCATTTTATTTTTTGTTTGTTTGCTTGTTTTTTGTTTTGTTTTGTTCCTTCTTACTCTTGGTCTCTCTTTAATACAGTAAAGGAATATTTTCTATTACTTTCTGATAAACAAGCCCATTACCTACATGTTCCAAGTCCAGGAAGTCAAAATAAGCATAAAGCTCAGGACTGCCTAATATTAAATTTTCATCAACTTTACAGGAGTTATTGATTAATTCATTTTCCAGCACCAATAGAAATAGAGAAATAGAAACATCATGACCATATATTAATCATTCTGAAGTAATATACAGGAGCACCACCATGCTAGGCACTGGATAGTGACATAACAAAGCAATGGGGCTTTATTTCCTTCCCAAAGAAACTGCATTGCAATAGAGGCAAAGTAAACACAAAGCACTAATGAATACATGTTGGTCATTATGAAAACCAAGGGAATAATTATCACAGCACAGCATATAAAAACCCAAACTGGGATCACAAAATTAATTTCTAAACTAAACATGAAGTTTTTCCATCAAAATCTGCTCAAGTGAATGGTCATATGGTTTCATGGCTTTGCTGGGGTTTGTTTTCTCTAATTCATTAGACCTAGTTGATCTGGGATTTTTGTCTGATTTAAGTCTAAAACACACTGTAAAAAATACTGTAATGTGTAATTATTGTACACACACAGATGAGTTTTTATGTCTGTATTAGCATGGGTACCTGTCGGTATGCACATGTGTAGAGGAAGGCCTTGTTGTTTTCTCTTTTCTTATTACCTCCTGACAATAACACAAGAATTGTAAACTTTTAAAAGTCATATGTCATTGTGGTGCATTCCATTTTTAGTGAGTCTTTCTTGGAGGTGACTGAGAATAAATTCAGCTTGAACTAGTGCCTGAAAGAGATCTGTCTCCAGCATCACTGACTGCTCAGCTCTGCTAGTTTGTGAGCTCTCAGGGCAGGGCTTGTGTGCCTTATCTGTCCTGGCTACGCTCCCGATCACAGCTCCAATGCCCAGAAAGAACAACTCCTATAATAAAGAGTGAATTAAAAACAACGTTTTAGCACCAACCAGGCACTTCTTATCCTGTAAAGTCTTACATCAGGTACTTCATTATACTTCAACTCTTCTGAAACAAATATAGATCTGGCACCTGCTGAAAATACTTCCTGGGAAGGCTTTATCTGTTCTAAAGTGAAACTTGAGACAAGGGTATGGGGTATAATTCAGTGTTGTAATCTAACTCTGAGTTTACAATGTGCATTGCATATTTTTGAGCATAATGTTTAAGTGTTTGCAAAGCCAGTGTATTTTTTTAATGTAAAACATTTATTTTTACTAATTAGTGGTTAACCACTGAGGCTTATCAGTTAGAAGGCCAAGATAATCAGGACAATGGTGGATGTCTTGCCTTTGATCTCTCCAAAGCAAGGCTGGAGGCCTATGAAGATCCCATGGTCCAGCAAAAGGTGTGAATCAATGTCAGGAGAGCTGTTTATTGCTATAAATGATATGATTTAATGGCCCTTTTCAGCCTTCAAGACTAGCACCATTTAGGTATA
Organism: Brachypteracias leptosomus; assembly: GCA_013401335.1. Lineage (NCBI taxonomy): Eukaryota > Metazoa > Chordata > Aves > Coraciiformes > Brachypteraciidae > Brachypteracias > Brachypteracias leptosomus. The sequence goes on from VYZX01024929.1 coordinate 440,597, forward strand.
TAATATGCACAGGAAATTTAGGAAGAAAAGTTTTAAGTCTATGTTATTTTCCTCATTATTTTACATCATGGAGCAAAGGAAAATGGACAACAGTAGTACTACTTAGGTACTATCCTAATTAACTGAGATCCAACAACATTATGAACCCCCGCTCTCCTCTCAGAGGAAAGAACAGCAACTTCTGCAGCATCAGGGGCACTGCAGTAACAGCTATGGAGCAGTCCCAACTCCCTGACACAGTTTGCAAGATGGACACCAGAGAATTTTAAATTCTGGCTCAATTTATTGAATTCAAGCCTGGCTTTGGAAGATAGCTCTGCTATTAAAAAGGTGTAACATAGCTCTGAAGACAAGGATACATTTCCTGGCTCTGCTTCAGATTTCCTGGGCAATGCATAGTATATGGAACTATTTCTGTAAGTAACTTGGCTTGAAAGAACAGGATTCCTCAGCCTATGCCCAGATGACCTGTTGGCTCTGCTTCACAGTCCCTTTTGGAATAAGCTGCAGCAGTTAAAGAAATTACTACTCTGTAGAAATTATTGAAACTACAACACACCTACTCCCGGAAGAACCTGTGAAGCCCATAGCAGAGGAACAAAGGGGTGGTGTGTAAACTTCCCAGTTGCTGCAATTCATTACCTTACATATTAATATCAATTATTTTTAAAGGTAATTGAAGTGAATATACCAGGCTGTGAACAATGGCAAATGAAGGCTTTGATTCACAACCCGACTTGGATTTGGCTGCAGTAATGGAAGAAGTTACTGCGCCTCTTTGGCAGTTACTCAATCCCTATAGCTAAAGTAGGGAAAGACGACCAGCCTCTAATCTAATCCTGGTTTTTAGGTTATAACCTAATATTGATTTTCAGCCAGCCATGGAGCTGTCATTACCAAATGTCTGTGCAGTGAGTGACCAAACATTCTGGATAAAAGTGAAAGCTAATAGAGGTAAAAACAGAAAGAGAAGTGTAGAATGGATGTCTTTTAAGATTAACTTGATGGCACCTTTTCCAGAGGAGAGAAAGGAGTGAAATAACAGCCTTAAAGCTTTCCATGTCACCTGAGTGTCAGACACCAACAGCCAAAGACAAGCAAGTCCCAGAAATGATATCTGGTGGCTTTCTGACAACAGCTGTATGACTACAGTAAAGCAGACTCACAAGTCAAAGCCAACAGTGAAGAGGTTATTGGACACTACCTGTAGATTTAGCCGAAATTTTGTCTAAGGTCAAACATTGCTGTTGTGGACTGGATCAAAATTATTGCTCCTTAAAACAAGTTAAATGAGAAGTAAGGGGTGGGGGTGTACTTCTAAATGCTATATTCTGTCGATTACATCAACTCCCCTTTGATCCCTGTTCCTTGTTTTGCTTCTTTTGCAGGTGAAGGCATTGTCCATAACCAGCCCTTTATGAAATGACACGTTGACACTACATCAGGCTTTTCTTGAAAACAAAGTGACTTTCATAAAAGCTCCGTTTCAACTTCAAAAGAAAAACATTTGTAGTTATTCATGGCCCATTCTTGTGACTATCCGTGGGTGAAGGGCATTTGCCTCACATCTTTAATAGCAAATAATTAATGAAGTGTTGGAAATTAACAACAATTAACAATGCCTGGGAACAACAGCAGAAGGTGTTTGATTCTCTTTAGATGAAGCTGAGAGAATTTGTTTTTCAGGCAAGGGCTTGTGCCTGCAAGGAGGGAGATGTGGTGGGGATTTCTAATCTGATCCTCCTTCTGCATCATGCTGTTGAAAGTCATTGAAGTGACTTGTCAATTTAAAAAGAGAACAGGAAGGCCTGAGTTTCTGTGATACAGGTACATCAATTCTAACGTCCACAGGGACTTTGAACCTTAAGTTCAAAGCACCCAGAAGACAAATCAGAACTTTTAAAGTGATATCATAATTCAGAACTGTATTGCTTTGAAAGCCCAGATTCTCTGCAGTAACTATGTAATTTCTGTAGTAACACAACATTCTGGACATTTATATGCCATTATTCCTGGTGACATCGCAGAGTGCTTGCATGTGTTCAGAAAGGATAGATATGGTCGTGGAAGATGTTGAGCCACAGCTCAGGCAATACAGCAAGAATATTCTGGGGATATTCATGGCATGCTTGATTTGTCCTTTGGGTCTTCCCCAGGCATAGACAAGATACTGGGCAAAACAGACCCTTGATCTAATGTAGTACAGACAGTCCTTTTCCTCTTATGTTATATTCAAATAAATCACACTAATAAACAGGCAAAATAGTCATAAAATTGTGCAAGATAGCCATAAGCACACATAGGAAGAAGAACAGGACCATTCCTCTCTAAGTGGTATATTTACCATGTTCCACTGAAATGAAAAGCTGATGAAGAAATTCAGTTATGCTTCTCCCTAGCTGCCCATGCTCCACTCAGTGCAGCACAGAAGTAAGATAAGTAGTTAAGTCCCACACTCCAACTCCTCATCATGATCTTACAGAAAGATCTACTATAACTGAGCAGAAGAACATAAATATATTTGTTTCTCTCTACATTTGAACAAGTAGGCATGGAAACAGCTAAGGCTGACCTTTTCCCTTATTGAAGAGTGAAGGAAGTATAGAATTTTTTCAGGAACCTGCTCAAAACATGAAAAGTTTCCTCAGCCTTCTAGCTTGGAATCCTTTACTTTTAGCTTATGAGATGTAGTTTAAAGTGTTGCCCAATGCACACAGTAAGAAAACAGATAGATGGAAAAATCATTTCTCCTGAATAAATGTAAGAAAGGGAGTAACATTCTAATCTCTTGATATAAATATGAAATTGGGACTGTCTAATTTTTAAGAATTAAATTATACAACCAAATGATAATGGTATCACACTCCTCCTCACTCCTTTGTTCAGGAGATAGTTTACAGAAAAATTATGTGTGTATTGTCCCTGAATTTCCACATCCTTGGAACATGGTGCTACAATTTGCATTTCTATACACAACGGGGAGTTTTAGAAAGCATAAGAAGAAATAATATCTCTTTTTGCAAATGTTTAAGGTTAGAGGCTTAAGACACTGACTCCAGAAGTCTTTTTTCTGTTCTCCTTCTGTTCAGTATGATGCAAAGATTGGAATTGATAACTTGAAAATTCCATATGCAGGAAATTTAAGAGGATGCCCACCTGAAAAAATTGCTTTTCACCTTTGTATTCACACTGTGGAGGTGATTTCTTGTAGCTCTGTGTGGATCTCATGATCAGTAAAAGATAGTGTGTGTACATACCACTTCTAAGTATTACTCTCACAACTTTGTATTTCAATCAGGTACTACCAGGTAATACAATTTGTTACCTATATTACTCAGATTTGTGATGGGAAAACCTTAAAGAACTGTAACAATGCAAATACTGTGGCACAATTAAAAAAATATGCATAGAATGCATATCCTGAAACATCTTATATGATATATGTAAAAACTGAGTTTGACTCAAGAAAAGAATAGCACAAACCCAAGCAAAGTACAATGGACGTTACTCCATCTTTTTTCTCCAAGCCACATGATGGGAAAAACACAAAATCAAGGGGAGTGTAGCAGAATATAAAATTCAAAGAACAGATCTGCAGCCACAGAGTCCCAGGAGCCTTGTCTCTAATGAGTAAGATGGGGAAAGATTGGAGCATGTTTGCAGAGATAAAGCAGATGCTAGAAACTTCAGAGACTTCTGTGTAAGGTTAAGCCTCCACTTTTCAGGTCAAATGCTGTAGACAGATTCGTCATTCAGTGCATTGTGACTAAGTGGTGGGAGCTCTATTTCTTTTATATCTACAAGCAAGGGTCAAACATCATATGCCCAAACTGATAGCAGACAGTTTCATCTGAGCACACCAGGTAGAGAAGGAATGCACTTCAACTGGTTTTAACATCCCATTGGCTTTATCTGTACTTCTAGGCATGACAGCATGCATGGTATTTATGGCTTAAAAGAATTTCCGTTTGTAAGTTTATTACCTGCTTAAAATCAGTGAGAAAATGACTTAAATATACCAAACCCAGCTTACAGCAGGACAGATAGATTTTATATGTTCTCACTTTGTACACCAGAAAACCTATTAGCATGTTGCTATTTAAAGGTTTAGTTATTAGAGCTCCACTGTGTTTCGGAACAGCCATACTGCTCCAGCTCAGCAGGTCCAACGACTGTTTTACTCTGCCTTCAAGGCAAGATAAGCAGACGCTTGTGGAAGAATAAGAAGAGGGCAAACACATTTCCCTCTCATATTCTCCAGACTCCTTCTATTTTCATTGTGGGGACATTCTGAAGCAGAGGCAGTTCTTACACATTTAGTAACCATCAATGAATGTATATCCCATGAACCTCTTCACACTCTTTTTTAGCTACTGTAAACTGTAAGTATCTACAAGGTGCTCTGGCAACAATCTCCAGAGATCTGATAACCATGGCATAAGGGACCCCATATCCCTTGTTTTTTACTACAGCATACTATTAGTAATCTATTATCCTACTAATCTTATCATAGTTTTCTTAGCCTTTTCATACAAAGCTTGAGTGTGCAGTCCTCCTTCAAGCAGCATTTTCACCAACTCCAATTGCTGGAGGTTTGAGAGCTGGGTTGTTAACCTTCAACATGCTGCTAAACCAGTGTACTCCTCTGAGAGGTCTTTTGTGCAGAAGACCAAGTATATGAAGCTGTTAGTGTAAGCTATAATACTGAGCTGAACAAAATGGTCAGAAACACTATAGGCTTAGCTTTGTCATCAACTGCTGAGCCTTTATGCAAAGCTAGGTGCATTGCTAGGTTTTAAATAGGACACCACAAAACATGAGATAGATCTAGATATACAGCAGAAAAGACCATCTATAAGGAGAGGACATTAATTTAGACCTACAAATATGTGACGCACCATCAGCAAGTTTGTGGATGTTATGAAGCTGAGGGGTGCAGTTGATCTGCCAGAGGGAAGGGATGCCATCCAGAGGAACCTGGACAAGCTGGAGACGTGGGCCCAGATGAACCTTATGAGGTTCAACAAGGCCAGGTGCAGGGTCCTGCACCTAGGCCTGGGTAACCAGTATTATCAGTGTAGGCTGGGAGAGGATATACTGGAGAGCAGCCCTATGGAAAGGGACTTGGGGGTGCCGGTCAGTGAAAAACTGGACACGAGCCACTAATGTGCAATTGCAGCCCAGAAGGCCAATCCCATCCTGGGCTGCATCAAAAGAACTGTGGCCAGCAGATNATTATGAACATAGACCTTAATTTTATAAACTCTCTTTCCCCTGTCCATGGGCATCCAAAGCATCTCTTTCCAGAACAAGCATCCACAGCAAGCTCTGCCAGAACCACTAGAGAAATTATATGTCAGCATACCATATGGCCTTAAAACCTTAGACATGGGCAGACCTTGGGCACAGATTTGTCACAGGAAAGGTTCCAGCACTACTTGCACAGCAAGATCATACAAGCAGTAGGGTGTCAAAATTATTATTGCACATTTTAAAATTATTTGGACATTATAGTGGCAAAAAACATAGAAAACAAAATACCTTCCCATCCTAGTCACCTTCAATGTAAAGAGTGGAAATGAGGGAAATCAGCAAGTCATTGCAAAAATACAAATGATAGCACAGTAGAATCATAGAATCATAGATTTGTCAGGGTTGGAAGGGACCTTAAAGATCATCTAGGTACAGTCATAATGAAGAACTTATAACCAATTATTAATTACTTTGTAAAGTCACTAACAGGAGAATGAGTCAAATAGTAACAAAATAGTAGGTTTAGGAGTCTGCTTTTTAAGATGGTTAAAGTCAGTATCCTAAGCCCACATTAAGTGCCTACATGGTCTTATTTTCAGATCCCCATTTTGAATACTAAAAAAGACAGAGTTTGCCATAAGCTTTTACTTTGAGAAGAATATTCTCAGATACGTATTTGGCAAGTGGAGTAGATGATGACTGTACATCTGCCTTCCTTGAAAGGCTCAGCAACCTTCTAACCCTCCAGTTGGATACTAATCAGGACTAGCTAAGGAAGAAGGGCGCTAACACAGCTTGGGCCTCCATTCTGTAGGTTGCATGACTTACTGCAGGTCTAAACATCTGGAAGGGAAAACAAAATCTAGACCAAGGAAAAAAGAAAACCTGGTAGGAACTAGACTGAAACATGACCAAAAAATCAAAAGCACTAGGGACACCACTTAGAATTCTCATACATACAACATCAATCCGCTCCTCTCTGTACAGCTCCTCGGGGCTGCCATTCCAGCTTCTTTGGCTTCTATTAAAGTGGTTTGTGTTTTTTTTCCCAAACTAATTAACATTATTTCCCTCAAACAATTTAATTAAATTTTACAAGGGAAATGCAGTCATCTGAGTACTGAAAAAATCTTGCTCTGTTAACTCTAGATATTTTCTTAGGAGGAATGTAGGCCATTAAACCCAGGAACATGTCAATAAGTTCTCACGAATATATTGATTTAGTTTTTATATGATGTCAGCAAAAATGTACCACATTTCATTCACTGGAATATCTAAAGATTGTAGTAAAGAAAATAGTGCAGTATTCTTAATTTGAGTTCACAATTTGTAATTTAGGCATTCTGGACATTTTCCTCAGCTCAATGGATATCAGAATTTCCCTTTAAACATTCCACATTCAATCCCAAATGTGGGTTTCTGCCTCCTTTATGTTCACTGCTCCTGGATTATGCACTCTGGCCTTGTTTCCAGCATCCCACATATCCCAAGAATTCCTTGTCCCAGAGGATTGTATAGTACTACCCAGTCCACAGTACAAGTGTCCCATTTACAGCCATAGCTCACAGACCCTTGTTAGCTAGGCTGTTTGTATGCATACAGCCTTCAGCAGATTAGGTGACTGGAGGACTCCATAACTGTACTTTAAACACAAGAGCTTCACCATCCTATCTGAGCTCTGTCATGCCTTGGCAAAGCTGCATGTCCTGAGATCACATTACCCATAGCTGCTTCGCCCTTAGTGGCTTGGTCAGATTTACAAGGCAGAAAGAAAGGACTTAGAAGGGCTTTAGCTCACTCTTTAGCACACCATTCAGCGGCATGGTCTTCCTCTTCCCCATTTCAATTGGCACCACATTCCAATCCAGAGACATCCTTTCCTTTCTAGGAAACTGAGCAAGTAAATGAAAAGGAAATGAACAGGTAAATTCAATACATGTTATTCACTTTCTTCATTAATTAGCAAAATGTTATCCAAGCTTTGTTTACTGCCTTATGGCCCACTGATAGCTACATAGGAACCCCAGTTAAATGTATTCTTACACAAGTTCCTCCAGGTAAAATACACTACAGAGAGCAGGTAACTACAACATGGTATGGTGGATGCCATACTGGAAATGGTATAAAGCCATCTGCTAGTGAACTGTTCTTCCATCTGATAGTATTGATGATGTCATTCACAATAAAAAAAGAAACGAGAGGATTGTCAACAAAGCCATAAAATGAAATGATAGTCCCCCAACGTGAAACAGAATCTAATCTGCAACTATTCCCTGCTTGCCCCCCCCACCACAGCTGTTTGCTTACTCTCACTTGCAGATGATTCAGATTGTCATGTCTCCTCCAAGGCCTCTCCTACTCCCACCCCCTCTTCATTACCTCTTTTTGTTCCAGAGTCTTATTTTAAGGATACTGAAGCTGTTGTACATTCTTTGCACAAAGAAAATATGTTGTCAAAGCTCAAAGCTGATACATGGCACAAAAAGTAGTTTGCACAAGACAAACTTCGGGGTAGAACTACTACCTCACACTGAAGTTTTACACATACGTGACAAGAGCAACAGTGTAACAAGGGGGCTTGAAGACCGAGGCACATTTACTGCAACCTTCTTTCTCCTCATGAAGGCAAGTGCTGTTACAGAGGTGCTGGAACAGGTGCAGAGAAGGGCAACAAAGCTGGTGAGAGGTCTGGAGAATATGTCGTATGAGGAGCACCTGAGGGAACTGGGATTGTTTAGCTTGGAGAAGAGAAGACTGAGAGGAGACCTCACTGCTCTCTACAACTACCTGAAAGGAGGTTGTAGTGAGACTGGTGTTGATCTCTTCTGAGTAACTAATGACAGGACAAGAGGCAAATGGTCTCAAGTTGTGCCAGGAGAGGTTTTGATTGGATATCAGAAAGAAGTTCTCTATTGAAAGAGTAGTCAGGCACTGGAACAGGCTGGTAGAGTCACCATCGCTGGAGGTGTTCAGAAAACAAGTAGGTGTGGTGCTTTGAGACATGCTCTAGGGATCAGGCAGATGTTGGACGAAGGTTGGACTTGATGATCCTAGAGGTCATAGAATGGTTTAGGCTGGAAGGGGCCTCCAAAGGTCACCTAGTCCAATCCCCCTACAATAAGCAGGGACGTCTCTACCTAGGTCAGGTTGCTCAGAGCCCCATCAAGCCTGACCTTGAATGTCTGCAGGGATGGGGCCTCCACCGCCTCTCTGGGCAACATGTTCCAGTGACCTGTCACAATCATGTTAAAGAATTTTTTTCTAATATCCAGCCTAAATCTATCCTTTCCTAGCTTAAAACCATTATTCCTTGTCCTGTTGCTGCAAAACCTTTTGAATAGAACTTCCCCTGCCTTCCTGTAGGCCCCTTTCAGGTACTAGAAGGTCACAATAAGGTCCCTCCAGAGCCTTCTCTTCTCCAGACTGAACAGCCCCAACTCTCTCAGCCTGTCTTCATAGGAGAGGTGTTCCAGCCCTCTAATCATCTTAGTAGCCCTCCTCTGAACATGTCCAATATGTCCACATCCTTCTTGTGCTGGGGGTTCCAGAACTGGACGCAGTGCTCCAGGTGAGGTCTCACCAGGGCAGAGTAGAGGGGCAGAATCACCTCTCTTGATCTGCTGGCCACAGTTCTTTTGATGCAGCCCAGGATGGGATTGGCCTTCTGGGCTGCAATTGCACATTAGTGGCTCGTGTCCAGTTTTTCACTGACCAGTACCCCCAAGTCTTTTTCCACAGGGCTGGTCTCTAGCATGTCTTCTCCCAGCCTATACTGATACCACTGGTTGCCCCGGCCCAGGTGCAGGACCCTGCATTTGAGTCTGTTAAACCTCATGAGGTTGACATGGGCCCACGTCTCCAGCTTGTCCAGGTCCCTCTGGATGGCATCCCATCCACCTGGCATATCAACTGCACCCCTCAGCTTGGTGTCATCAGTAAACTTGCTGAGGGTGCACTCAATGCCACTGTCAATATCATTAATGAAGATATTAAACAACATTGGTCCCAGTAAGGACCCACGAGGGTCCTTTCCAACCTAAATGATTCTATGATTCTATGATTTATTTAGGGATGCACAGGACAGAAGCCCCCAATACATACACTTCTGTAAACATGGACAGACTCAGTCAATGTTTCATGTGTAACTCCAAATGAATGTCATACAAGGTTCATGAGTTCAATCAGAAGGATAGAACAGAACTCTTCTGCTATTTCCTGATAGAAATATATTATCTGATAAAAGGTTTAGAGTAAATCAAATCTCATATTTGGCATAATATTTAAACCACCAATGATATGCCTCTGGGTTTCCTACCCTGAATGCTTTTCTTTTTACTATTAGTTGGAAGGAAAAAGAGGAGTTACAAGAACTTAATGGGTAAAAAGGAAGGGGGTTTTATATTTATGTGGGAAACTTACTGTAGCTTGGAAATTACAACAGAGGTATTTATTCCCTGAAGGCACATTGGTCAAAAAGGAAAGCAAACCACCACTTTACATTGATTTAAGCCCTTTAGTATATCACCTTCTCAACTGTTCCATTTGATAGGAGAGTTCTCAGTAATAGCTTGCTTTGAATGTAATCCTGTATTATAAATATTGTCTGAACCCTTCCAAGAGGAACCTATTTCACTACCATTTCACATCAGAATGGAACTGGACAGGTTTGTAAAATGTACATTTTCTATATAGTAACTTCAAGTTCTACTAAATAAAGATAAAAAAATCACTAACTCAATGGGTCTGACAGTTTTATCCACAAATTTAAGTTTAAAAAGCATGTAAAAACCCAAAGTCAAACTGCTATTGAAATTTTGTTACTGAAAAGGTCAACCCAAAATGATCAAACCCCAAATCAGTAGTAATATGAACAAGATACATAAAATTAGATTGATGGCCAAACTTTGAGCTAGATTTGGTCTCCGATTCATATTGATATCATTATAGTTTATCCAAATTTACACTGGAATCTAGTGAAAAAATAGGCCACATAGAGCTGTAATGTGGTAAAGCACTTAAACATCATGTACATTTTTACAGTTCTCTGCTTCTTTATCAGGAAATACTGTATTCATTATTAAAGATCTGAGTAAATACTAGACTTAAGATATCCTAGCACTGCATTCAGATGTACATCACGTTCTCACACTAAGGTTGTTCTTACCACTACTACTGATTTCTTCCTGTGTTAAGCAAGAGATCACAACAGCAAATAAAAACCTCTGTGCTCTAAAATACATTGTGGACACACCACAAGATTAATATTTAAACCCCTAGTCATGACTCATATACTGGATCAGAAAAGATTTTCACACCAGTTAGTAGCATCTTCTTTACAATGGACTAAGCACTAGACGGGGGCTTGCATTCTGAGCCAGGCTGAACAAAGCTAATTGACTTAACTCTTTAAAAACGGTTGACAATGAGGGCCCTCTGTGCCATGATCCTCACAGCATCTATGTTGGGACTGCTAAAGAATTCTGAATTCTCTTGAATATTCTAAGCAACACAGACAATGTTCTCAAGGGAGGGAGAATGAAGTACATTCATTCTCCATGCATGGGAGTTCTCCATGACTAAGGAACTGATTAGACAACAAACAGAAACAAGACTGTATCCTTGTACCTATCAATCAGAAATCACCAACCCAATGTCACCTACTTGCCTCCCATCATCTACAAATAAAGCTACTTACTGCACCTGCAATGGAGTCTTCCTTCCAAGCTACTTCCATTGCATCTGACATGATGCAATGTGATTTGGTATATATCACAGCAAAGCAGGTGAGTAGAGGATCAGTCCACACTGGAAAAGATAGCTGGGAGAAATGGCATTTTCCAATCCTCTCTTTTTTAATGGAAAAAGGAGAGAGAGAGACAAGTTAGGTACCTCTCTTTTGTGTAATTTAAAATACTTTCTTATCACTAATATCAATTATAAACGTTTATTATAATTTATGAACACCTGCTTGACATCAACAGAACTGACACACCCCTCCAATTACTTTTCTTATACGATGGCATATTTATTTCACTCTGATGAGATGAGGCTTTTCTAATTTCCTGTATAACCACCCTCAGCTCTCTGTATATCTCCCATTAAATTGTGAACAGGCTTCACACATATTTTTAGAAGTTTGAAAGCGACAGGAAGAGCTTTTTGATGTTTCAGAACATGTTCAGTCCCATTGTCTCAATACTGTTTGCTTGCTAACTCCTCAAGCTTATGTCATCCATATGAATGGACTTCAGGCTTTGCAGAAAGTTTAGCATACCGTTAACATCTGCCCAAACTGCTGCAGTCAGAGGTCTTTCTTTCTAATTGCAATGCCACTTTGAAAATAAAGTTGCAGGATTCCTCCTTGTCTTGGAACATATTTAGAAGTCAATGTGTATTTTCTATGATTAGTCTGTAACAATGTCAAGTGTTAAATTTAAATTAATGAGTGCTTTACTTATTGAAATGACTTCAGCACTTTTGCTACTTTCATTGATTTCTATTTACTTTGGCAACCACAAATCTGAAGAACATATTTCTAGATGTGACTAAACAGACTAATAATATGCTAGTATAGATGCACCTAGTGATCGAACATTACACTTAACTCTAAGCATATTTTGAAAAATTAACATAATAGGAGAAATATATTATTTATAAAGCACTGTTCGTTTCCTGCACTTCAGACAGTGTCACCTTTAAGTTATTTTCTTCCCACTCTCTCCACACTAATGACTGTCCTATACTACTGGAACACAGCAGTAAATATGGTATCAACATTACCCCTCCATAGAATCGATTTAAATTTGAACTAATATATTCATCATCCAGTAAATACCATCTCAGCAGCAGAGTGCTGTAGCTAACCTTCAGGGTATTTTAGCCTCCTGATAGAAGCCAATTTGAAGGAAGAAGCTGTGTTTGATACACAAGAGGTAGAGACATGAAAATTTTTCTTTCTCCTCTGCTTTTCCCAACATACTTAATAGTCATTATTTTATTTGTTAAAAATCTTAAACCACTTGCATTTCTTGCTAGTATCTAACAGAGTGCTTATCAGTGGGGAAAAGCTAAAGAGATACTTGCTCAGAAGAGAAAGCCAAGGCCATGATTCTCTGTCTAAAGGTTGTTGTGGGGGGTTTTTAAGAAAAAAAAATAAAGACCAAAAGATAAGTAGAAAAGAGAAAACAAGTCTTCCCAAAGGAAGACTTCGTAAGTTAGTGTGTTACTCTGCACACCCTCCATGACATAGGGCTACCCATGCACTTCTCAAAAATATGTGTTTTTATACAGCACAGCAAAATCCACAGCTATTACAGATACATTCTCATGTCAAACAACAACAAAAAAGTAACTAAGGATGGAATCTGGCCTTCAAACAACAGAATAATCACCAAAGCAAATCCCCACTCTGTGAAATGGATGCTATATGTAAACATGGGTTTCAAAAAAAAAAAAATACAGTAAAAGAATATGGAAAGCTTTAAGTTTTTAACTTTTTTTTTTTTCTTAAAGAAAGATTCTGCAAGCCCTTAAACTTCCCTAAGCAGCTGTAGTTAAATAAATCCTTGCAAAATCAGCTATACAGTCTCTCGAAAGATTAGTCTATAATAGAGAAACTGAGATAATAACCAGTGTGCCCATGACTCCAAACATGAAGGCACTGCATACGCAAATCCTGCAGGCATCACTGGAAGATGGAGAGTGCATCATGTACAGTCTAGAAACTTCAACATGGCAGTCTGTTGATGCAGGAGATTTAGGAATTCTTTTGTATATATGGAAGTCTGTGCTAGCATGGTGCTACCTGTTCCATTTTAGGTTTGAAGAATAACTGATTTATCTTCTTTCTTTTGTTTCCATTTTGCAGCAAAACTTGTTGTCCTTGGAGAGTTGCCCATGGGGATGCTTGACCAGTAAATGTGACAGCTGTGGAAATAGAAAGGTCTCAACCTTCATAATTTCTGTATCTCAGCTTCTCTTTTGTGCTTCATTAATTTCTATCAATTAGTAGACCAAAGCCTTCATTTTTGTTAAGGAACAATCTGAAATATTTCCAATTTAAATTCCCAAATGAGCCCTCTTCCCCCAGACCCTACCTGTGATATAAATCCCTCAGTTACTCTCAGGTAGAGGGCTGCAGCATGATACCAGTGTATGAGGGGCTTTAACTTTTTTAAATGGTGTATTTAAGAGCAAAAAACCTGTTTACTACTTTAGAAAAAGATTGTCCATACAGCTATGATTGCACAGGAATAATGATACATTCTTAGAAGAATAGGTGACAATACTTTTCCGGGTAGAAAAGGCTTCTTAGAGCATGACAGAGCCAAAATTAGGCTTTTTCTAGCAAGCATCTTATACATGCACATCTGTAAGTGTTCCTGTTTCTTTCTCTGCAACCACTACTATACATGACTACTTCTGCTGAAATTAGAAAAACATGTGAATAAATTTTGGCTTCATGGCTGCACCTTAGTCTGACTAAGCAATTACAGATGAACAGCAGAAGACTCACAAAGCCTTTTCTTTCTTCAAAGATACAAGTAAAATGTGAAAACTTTCTTCATGTTTGGATCCAGATTGGAATTTATTTCTTGGTTTTCACTCATTTATGAGGATATCCTGAGGCTCTAAGGAAATTCTCAATTAATATGCCTACATAACAACCTTTTAAATTTAGGGTAGAGAAGGACATGTTTGAGTTTATTAAAAGGGGCAAAAGACTTGTACACTGAAGCCAGTCATTGAAACTAAGATTTGAGAAGAGTATTTTGAAAAAGGCAGTGTTGTGAAGGATGACACAAGCTCTTTAATGAGCTTCTAAAGAATTCTGGAATCACTATTTGTGGACAGTGTGACCAAAACAAAGGTCAGATTCAGGTCTGAGTTTTAATTCATTTCAGCTATAAAGGTAACACTATTTTTCTGTCATTGATCTCCTAGATCAGTATTAGAAAAACAGTCAAAAGAACTCATTCAATTGATCAAAAAAGAAAGTAAAATCTGCTACACAGCCTCTCATGTGGTTTAAAGGAGGAATGCTTTCCATTTGATCCATACCCTCTCATGTGGACAAGGACTGTCGTTAGCAAAAGATAGGATAGCAAGAGGCAATTCCTGCAAATAGCAGAATGCTCAATGGTGTAAGTACCAGCATAGCTTTGGGGCCAGCACCCATTTTCAAGCACTGAGAAAGCGATTTCTTTGTTTTTTTAATATGTGGAGCTGTGCAGAACAGAATAGCTATATAGAAAGCAGGTGAACTGGCTGTAATGTCATTTTACAGGCATACAAGTCCAGAATCAGTCCTCAGCTACAGAAATCGGGAGTAACTAAAACCGTAAAAGATAGCTGTAGCTTTCTGGGTCTCGCACTGCATTATAAAAGTCTGACAAAAGCTGTCAGAAGAGCTGTATAGTTTAATGAGAAGAGCAAGTGAGGCAGAATTTCCCAAATCTGATTCTCCTGTTGTGTTTGATAATGAAGCCAGATATGTTGCCCAATATACTATGCTGTCACCTTCAGACCTACTGCTCTCCCCAGTGCTCAACTTTGAGTTTTATGATGAGATTACAGTGAGATTACTGAGATTATTGCATAATGAGAAGAATATCTAGGAGAGCAAGGGCTCTTCTGATGAATTATGGAGAAACTCATCTAGCTACATGCTGAAAACACAGAGAAGAAATAAAGCAAGGGCTGATGCAGGGGCAAAATCAAGCCTATAACTGTCGTGCAGGAGTGTTCTACAGGTAGTGCTACAGATGTACTGGGAGGAACCAGTA
>VYZX01024929.1:460390-485338 GCA_013401335.1 Brachypteracias leptosomus
GCACATCAGAGAAGGTACTTTAAATTTCTAATTCAGAGTCTGGCCCCATGTATTTAAACACAGAAGATAGCTAAGTATCAAACACATGAAGTTCTCTCTCTGGTTTGGAGGAATAATGATGCAGTGCAGTTCCTGCACCTGCCCACAGGCTTCTCCAGTTCTTCTAATAGCTTTAGCCCATAAGCTCTCCAGCATGTTATGGAACCATATTTTTTAAATAATTCATGTGGGAGGGCTGGAGGGCTTTTTGTCTGCAGAACAGAATATTTACATAGACTCATAGTGATTCCTACTTGGAGTGCTAACACTTCCTCTCTCCCTGCAGTTAAGATAACTGGATACACTGTTACACTACAAACCCTGGGGGTTTTAACATTTTGACCCACAAAATACATAAGTGAAATCTGGGACACAATTAAAGATACTTTAATATAAATTAAAGATTAATATTTGGTTTGAAGGCCCAACACTGAGGCATAACCTTAAATAAAACACTGTCAATAAATTCAGAGCTTAACTGTGACCTTCCTTCTTCAGGGATGCAGAGTGTAGAAGAGAGTCCTATCAAAACCAATGGCCAGAAAGGACTATCAGAGTAGTAATCTGAACTGAATTAAACACCTGAACAGAAATTACAGACCAGGATCATTAGCCAAATGATTAGACAACGCTCTTGGGCATCCTACTTATCTTCTTTGTTTTAAAGAATGGTAAAAATATTGCTCTACTGAGCACAAATCAAGAAGACAACATTGTGTTTTGGAACAGGAGAAAAGCCCTGACTGGGGAAGAAACTTGCCTAAGGTTAATACAATTGCTTAGTTTCAGGTACTTCACTTTCCCTCTCTAATATATCACTGCACACTTGTACAAAATGCCATCACATAAGCACAGTAATCCTGCCCACTCATTAATTATACCATCAGTCACCTATCTTCAATACGCTGTAGCTGAAAGGAAACTGCAAGATGCATTTTCTTTTCCTCAAGGCTCTTTACCTTGGCCCTGCATACATTTTAAGTTTCCATCCACGTTCCTCCTCTCCTACAGTCTTTGACCTATTTGGCCTGTTATTTGGCATTCTTTCAAAAACAGAAATCTAAAAAATGTACATTGAGGGAGAGAGAAGAAAGATGGGGAAATAACCCCAACTCCCAGTATCAACAGGATGTTGATATAAGAGATCCAGAAGTTCCTTCCCACCAGACAGATCAATGAACAATTATCTATAAAGCACAGGGCTAGGCAGCAGGGTTCAACACTGCTCTGAATTATTTACTTCTCCTGCAATTTTAAAAACTATTCTCCTTGCCCTTCAGTGTGAAATATACCTCAGCTCTGAAAGCTGAAAATTCATTAGATGAACTAGGAACGAGCTAATAAAGCAAGCTCCCTGTAACACTAATAAGTTGAGGGGAAAAACCCACTCTCCTATAGACAGAGCACCTGCATATGACTATAATCAATCTGCTCTTCATCATAGCACTTACTGATACAAAAAGAATCAGCCAGAAGTCCCTTCTCATTAGGGATAAATACTGCTTGTCTTTTGCAGGAATATGGGGCAACTATGTGAAGAGTTCCCAGACTCTGCATCCATACTGCAAGATGCCTACTCTTACTTTCTGGAAGCTGACAATTTCAACCCCAGCACCTATCCCAGAAAATTTGGTGGCCTAATTGTTCCACCGTGTCCTCATGCTCTGTGGAGCACTACCAGCAGTCTCCAGTGCTTTTTTAAAGGCTTTACAGCTGAGATAACACACATGGCCATATTAAGGCAGACTACTATAAGTTCCTTGCATTGTACCAACAGTAGCTATCTTCAGAGTTGTCATCTGGGCCAGAGATAAGGCAATGACCATTTTTCTATTTAGCCACCAACATATGGGTTCATGTTTTCAGTAATCTGCCCCATAGCCATGATTGCTAAGATCTGCTATACTGGGATGTCTCAACAGAGATACAGGTGGAACTAGGATTGGCACCACTAGTTAAATAGTAAAAGGAGGTCTACATAGTGAAGCCAAAGACTGGCAGTGAGAAAGATGATAGCTGTAGGCTGCTGCAGGGAAAGAAGATGGCATATGAGCAATGAATTTAAGGACATGGAGACCATCTGAGAGAAGCCTGCTTCCTTTGCCCTCCTCCGCTCCCTGCACACTGGAGTGAGGACAAAAACCAGGAAGCATGTTTCTGGACATCTCTGCCTAACCAAAGAGAAGGCAGATGGGCTCAATCCCTGGTGGAGACTGTACCACATAGTCTTTGGGCACCAGCTATGCAAAAAGGAAAAAGGGAAGCACTGATGTTTGCTCTTACAGAGACATCTTGACATCAGTGCCCTCATGCTTGCTGTGTAGGCAGAAGCACTCTTCCCTGAATGGCGTATAACACTGAACTAATGCAAGCAATGAAGCAGCACAGGCAAATGCCATCTGCCAGACATGCACCTCCTGGAAGGCTCTGCACCCTTCCAGTGCTGAACGTGGAAAACAATGGAAGTCTTACATGATGTTTTCTCAATGGAACTACTTTAAGTGAAGGCTGAGGCTAGCATAGACCTGGAAATTTGCCACTATCTATTTAGAAGAGAATGAGGGTGCAAAAGGCAGGCTTGTGACCTTCCTCAGAAGGACTTGCAGCAAACACTGAATGTAGCTTCTATAGAGATTGGACATTAGGGCAGATTGCTACATCAGCAAGGGTCCATGCCCCCCTAGAAGCATATGTCCATGCTGGAAGCATAAGCAGCAGGATAATGAGCAGGTCCAGGCACTCCCATGGAGCTGAGTTTGTGATCCTAGTCACCAGCTACAAAGGAAGGCTCCTAGCATGGCTGCTTTTGTTCCTACACCTCTTTTCCCACACTGAATTGCTGTGTGCATTCTGGGAAGTGTTCCATACAGTTACCTTCCCAAGAATGACACTTATTTCTGCTCTGGAGCTACTGTCAATTCACCATACAAAAACATGAAACTAACCTCCACATCTGGAAATCAGTAGCCCTCTTCTCATCTTAAGAACAAAGTAATCCCTCTAACAGGCTACAGGGATGCTAGGCAGATTGGTGTGACACAACAGAATTCAAAAGCATCAGCCTCCAACACCTGTGCTATGCACACAATGTATTGGAAAGTGTTCAGCCTGAGCCTGGTGCCAGTGCCAGTTGCACAAGTATGTCACCTGCTCTGAAAGTCTCTGCCAGGATGCTTGACCTGGAGTGAATACCTTTTTCCAAAAGAGGTGTTAACCATGGGTTCATAGTCTAAACACCTCCCAGAAACAGACAGTAGATGGAGAAGAAACATGATTTATAAAGTAGATCTCCCAAGTGGACCATCTCTCTTAAATCCTGTTTTGCTTGCCTGCATAATGTAGAAAGTGTCTGCCAAAGTGCTATAGTTCTGTCTGCAGAAGTCTGCTAAAAAGAGAGAGAATTTAGTCTTCATCTGTGTAAAGGTGACTGGAGATAATGGAGCAGGTTGTAATAAATTTCTTTCTTTAATTAATGTCTCTGAATCTCAGAAAGGGGAAGTCTGCTCTGTAATTAGATATGTGTTAAGCTTTACTCTACATCAGTCAGGCTCGCCACCGCAAAGCAGCATCTCTCATCCTAGTCACAGAAAGAACAGGGTTTGTTTTGTGCGAATACACCTGCATCTAATGAACATCATTTATTACCGAGCCTGTGATGCAGGTCCAACCATACTCCCTAACACATAACTTTTCTCAAAGCATCAAAAGCTAAACTAGCGTCATGGCTGTTCTAAAGCCATTCATAGCACCAAAACATCAACAGTGGAATATTTTGACACTAGGAATGCATGGCTGACCAGTTTGACCAGGAATGATTAAACAGGAGCTTTGTCTGAGTTGCTTCTTGAATTGGTGGAGTGATGAAGAGGGAAGGAAGTAAATGTAACTGAGAAAAAAGGCCATCATGTTTTCTGTAGACACTGATCAACAGGAACATAGCCCAGCTGAACAAAAGCTTCAAGACATCCACAGAGCTTCCTCCATCTTACTAGAACGTTTCTTCTACTACTTCTTTACTAATGCCCTTATGACAGGCTTGCTCTTTCTACCACTAACGTAAAACTATCATTCTCCTAACTCATGTCAGTCCCTTGTGAGATAGTTCATATTCAATACCCTAAAATCAAAACATCTCTATAATAAACTACAGATGAGGAGACCAACTCTGCCTTAAACACAGACATTCACATGTCTACTCTCAGAAGTTCTCTTCTGACAGTGGCAGTAGCACAGTGCATTTTTCCCTTTAACATTCATGCTTTCCAATCTAAACATCCTCAGATTAAATGGCAAGCATGGCACCTATTCTAACCCCTTGTTTTGGACTTTTGGAGGTAATTTTTTAACTATAGTAATAGGCCAGACTGATTCTTAACAACAATCAAACTTAAATGCTGAGAATATGGTCTACTACACTGAGCAAATAAGGCCTGACTCTACCTTTCAGTAATACATTGCATATATAAGTGTTAAGTATAATTTTCTATTAATAATTTATTATTATTTATGTTATTTAATAACAGCATAAGCATGTCCAGAAAAGGAGGCAGCATGTCCCACCACTTTCTTAAGTGAGCAAGTTCCTTCCTCTGCATAAGTATTCCGGCCCAGAGGTGCTTTATGTCAAATGAACTGTCCAGCCCACCTCTACTTTTTGCAAGGGAAGGAAGCTTCCAGCTAAAGGAAAGAACTGACTTAAATATGAGATACACAATGGTGGAGACCATAATGGCATCTAAAAGCATTTCCAGTAACACAGAGAATTCTTTATGGCTTTCTGTATGCTTGTTAATTACATTAATCATTATGAACTTGAATATTATTATCTACTAATAATCTTATATTGATACCAAGGTAGATACAATATGTAACACTATAGGAACTCTACACATGTCTACATGAGGGACAAATGGAGTGCATTTTTTTCATTATAGTTTCTTTTGCATTTTCTTTCTATAGCTTGGGTAAAGTCAATCATGTATTGTCATGAAAAGAAATCCATAATTCATAGTGTTTTGAGGTCAGCATTTCCTATTTTGGGAATGGAAAGGTTCAATTAAGTATGGACATAGAGGGTATTATATAGCCCTGGTAAAATGACAGCATAGTCAGAGATTACATACTCAAACTCAAAAAGCATTATGAACATTAATATTAACTGCATAGAAGGAATTTGAAGATTAATTTATCATTCATTACCAAACAACAATTTATATTGGAGTATTGGAGAAAGTTAACTCATGAAACAGCCAGTGCCAAGAAGAATGCTTAACACTGCTTTATATAAAAAGTACTTATATTTGTCATCACCGGAGAAGATTAACTGACAGCTACCCAAAACTAGAATGTCAAGGAAATCCTTTGGGAAAAAAAGCACTGGGGAAGAAAACTAGCATTGATAAGGATGGAAAAGAGGATTCCTATAATGTCTTAATGAAGAGATAAAGCAAATGCTGTGATAAGGAACTTTTGAAAACAAACAAACAAATAATCAACAAAACCCTCAGCTGCATTGGAAATTTTTTTGCCAATGGATTTCTCTTTAAGTTTGGTATAGAACATACCTACCCTAAAGACCAAAGAAATTACTTCTGTATTAGACAGCCAATGCAGCCAGTGCAAGTAGATGACAAACAACCATTTTCCCTCTGTAACTAGTGTGCTGTGCTGTGAACAGCTAAAACCCAGCTCTGAAAACATGCCCACCTTTCACATTGCCCTAGACAGCTGTGCAGTCCCAGGCCTGCAAGATAGTCTGAAGCTATTCCCATCATTGCCTCCTCACCTCTCCACCTGATTCTTGCTTCTTCACAACTTCTTACTCATTCATCATAGCTGTCACAACTTCGTTCTGTAAAAGACCTTGAATGAACATCCATGCTCTCTGCTGCTGCTCAGGCAGTGTGACACAAGGGCTCGGGAAACACTACTGACTGAGGGGAGGTACTAGGACATAGATCCTGAGCTATGCCCAGCAGGCAGTGATGGGAGCCAGAGTGGACCAGGATGCCTGACTGAAGCTGAGGAGCACAAGACAACAACTCCACCCTGCTTGCCCCAAAATTTCTGGTATCAGCACAGCAGGAACGGGTGCGATACTCATCACTTCCCTCATCA
This sequence comes from Brachypteracias leptosomus, assembly GCA_013401335.1. Lineage (NCBI taxonomy): Eukaryota > Metazoa > Chordata > Aves > Coraciiformes > Brachypteraciidae > Brachypteracias > Brachypteracias leptosomus. Next base: position 466,547 of record VYZX01024929.1, read on the forward strand.
AAAAGGGTGAGAGCACCTAGTGGAATCAGAGCTCAGCATCCTAGACACAGAGGACACTTCCATTCTCTTTAAAAGCACTGCCCAGGCAAATGGCACAGACCAAAGAATTCCAACAGAATCTTTTCTCAGCAATATCCAGGACACAAAAAATTTATTTCTCCAGTCACCAGTGTATGGTCGGGGACAGAGAAACACAGCTCTGTTCCAGAAGACTGTAGCCCTGAAACAGCTGGAATGATGAACAGAAGTGTGGGGGAAGACATGCAGCTGCCTTGACTATCAGTGTCTCAGAAATGAAAGATTCAATCATGGAAAAGTATGTGGGTACTTTAGCACACACTAGGAGATATTAAGACAATATTAAAACAGGTTGTTGTGCTAATAGAGCTTTCTCAGACAGAGCAGCACTCGCTCTCCAATTCCCATCTTTCATTCCCTCACTCTTCCCATGCACAGGCATCCCCAAGCCACTGGTGGCTGTGGACACCCACCCATCAACAACAGCAGCTGGATGGCAGCCTTGCGTACCACTGCAGATCTGCCCTTCTAAACATGCATCTATGATACCTGCAAATCCCAAATATTTATCAATGTCAAATTAATTCTTAAGAAAGAGTGGAGAAAGAGGAAAACCTTTCTGATTCTGCAGAAATTTGTGGTTTTTATCAAGAGATTTCTACTTGTAACACATACAAGGAGCTGTCACATGGCCCTGCCTATAACTCCCATAAATATTTCTGCTGTGAAAAAATCATGCATTCTCTCATCCCTTTGTTTTCTGTTACTTTTGGGGCACTGCCATATGGGAAAGACTTCCATTTTTTCAATCCCATTATATCTCAACTGAAGCCCCAAGAAAGGGCATTTAGCAGTCTTACACCTGAATAAAGACAGTGGAGAGAGCAAGTAAAAGCCAGTGGCCAGAACATGGAGGAGACATCACAGACAAGCCCCAGAGACTCATACTTTGAAGAAGCTAGAAGTTCAAAGGGAACACAGCCACATGAAGTCCCTGGCATAGAGAAAGAACCTATTGGAAACACCAGAATTAAAGGGTGGGGCAGCAACACTCACATGGGTGCAGGCAATACAACACTCAGCAGGCCATGGTGGGCAATTGATCAACAGCAAGCTGGTAGAAGTGTCCCCTCACATCAGAGATACTGGATCCCCAGAAGAGCTAGTGTTAAATCACAGAATAAATAATGACACAAGAATTCCTAACCTTGAGAGGGTAGGTGAATCCCTCACAGGAGGGTTCTACCACCACAAGACTATTAAACTATGTCATTGTGTGAGCTGGATGTGTGATCCCAAGTTATACTGACAAAACTCTATTTGTTACTGGTAAAAAAACCTACCCCACACAGGCAAAATAGATCATGCCAGTCAATAGTTTTGTAGATACATTAAGAATTACTGCTACCACAGCTTCGTGATTTAGAAATCAAACGTATTCATACTGTTGAAGTCATTCAAAGAGACGTCTTTTGCATAAAACACACCAGAGCTAATGACAGGCTGGATATAATTAGCCATCTTTAGCCCTCCAGGGGGTAACTAATAGATTTAGCAGACATTCAACATGTAATGCAGAACTTTTTTCAGATTTCTCAAAACCAATTATTTTTTGGGCCAGCTTTTTCCAGGTTAGGAAAAACATTCTGAAAACTAACAATATTCATGGCAATCAAGAAATCTCAATACTTAGAAAGAAATGTAATGCTGGTTGTTTCCCCAGGATATGGACATTTATAGGAGATCCTTAACAGAAGGAGCTGATCTCTATTTTTTTCTCCCTGAGACAAAGTGTTTAGTAGTTTGTGTTGTAACTAAGAGCATAAATATAGTAATAACAGAGCTCTGACTGGCTGCGTTTCTGACAAACAAATCAAAATTAAAATGTAACAGCAGTATCGGGAAGGGCAAGGTGCCAAAACTTGAAAGGAAAATTATACTGAAGACAATGGAGCTGATTCTGCCTTGACTTAATAGCAATATTGATCAAGAGTAATTGACACTGAATTCAGAGAATTTACTCAAGGGGAGGAAAGAGGATGGAAAAGGAGAGGGAACAGCAGCTTTCAGAATTCCAGACCATAAAGGATATCCAGAGCCAAAAAAATTCCCTACTGACTTCCTATTTCTTTTCTTTCTATAAGACCTTTATGAAACTTCCTAAAGACAAAATATTCGGTCGAGTGTGTTGTATTTGCAGTAGTTAACAGAGCAGCCAGTAAGAAACAGTTGTTGCAATGAAGTGTATCCACCCTAAAAAGAGCCACAATAAGGAAAAACAAAACTGATCTGCCACATTCCTGTTCTAAAATGGAGGACACAGACTGAGCGAAGTTCAGTTTGGGGTCATTTTAATCGACCTGTGGGAATTCATTACACAGTCTGCAAGATCTAGCTTTGAGAATTTAGCTCTCCTTCTCTAGGCCTCCATCTCGTGAGAATCCTACCCTCAGTTTCAACCTCTTCAGCATTCTCACTGAGCATAGCTGCCTCTGTGGGTCATGGAAAGTTTATATAATGCTGGCCAAAGACTACTGGCAACCTAAGACTTTCTGCTGAGTATTTCACATACACATTTGTAGAGCTCATCAAGCTTCAAGAGTCGTCCCTTGGCTATACTGTGCTCATAGCTCACAGTCCCGGTCTGCATTAGCACATCTAATGTATAAAATACTTCTTCCTGTCCCAAACGCCACACTTGGGCAGAGAGGCTGTTAGTTCTGTGTCTGCATTTCTCTGCCAGTGAATCATGAAGGGTACAGAAGGATATCTGTAATGACAGCAGAATCTCAACTCTTTTGTACTTGTGCTGCTGCTGCTTCTGTAGGTCTACTGCTCTGCCTACCTCTCAGCACTCCGTATTTTTAACTTGTCCTTCTAACTTGTTCTCACTGCTATATTGCTCTGACTACACAAAGGGCTGGCAGTTTGTCACAGTTACCAAAATAGTGACGTTGTCATTAAGCATGTCTGTTACATAAATAGTTCTCTGATCTCCTTTGTGTTTGATGCTGCTGCCACAGTGTTTATAGTTCACACTTTTTCAGAATTCAAGTATTTTCACAGTATTAGAATGCCCAAACACAAACACCATCTCAATCTCAACTCTAATTTTTATTCTGATTTTCCTCAAAGCTATTCAAACCCAATCATAAGCACTTCAGAAAGGACTGTCTCATCTGAGCAAGTAGCAGGTTATCTGCACCCTAACAGCAATTAACACAGTGGAAGCAAACCAAAATCACAGAATGCTCTGCTCAACCCAAAGTGTGAACTAGACCAGAACCAAATAACAGCTCATGGCCACCCAGAAAGAAACAGAGAATAGAGTCAGGGCCAGGCCTTCATCTGTACAGTTTCTGAACACTAAAAAAATGTTTGTATTTGGGTTCTAGTGGAGGATTTTTAAATGTATCAACAGGGCTATGTTCTTTTTCAATCACCTATGTGACAGGATCACAAAAATGATATAACATCAGAGATCATTCTCTTTACCCCAGAAAAGTTATATAGTCTTACCTAAGTAAGAAAAGAAGTGGGTGAGTAGGGAAAGAAGCCTGTGTTTGAAGGAAGGAAAGAATGCAGCATTCTCAGTTCTTCCCTGTAAATTAATTTTATTGCACTTAAATCAAAATGTCAGCACATATGTTATTTTCAGTTACTTTTATATACTGTATATTATACAGCTGTGATTTCACATTTCATTTCAAAAATACATTCCCACAAAGTGTATTTCTAAATAACAGAAAACGTCGCAACTCTTTCACCTGAAGATATAGGTGGCCTAATATCTTTCTGAACCATTCTAGTATACAAATTGTACCAATGGTGTAATACCCTGGATTTTTTTTAATTTTTATTTTTTTTTTCTGTTGTAACAGAAGGCAGTAATAAAAAATTCAGAAGAACTAAGAAAGCCTGAAATGCTTTCTGGGTAGACTAAGGAGAGTTTCTTCCTTCTCATCAGATAGATATGTCCTAGAATATGAAAATAACCTTTTTTTAATATATCTTATTTATATAAATGTTACTTTTAAAAACAGCTCTTTCCTGTTGCTGCTGTTTTTTCATAAAGGCCTTGGAGGCTTTAATTTCTTGTGGCTAAGAATTTCCCCAGGTCAGCCATGCATTGTCATAAACAGGACCCCACACATGCACACGGCATTTTGTGAAAGAAGTGATAGGTGTGAGATGCTGTGAGATTTCATTGGCATCATATTTTAAAAATCTGCATAACTTAATCTATTTCCTCAATAGTTACAAGTACATGAGGCCTTTAAGCCTATATATTTTACCATTAGAATAAGCAATCATATTTTTGCAGTATAAAATATATACATAACATATACAAAATATATATATAAAATATATAGTGTATATACATGCAATCATAGGCATATGGAGGCTAGCTATTTACGTCTGAAATTTGGTAGCTTCTGGATGCACAGTATTTTTGTAATTGATGTACCAGAGAATGTTGGTCTGTGTGACTGACTGACAAGTCACTAGATTTATATTTACACTACAGAATGTAGCAGGTTTGGGTAATTATGGTATCACATCAGATAACAGTCTTTTTTAAAGTACTATAATATGTATTTTCATGGCAGGCCATTAATTTGCATTTAGAGAGCTTCTAAGTCAGGCATTACTGAGGTTTTCCTTTTAACTGCTTGGGTGCTGCTGGACACTGAGGTGCTTGACAAGCTGTTCTCACCCTTCCATGGAACTACCAGGCATTGCAGGGCATGGTGACATTCCAGTGGCTCCAGAGGAATCATTCAGAGAACAAAGGCAGATGCAGTGGGGGAAGCAATAAGGGAGCTTATACAGTGCCTACGTTAAAATCTCCATTGAGGTAAAAGATTGTGATGTGAGGGCACAAAGGTATTTAAGCACTTGGCTGACTTTGTGTTTAAAATAATACATGTAAATAGCACCTAGCTGAGAGTATGGACCTTGCAAATTCAAGGTCTGAAATGAGCACTACCTGCAGGTCAACATACACCTGCACCATTACATCTGAAAGCAGAAAAAGGCTCTCCATCCTCAACTCATTCCCTAATCCTGTAAAATGTGCTAGCATCATAGTATAAAATGGTCAGCATTTAAGTTCTGCAGACAGCTTCCAAAATTCTTGCTTTTGTCTATGCCAAAGATAACGTGCCTAGAGGTCAAAAGTTGTGACAGAGATATATCTGATAAAATGTTTATATTATGCAATGGCTAGATAAAAGTTTATTAAAACTACTTCTCATGCTCCAAAAGAATGCCACTGCATTATGTAGCTACCTTAATGTTCATTCTGTTATATCTCTGGTTGCCATGGCAATATCCTCCTAGGTATTTGTAAGGTCACAAAAAGAAGAGCTAACCTTCTTACTCCCAGAATAACTAATGCAGCTCTGTTACTGGCTTGATGTAAATAGTCTCAGGTGACAGCAAACTGTACATATAGTCAATTACAACTGCTCAAAGGAAATGATTTGTTGTAAGACCCACTGTTCAACCTCGGTGACATCAATGTTTCTATGGCAACAGTTGCCTCTTGCACTGCTTAGAATTGAGTATTGATCAAACTAGGGCCAGCACTATTTCAGAGACTTGCTACTTTTCTGTGTGGCAATTTACAATAGGAACTCATAACATCACTGTATATTTCAAGCCCCAAGGAACCAATTTAGCAGACAGTTACAGTAGAATATTAGCAGAGGTCAATAATGGAAGTCTGATTATAGTCCTAGGATGATTATTCAATGCTTTTGTTGCCTGCCCTTTCAGCATTCCACCAGCTATTAAAATTTTCAAATAATAATATTCATCCCTGAAGAAAGTGCTGAATTCATTCATCTTCTATTTTAAACTTTATTTTTCATTGTTATGTTTATCTATCAATAAAATTATTCAGCTATATTAGCCAAGCTCTGACCTCTCAGAAGTAAATAACTATTGATCAAGAAGTGGAGCTCTGATGGCATACTACAGGGTTTCCATTACTGGTCTCATTGGCCCAGCAGATAAGGTGATTCTTGCAGGGGAGCAGATAGGGTGGAAGCAGCACCCAGCAGGAGGCTGTTGCTGTTGGGGAGCAGTGAGGCACGTCGCTGCTCCGTGCAGCAGCGGGAGGGGCTCCTCTCCCACTTCTGCCAGCACTGAAACGGAAAAGCCTCCGTGAAATGGGTGTGCTCCAGAAATGGCACTAAAAGTTGTTTTACACCTCTCGCACAACCCCTGCATCAGGGCACTCTCTCATCTCTGAGAGGATGAGGGAAGTTATCATGTCATTCCGCTTTCCTTTATGGAAACAGATAAGGCATGATTTTTTCATGCACTAAACAGCAAAAATGGCCAATCTCAGAATTAATTAAGAATTTGTGATGAGTAATACTGCTGAGAATGTCGAGAGAATGATGTTACCTTAAGAGTGTTCCTTCTTCATTTCTTGTGAAGGGTTGCAGACTGAAGAGATTACTTGCTTCTTAATTTAAAAACATCACATCACATAGACTATGATTTGTCACTCTTTTTGCTTCTACAGTAATTATCCATTATGCTTGAAACAGAGAAATGAAGAAAACCTCTTTCTCTTGTTTACAATAATAAAGAATTTACTCTATTTGATTTATGTAACTATCAATTCATGGATATTTGCAGAATTAGCCTGTTAACATAATGTACTTTAAAAAAACCCACTTACTTTCCTGTACTTCCCAGCTACTTGCAAAATGAGATCTTTATGGGAATCAAAGTTTGTCTCCTGTTCTTCCATCTAAGGTTGTCCCGCGTAGGTCAACCCAGAGATTTCAGTTCAGGCCCTTCTCTAAGATTGTGCCTCAGATGCACGTACATTTTCATTCAAATCAATAGGAGTCAGACATATCAAAGGAGGAAACTATCCCCTTATTGAGTCTTCTTCTCCCAAGTAGATTTATGTAACTCCTACACAGAGATAATGCAGTTAATTACATTTCTCTTATAGTACATCAGCGGGAAAATAGGATCCAACCATCAGGGATATTAAGTAGACAAATTCCCCAGGAATTGAAAAAATTCCTTTTCTCACCTCCAAAAATAGAGGGAGAACCTTCTAAGCTCAGCAAGACATAAATGAAAAAGCTAGAGGGAATGAAGAGAAAATTAACAGATCATTTAGGACAATAGTAAGATTCTCAGTTTGTCACCATTCTCGTTTAACTTGTTTGCCATTGTTTCCCCAAAGAGAGTCAAAATGATCAGGTTGTGATGTCACTAGGATAACCCCGGCAGCTCCCCCGTCTTTGTTTCATTAGGTTCAGGCTGTGTTGTTTCCTGTCTATCTCGATGTCTAGCCAAGATTGGGGCCTGGATGAAACTGGTTGGCTGACACACAGTCCAGAGCAGGCAGATATTATACTGGAACTGGCAAACTGAAAGGAGGTGGAACACACGTAACTACCTTGTCAGTGGAGGATCAGTTGTAGAAACCTAAAAGCTTTTAGGGAATCATCTCTTTTTGCTTATCAAAGAGAAGAAAAAATAAATCAAAAGTGTCTTTCAAGTTTAGTATTGATCAAGGGTAATGGGAACTTTCCATTGCAGCTGCAGAAGTCGTTCAGCTTCCTGTTTTATGGGAAAGAGCCGTATGAGTTGCATGAAAGTACTAAGGACACTCTCAAAAAAATGTGGATAATAAATGCAGACATGGTTACTGAACATATTGCAGAAAGCATAGTGCAATTACTGCCCCTCTGTTTGCAGAAAAAAAGCAATGTAAATCAACACTTTGTGTTTGATTTATAAATCAGGTAGTTCTCCTATAGTTTGTTGGGGTTTTTTCTTTTTTTTTTGTATGAATGGACTATGCAGCTAAAAACTGCCACAGTGTTCAAGTACATTGACAATTACATGATGGACACAAAGTGTATTAAGCAGAAACATCAACCGAGTACAGTTTCTATTGTCATTTTCGTGGACTTTTGTGGAGTTTCGCTTTATACACCATTTTTAACTGCTAATTTGAAGTATGTGAGTTGTACCACTCACTACATCCTATAAGTGGCTAAAATGATAAAGGCTCCATACTTGAAATAGAAAGTGGGATAGAGTGAAAGAATCTAGAAAAAAAAAAAATCAAAATTCTAATGCTGTTTTAGGGTTAATGCCATCTGTTTCCTAATGGAACTGACAACTGAGTATTTAGGTTATTGTTCTATTTATGCACAGTCCTTTTTGGTATCCTGAATTGGACCTTGAAATGATCAAGGAAGGAATTTACCTCAGTGAATGCAGGGACACACTTTTAAAGCAGTTCTGTGTGGTTCTGATCAATAAATATATGGTTTATGTTCTTGACTACAGCATCTTGATTTAGAGAGCTCTCTTGTAGCCTAAGACATAGTGTTCCTGTACTGGGATGAGCTACAGTGAAACAACATGAAGACCATGAGCTCACCTATCTATCATTTCTCACCATGGTCTGCAGGTAAAAATATAACATCTCATCCCTTTTATCTTTCTGTATATCACTGTACGATCACTAGTACTTCCTTTTCACCAAAATCTACTTGACAAAAATTGTAAAATGTGAAAAAGCAGTAAGTCTTTCATGTTGCAGAAATACAATCCACATCAAGCCCAGCCTTTAAGTGGGCCAATCATCCAACTGGAAGATACAAGCTGCCAGAAGTACTTTAAACAGATTGCTTTTCAATGTTTCCAAATTTAATTGCGAGCTAACATGATACAATAGCCACCAGTATCAGCATCAGAAACTAGCACCAGAGGTACACCAAGAGATATCACTTCCAGGTGAATTAAACAACCCTCATGCTAGCAGTTTTATATTTGTGGTATTCAGTCCTGTTCACCAACAATAAAGAAATGGTTATACACTGAAAATTAATTCTGAATTCATATTAGAAAGAGAAAAACCCTAACAACTCACAGTAGTTACAGCTGAGGAAGGACAAACTTTCCACTTGAACAGCCATGCAAGAGCAGCCAACCCTCTACTGTTTGACAATAAAGATGACTCTTTACTCTGCATTTCAAACCAGCGTAACAGAGATGGACTTTTATGCTTTCAGCCTGCACACCACCAGTGCTATTCTTCTCACCTGTGAGCAGTTTAGAGAAACAGCAGTTCAAAGCCTGAGAAAGAAACAAGGATTTGAATGGCTCTCTTATACTTTTGTTTGATGAGGTACCAGAAAGACAACATCCTCAAAACCAATAAACCAGAAGAGCCAAGAGAATCAGAAGTTACCTTTGAAATATATTCTAAACTTCAGCTTACAGAAAGCAAATAAGCGAACTAACAAGGGAGCATACATACACAACTATCAAGAAATATGAAATGAGATTCTTACATGCATAGCTGTCAATACCAGATTTGATATATAGCTATATCTTGAACTGCTACTGGAAGCTCAACAGATGTCAACTCCCTTGCAATTAAATGCTTACACAATAAAAGGGAGCAAAAGAAACTGTTGTATCAGGCATTTTTTTTTAAGCATTGTGTATCAAATTGCTTGTGTATCAAAAATAACAATTAAAAAAACACACTTTGCCATTGCATTTCGGGAAAAAGGAGAGAATCTTGTTGAAGCCTGCCCAGTAACCACTCCAGAATCAGCCTTCTCATGGCAAAAGCAATATAAAACCTCTCCTTTGAAATAACACTATTACAGAATTGTTCTAATGGGAAAAAAAAAAGCTCATTTCTCCATCTATAACTAGAAATAGAGTAAACTAAAAATGGAAAATCCTAGGGAAATTCCATTGTGTTTGATTTGATTTCAAACATACTGTGTTTGCTACAAGTCCCTCGGAAGTAAACACTACAGCTAAGACTATGCAGGTTCTGTAACATTAGGAGCCCCTAAAGGACTGGCCATATGAAGCCTTTGAGAAAATCTCAGAAAGGCAGTTAGAAAAATTCCCCTGATTAAGGGATACTTTTTTCCTTAACACTGAACTGGGCAAGTGATTAAATACTGTCGAGTAGTTTTTTAGGGCTTCCAGACAACTTGTTTCTTTTGATTAGGGGATTTGCTAAAAATAAAATTAAAAACTGAAAAAGTTTTCCTATGCTAAAACCCCACATTCCTATATCCCACGCTCTGCCTTTGCTAACGTAGCCTAACACCCAGTCCACATATTTCAAGGTCAGAAGAGACCACTGTGATCATCCAGTCTGAAGTGCTGCAAAACACAGACCATAGAATTTCACCCAGCAATTCCAGTGTCTTGCCAAGTAATTTGTGGCTGAACTAGAGCATATCTTTCAGAAAGCTAGCCAGCAAACTCTTATGTATTTCTGAAACTTCATTTGCTTGAGTATGTTCGTTTAGCTCAGTTGAGTAGATGTAATTGTTTAGGCTTAAGAGCGGTCAGGGCCAAAATGCCAAGCAAACAAAACTCAGCTGCCAAAACCCCAAAAGTTTTCCATTATTAGTGAGGGAAGGCATTGTTTTGATTCATGAAGCTCTGGGTCATTCTTGCAAGATATAAGTTTTCTTGAATTTGATAGGATGTGGAATATTTAACAGTTAAAAAAATCCATCTCAGCAATGGCAAAATCCTTTGGCTGACCTCAAGCAAAGGCACACACACAGATCATAATTTCCACAGATTTTGGAAAGAATGAGCACTTGCCAGCCTCTAAAAAGTGATCCTAAAAGTGAAAAAAAAGAAAGGGGCAGGGGAAGAACACTCAACACATCTTTTATCTTTGGATATCCACATACAGCTTCCCCACAAATGAAGGGAAATCTCATCTACCTGTTTAAATCATCATCCAGCCCATTTGCACAGACTTAAACAACTTTATTTTATTCTGATTATTTAACTGTGTTCTCAAACTCCTATTGAAGAGGAAGGATCAAGCTACAAAATAGGTTACATTTCAGACGAACACTTCATAATTTGAGTACAGTCCCAGCTAGGTATTTGGTATAGGCTCAGCTCTGAGTGGAATGGAGCTTCATTTCAGTAAGTCAAGCCCTTGCTTTTAGAAGAGGTTTCACAATAAATATGTCATCTTTTTCTGAAAGGCAAAATGAGGCCAATTTCTTTATGGAAAGAGTAGAAGCAAAACAAGTATGAGTAGAATGACAAAGTACTGTAATAAGTTAAAAAGATATAGATAGATTCTATTTCTAACCCTGCTACCAACGTGGAAAATATCTTCCTTTTCTCCATGTCTATTTCCAAGATTTGTTCTGGAAATCTAATTAAAGTTGCAAGCCTAATTAAAGCTGTAAGCTTTCCAGAGCAAAGCCTATACTTACATTATAGTTGTACTTGCGTGATGTACCAGTAAGTGCTAGCACAAGTATTTCAGTGTTGCTTGCTGTTATGTGTCATAGAACCAAGTCAGACAAGAACAGAAGCGAGGAAGAAGGTGATAAAATCTTCTAAAACAAGCTAATTTGATGTACTTGAGGGAGTAGAAAGCTAAAATGCTAAGAAAATGGAAATACAGGAAGGAGAAAAAGATGGGGAAAATGAGAATGGTGTTGAAGAGACAAAAACTGAGTGGAGATTTTAAAAAAATAATCTAAGATAGAAGTCAAATAGCAGAATGGCAGCTCCTGACAGGGGTCATTTGCAAGGTGTTGCATCACTGTGTTGCAGTAGTAAGATGGGTATTACATAGCTAAAGCTTTGAATACAGTGCTTGGCCTGCCAGTATGGAGCCTGCCTTCAACGTTACTACTGAAGGAGGGTGGTTTTATTTGCCTAGTGCAATGCATTATACCCATAAATTCCATCCACTCAGCAAGTCAAATTAATGCGAGCCTACAAGATACATTTGGTATGGGTTTAAATCAGTCACTTTTTAAAATATACTGCAACCTAGTTTCTATCCAGGTTTGCAATATATTCAACCATTCAAAATGCCCTTCAAACATTGTTCAAGATGCATTGTTTGTTGAGGCGTCTCACCTTTGCCAGCAATGTAAAGATGTAAAGAATACAAGATCTAATTTGTGTTGCTCCACGATCACTACCAATGAAACTACAGGCTGCCAACGCATTCCAGTGCCATGGGAAAATGCACCCAGCTGAAACGCATTAGTTAGTCACATAATAGTAAAATCTACTACTTTCCATCATGAGTAGCTTGCACTGGGATTATGTGACAAGGTGAAATATTCTCAGGTGAAAAAGAAAAAGAAGCAGAAAAAGAAAAGCTGATGAATTATGTGTGAATCTTTAATAGTATACGGCAAAATTTTATCCACTTGCCAAATTGTCCTATTTTACGTACTATTAAGCATTTGTGTGTGTAATCAATTGTGTGCTATAGTGTTTATGTATCAGTTATCAACAATAATTTCAAAGTTAACAAACTGATTCCTGTCGTCGCAGAGCTACACCTACTGAAATCATTTTAGATGAGAAAGGGGTAGGAAAGACAACAGGAAAAAATACAGTAGGGGAAATTCAGAATACAGAAGTTTCCCTAGAGGGAATGCAGGATGTAGACACATTTCCAAAGCATGTGCCACTCCTTTGTCAATATTTACCCAGAAATGGGAATGATAATGTGCAGTCATTATTAAACTCAGCCTTCTAAAGAATAGTTTCTATCTCTTGATACAGTTGCTCTGTGTAAATTATGCCAGGGATTATGCTTGGATTGTGCCACTGGCATAGTTATTTCAGATCTATGTCTTGATTCCAGATGGTTCATCTGTTTGTTTCTTTAATATATTCAAGATTCATTGTGTTTGCCACAAATTTACACATTTTTAATGTTGGTTAGTCAGATAAATCTGATCTTAGACAAAGAATAAAGGGGTAACATCTGCAGGTTTTGATGTTAACGTTAACTTAACAATTTCCCTAAACAGTAAAAGCACGATAAAGTTTTTGAAAGATTAGCCAAACATTAGAGGTTTTCTTGCTCATCAAGTATTGTGGGAAGCCATGCTCAGTTTTATCAAATGATTTCTTTCAGTGCAGGAAGCCAAGACAACATGCATGAAGCTAGCTATAGCCCATATTTTTTCTGTCAAGTTTCAGACTGCTGTTCCTACTCTTGAAACAAACAGCATTTGTGCAACAAGGCAGACTCATAGTCATCCCTTCTATGCCTTCCCTTCATGGCATTTATTACTCCTTTTCTGCAAAAACAGCTATCGTTTTCAGGGACAGGGTAAAAGGGTAAGAAAACCAATAGGTCTTAACTCCAAGCNTACAGTGCTTGGCCTGCCAGTATGGAGCCTGCCTTCAACGTTACTACTGAAGGAGGGTGGTTTTATTTGCCTAGTGCAATGCATTATACCCATAAATTCCATCCACTCAGCAAGTCAAATTAATGCGAGCCTACAAGATACATTTGGTATGGGTTTAAATCAGTCACTTTTTAAAATATACTGCAACCTAGTTTCTATCCAGGTTTGCAATATATTCAACCATTCAAAATGCCCTTCAAACATTGTTCAAGATGCATTGTTTGTTGAGGCGTCTCACCTTTGCCAGCAATGTAAAGATGTAAAGAATACAAGATCTAATTTGTGTTGCTCCACGATCACTACCAATGAAACTACAGGCTGCCAACGCATTCCAGTGCCATGGGAAAATGCACCCAGCTGAAACGCATTAGTTAGTCACATAATAGTAAAATCTACTACTTTCCATCATGAGTAGCTTGCACTGGGATTATGTGACAAGGTGAAATATTCTCAGGTGAAAAAGAAAAAGAAGCAGAAAAAGAAAAGCTGATGAATTATGTGTGAATCTTTAATAGTATACGGCAAAATTTTATCCACTTGCCAAATTGTCCTATTTTACGTACTATTAAGCATTTGTGTGTGTAATCAATTGTGTGCTATAGTGTTTATGTATCAGTTATCAACAATAATTTCAAAGTTAACAAACTGATTCCTGTCGTCGCAGAGCTACACCTACTGAAATCATTTTAGATGAGAAAGGGGTAGGAAAGACAACAGGAAAAAATACAGTAGGGGAAATTCAGAATACAGAAGTTTCCCTAGAGGGAATGCAGGATGTAGACACATTTCCAAAGCATGTGCCACTCCTTTGTCAATATTTACCCAGAAATGGGAATGATAATGTGCAGTCATTATTAAACTCAGCCTTCTAAAGAATAGTTTCTATCTCTTGATACAGTTGCTCTGTGTAAATTATGCCAGGGATTATGCTTGGATTGTGCCACTGGCATAGTTATTTCAGATCTATGTCTTGATTCCAGATGGTTCATCTGTTTGTTTCTTTAATATATTCAAGATTCATTGTGTTTGCCACAAATTTACACATTTTTAATGTTGGTTAGTCAGATAAATCTGATCTTAGACAAAGAATAAAGGGGTAACATCTGCAGGTTTTGATGTTAACGTTAACTTAACAATTTCCCTAAACAGTAAAAGCACGATAAAGTTTTTGAAAGATTAGCCAAACATTAGAGGTTTTCTTGCTCATCAAGTATTGTGGGAAGCCATGCTCAGTTTTATCAAATGATTTCTTTCAGTGCAGGAAGCCAAGACAACATGCATGAAGCTAGCTATAGCCCATATTTTTTCTGTCAAGTTTCAGACTGCTGTTCCTACTCTTGAAACAAACAGCATTTGTGCAACAAGGCAGACTCATAGTCATCCCTTCTATGCCTTCCCTTCATGGCATTTATTACTCCTTTTCTGCAAAAACAGCTATCGTTTTCAGGGACAGGGTAAAAGGGTAAGAAAACCAATAGGTCTTAACTCCAAGCTGTGTTTTCAAGCTTTCATAGTGGAACTCCATGGTCTCACCATATTTTCCCCTCGTATGTTCCATATATTTCTTATGAGACTGTTCACAAAAGACAGAAAAGGATCCATCCTTTCTACAAGAGCAATTTTGTTACATATTCTCAGGTACAGATATTAAAAGTGTCTACTAAAATAAGCATACCATTGTACTGGCTACTGTTTACATACAGCTTGGATTCCTAAGGCTCATGGTCTAGTTCAGCAATTAAGGCAAATAATTACTATCCCCAACATGTACGTAAGAAGCGAGCATAGGAGGGTGATTTGTCCAGGTCAAAAAAAGACTGTGGGAGACACTCCAATGGACCTCAAGACTCCTGAGTTCCAGTCCAGTGCATCTTGCCTTTTTCCTAGGTTATACTAGCAAAGAAATGGTGAGAAGTGTGAAATGTGAAGAGCTTTCTCTGATAGACAGGAATATACTTAGTAAAAATGTAGAGGAAACAACATACTCTGAGTGACATGTTTTGTGTTTCATGAACAAATCCTGTTGTATTCCAGAAACTCAAGAAACAATCTGCATGGCAGAGAAGGGCAACAAAGCTGGTGAGAGGTCTGGAGAATATGTCGTATAAGGAGTGCCTGAGGGAACTGGGATTGTCTAGCTTTGAGAAGAGGAGGCTGAGAGGAGACCCCATTGCTCTCTACAACTACCTAAAAGGAGGTTGTAGTGAGGCTGGTGTTGCTCTCTTCTCCCATGTAGGTAATGACAGGACAAGAGGTAACAGCCTCAAGTTGTGCCAGGGGAGGTTTTGATTGGATATCAGGAAGAAGTTCTTTATTGAAAGAGTAGTCAGGCACTGGAACAGACTGCCCAGGGAGGTGGTGGAGTCACCATCCCTTGGAGGTGTTCAAAAATTCAGTAGATGTGGAGCTTCGCAACATGGTCTAGGGGTCAGGGAGATGTTGGACGTAGGCTGGACTTGATGATCCTAGAGGTCTTTTCCAACCTAAATGATTCTATGATTATAAAATACAGAGACATAAAGTCTGATTTTCAAGTCTCCAAGTTTTGTTAGCAGTGTGAAATGACATTTACTCCCAGGTTGTAGCATTCCCACTCCTATTTCATTATTAACTAGCATTAAATGCTGATGAAGAAGCAGAAACCAAGTTCCATGTCATGGCTTACATGTCAGAGAAAGGATTATATTTCAGCAAAGACCATGGGTTAATAGAGCTCATTTCAGAGAGAACTCCTCACGTAGTGCTGCATTTTCATATTCAGCTCCAATGCAGCCTTTGCTTATCATCAAGGTAGTGTCACCAAATTTTAGCCATCTTTGTGTCTTCATGTAATATATATTATTTTACAGAACATATACTAGCTATGGATTTCTACTTCTCAGCTCCCTAGTAGGTTTGACTTCCAGCTACCAGCTGTCATATTTCCCTCTCCAAGTCCTGTCACCTTCATAGACCTCGCATCTACTTGACTACCTCTCCCTAGAGAATTGCTACTATTCCACAGACTATTCTGCCAGACATGTATTCTCTCATAACTTTCCTAAACTCATTACTAACTAGTTAGTTGGTATCTAAGAACCCAACCTCCTTTTTAAAAGCACCTGCCATTCCTCATCACCAGCTAAGCACCTCAGCAGCAACCCCCAATTGGCAAAATCTAGACTTCTCCTTACTGCTTTTGGCAGCGTTTGAATGTATTACTTCCATGACTGGAAAGTCTAGTCAGATGTGGGAGGAATCAAGGAGGTTGGATGGTTGCTTAGCTATTATCCATGAGTTTATATATAAGTTGCAAAATAATTATAGTAAAAGTTACAAAACCTACTAGGAAAGGTTTCCCATTGCAAACATTTTCTGGAATATAACCCTTGCTCTTCTGATTAGAAGCCACTACTTCTAGAAGAATTTTATAATTGTTTGTAGATGGGCTTGCATGGTTTTTCTGCTTATACCCAGAATAAGAGGATTTTGAAGTGCAGCTTCAGAATAATATAATTCTGAACTATTATTTTCATGTCAAGTGTTACAGCCTACCCCTGGCAGAAGAACAACTGGAAATCCATGCATGGTTCAAATTCTGCTATTAATCCAAAAGTATAAACAAATTCCTCCAGCTGATCAAGAACCTATGGTTAACTACCATATAAAGCCAGCTAGCTTTTTTTCTGCAATTCCTATATTTTCCCAAGTTATTAAATTTCAACCCTTCTGTTGGAAACACTTTAGAAACTAAGAAATACCTTAGCTTCTTGGAATCTCCATCTCCCAAGTCATACAAGTAGTAGCAAATGGTGGAAAGAGTTGTCAAAATTTTTTTCATACTCCTGTAAACCCCTTAGGTTTAATTGGCAGAACCATGTCTTTGATCTTTTAATATGAAGTGGTTCTGGAATTTCGTCATCCTGACAGGTTTGTCAGATACAATGAAGTCAAAAGCCACAGCCCAGCTGCAGAGGAGTGAGCAGCTATGCAGACAAGCTCAAGCAATGCTATTCCTCAGTAGTTGAGTACTAGAAACACTGTATTAAGCAAGGAGGACATACCCTTGGGGTTCTGTCATCTAAAAAGCTTCTACCACCAATACAGAAAATAAAACGTCACGCATCTGCAGAATGCTTGTGGAATCAGTGAATAGACCTTTTTACAGTATTTTCAAGTCTATTTTTGAGATAAAGAAACAAAACAGAAAAATATCTTCAGCTTTTTAAAACTGCTAAAATTTCCTAGAACTTATTTGTACATGCATATTATTAATCAGTAGCATCATTAGGGGTTGCATATAAAGTTACACTTGCAATTATATTGATAAAGTTTTGGTCAGTGAGTGGGAGGATAAAACAAGTGCTTTGTAAAATAATTCAAGTCACAAAGAAAGGTTTGGAACCAAAACAATGAAAATTAAGCTCTCCCATTACCCTGTCCTGGCCTCAACTCCAGGAATCTTTGCTCTGTGTTTGAGTCTTTTTTTCAGAGCTTAAAAAAGAACAAGAACAAATTTTGTAGCCACAGAGGCATGGCCACTCCTCTCCAAACTGTACACTTGCAATTCATCAGTTAACATTCTGCATTAGATAAGGAACCATTAACACCATTCACCTGCACTGTGATGAAAATGATATCTCCACTTGCCATTTGAATAAGGCAACAAAAGAAACAGAGCTCACGTATGGTTTTAAACGTCTATCTATCAGCTCACAGTGGCATGTCACAGCAAGAAGGCTGAGCAAATACGCAAAAAATTGTTGTTTAATGGAGAGAAATACAGTAAAATTGTTTATAGTGGGGCAGTAAGTTCTTACACGCAAAGTAAATGACAAACAGATTTTTCAATGACATTTTAAGACTCCATATTCAATTCTTATATACTGTTCAAAAATCAATTTTGCATGGAATTTCTTCGAGTGTTGCATTATTAATAAAGCATCAGTAGGCAACCCTGGCTGCATTCTCACCACAGTACCACCTGACGGGGGAGAACGCTGCCACACACAATCCTTGACTTAAAGGCCTTAGCCCAGCCATTGCACAGAGACTGAGACTGGGCCCTTATGCCATCTGTAATCAAAAGCATGTCAAAGGCTGGGAACGAGGTGAATTATTGATACATCTCTGCAGGTTCTCACTTTACCTGACTCCAAGTAATTTCACTTTTACAGGCACTAAATTCATCCATAACCCTGTATAATTAAATTAAAATTTAAAATCTCACAGAAACCAATTATAAAAATGTATGAGAATTTCTTAAAAATGTTTAAATAATTACCAATTGTGTCTAAATTATTTCCTGTTGTTTATATCACGCAAAAGCAGTCACTTTTTTTCACTGAACAAGTCACCTTTATAACTAACTCACTCTGGCTTTTGCATCTTTCCATATCATTTATGCAGATTACATGGTTTTGATTTCATGAGTAACAATCAGAATTGATATATCTTTATCCTAGTAATGTCATGTAATCCACATCTATCTTGAATTCCAATTCCCACTATGCTTCTCATCTTCAGTTCCTATATACCTGAGAATACTGGAGATCTCACTTTAATTTAG
>VYZX01024929.1:488622-528944 GCA_013401335.1 Brachypteracias leptosomus
AGAAGCTCAACCTGTGTGAATTTTACAGATGCTTGAATTTGAATCAAGATCAGTCTTGGAAATCAGCCATTCACTTCTGGAATGGCTGATATTAAGCCCTATTTTACTCAAGATACAAAAGAACCCAACCAACCAAACCCAAAAAAACAAACAAAAAACCCAACTCAACCCAAACCAAACCAAAACCTCAGTTTCAGAAAGTTCCTCTCAATAGTCATCCCTTGTCTATGTGCAAGATGGAATCTTGGACTACTGTAAATCCAACACAGAAATGAAGAGGAATTAGAGCTTTATTCTGATTCTTGCTGTGTGCTNAATTCAGTGATAACTCAGTTCTTGCTCAAACTTATCTGACATATGAGAAGAGAGAACAAGAGGGCAAGATGCTATTTATCAACATTGGCTCTTTGTATTATTAGGGTGGCTGAACATCAAGGGTGAAATCTTGGCCCTTGCAAAATTAGTGGGAAATTTGCCATTGACTTCAATGGAGCCAGAATCTTACCCTGGGTGAGCACAGTTCCCATATGTGATTCCCTAATGAAAATTAGGAATGATTTGTCTGGTAGCATATGGAATCCATTTATGCATTATGAATAAGATTATTATTTAAATGGAAGATAAATGTAAGTCAACTACTACATTCGTGCATGCCTTGCACATATCAAATATAGAACATGGGAATGAAAATCTATTACATTCTCTATTTTTTATCTGTATTAAGTAAAAGTTTAAAGTTTACCAGGGAAGAGACTTACAGGGCAGGGGAAAGGTAACCAGCAGCCTATCAAATTCTTTGCAAAGTTTTATGATGATACAAGCCAGGTTGCCTGGGTTCTGGATTTCCTGCTTCCTGTCAGTATAAATGGATCTCTAACATTGCTTTAATGGCAAGTTTTCTGATTGCGAATTAATTTTACTATTAAAAGAAATACATTCAAAGGCATAAGAATGGAAAAAAAGCCGAAAAAGGGAATCTCAGCCCTCATGGCTCTGTACTGCCTGACCTTTCCCACCAGAAAAATTATTCTGCTTCTTTGGAAACATGGCTCAGTGCCATCCCCAGAGCAGACATGGTTTCAAACTGCCTTGGAGTTGTGCCATGAGGAACCTCTGGCTTATTATACAGGATGGATGCCAGACAAACTGGCTGAGGTGTGGTTGGGTTTTATGGACTTCCAATTTGAAAGTTATGCTATACATAATGTGATTAGATCTGACTGGAATGTTATTCCTTATTTTCTTTTATTGAAGTTTAATTGTTTCCTTATTCCACTGTCATCTCACCATTTGACTAACACTTGTGCATCACTGGTAAGATGTAATGCTCAGCCCAGCTTTGTCTTTGTACACCACTGTTCTGTGGACCCTTTCATGTTCACTCAAAGAAAGAAAGAGATAAAGAAATCATTCAAAAAGCAAATTTGTTTTTAAGGCTTAATCCTAAAGTTTTTGCAGGAATTCTGCCTACAACAAATGTTTTACCTGGAGGAGAATAACAAACATAAGCCATTGATCAAACAGACCTCACTCTCACTAAAAGGTGTATGTAGTTTAGATGGACATCACATTAATTGCTCACCCCTTACTTAAGGATTCTGCTCACATCCCATAGAGCTCCATTTCCTCTGAAGAGCTACAGTGACCACACAGTTTGATCAAAAGAAAAGGACCTTCATTCACAGGGTTTTTATGTTGGGATCAAAATTACAGAATCACAGAATCACTATGGTTGGAAAGGACCTATAAGATCCTCAAGTCCAACCATTATCTGTCTCTGACTGGCCTACTTCTACACCATATCCTTGAGCACCCTATCTAGACAGCTTTTAAATGCATCCAGGGATGGTGATTCAACCACCTCCCTGGGCAGCCTGTTCCAGTCCTTGACAACTCTTTCAGTGTAGAAGTCTTTCCAACCTAAACTTCCCCTGGTGTAACTTAACACCATTTTCTCTTGTCCTGTCAGATGCGGACTGCAAGAAGAGACCAATGCCTGCCTCCCTACAACTTCCTTTTAGGTAACTGTAGAGACCAATAAGGTCACCCCTCAGCCTCCTCTTCTTCAGACTAAATGTCCCCAGTACTCTCAGCTGCTTCTCATAAGACTTATCCTCATGACCCTTTACCAGCTTTCTTGCCCTTCTCTGCACCCACTCCACACCTCAATGTCTTTTTTGTGCTGTGGTGCCCAAAACTGAACACAATGCTCAAGATGCGGCCTCACCAGCACCCAGTACAGTGGGATGATTTAAATATTATAACTATTTAAATATTTTATATTTGCCATATTCCAGTCTAGTAAATTAGTTTGGCTTAACAGCTTCTGAGGTGAATGAATTACTTCTGTGGGGTTTGGTGCTGGGAACATTTTGTGAAAACAAAATATACAAGATTTACAGATATTCACTATTTCTAAGGTTAGAATGATTGACTAATTTTAATGCCTTTGCCTAAGTCAAGTGCCAATTTACCTTATGTGTTCTTCCTACTAGGAGTCATCAGTTGAACATACTGTCACATGGCCCAGTTTGTTTTAAGATGCATCACAGGCCTCTGCCTCTCATAAGCTCATTAGCTCAGGTCTGCACCTTTATACATGTCCTGCTCCATTCCACCTTTAGTTAATAGATTACAAGGATCATCCACAGGTGATTGTGATGGAAAACTTTACGGATTGGTCTAATACATACTGTCCACACTTCCAAAACTCTCAAATAATGAACGAAGCCCACAGGCTTTGTGGTGGCACAACTGATCCTCAACACTGAAATTTACTCAAGTGCATCTAAACTTGGAAGCTTTTTTCTCAAGGAAACCAGGGAAACTTGTAACAAGGACGTACGTTTTTATGCCTCCTAGCCCACTGTGCCATAAGTACACATGTACTTCTTGAGTATATTTTGCTAGAGGTGGGAGCTAACTAGGCAAACAGCTGTAAATAAGGAAGACTTTCCCTAAATGGAGAAAAAGAAAGTTGATCAGATGCTATAGCATTAGTATTTAGCATTAATAAAAAAAATCTCAAAGATGTAATTTTCTTTTGTAAGAAGACAATAACTTGAAAAAGCCAACGTATGACTAAACGGCTTCCTGCAAGTGCCAGGTTTACATTGCCACTGGAAGAGGAGGCACAGAATTAAGTTGGGCTGTCCTTGACTGTGTTTCCTCAGGAAGCCAGTGCTGAGCTGGGGGTGGGGGAGATGACACAATTTTAGTCCTATTCATGGGTTTGTTTTGGTTTTCTTCAATTCTAAGATTTTTCTGTTCTGTAGCATTATAAAAGCAAAAATTTAGGTATTTGAAAAAGTTGTATGCTTATGTCATAATTTAACTTGTTAGTTATGTATCATATGGAAAAAATACATTATTAGAGATGCTTATATAAAAGCTTGCAAAGCCTTCTTTTGGACACCCAGTGTCAGCACTAGCAAAGCATGGGCTAATAGACAGTCATTGCCATTCTTCAGTTCAATTCCAAATAATATTGTTCCTTTCCTACAATGTCCATGATTCTCATATCACTGCTTTTCTCTTTTCCCTAGTGCTCCAGGACCTTGCTTTACTATCCAACAAAGTAGGACAGCCAGCAGGATGCTTTATCAGCAATAATCACTTCAAATGAATGTCAACATGCCTATTTTCTGTCTGTCCTGCCCTCTCCCCGTGACTCCTATTGGCTATGATTTATTAAAATTTATGGACCTTTGCCTTCTACTGGACAGTATCAGATGGGTTCAGCTGTGTGTCGTAAACCTCATTCCTTCAACAAATACGAGACTACTCTAGTCTTTCTTGAGGAACAAGCCATGCTTGGGAAGTAGAAATGTCTTTGCTGGGGCTATGAAGTTCCAAGTAGCCATGGTATGCAGCACAGTGCCAACAGCAAAATTGCTGCGATGTCATGGATTTGTTAAAATAAATGTTGTTTTCTAGCCAAACCTCAAGTGACATTATAACAAGGTTTTACTGTTCTTGCTGTCACTTTGCATTAAAAGTCTTAGACCAGTGAAGAAAGGCAGAGCTGAGGAGCAGAGGACAAGTAGGGAAGTGCAGAAACACTGTGAAAGTTCATTTTTGGTGGCAGAGAGAAAAAAAAATTCAATAGCTGGACAAAGTAGGAGAAATGTAGATAGAATGTTAAACTATAAAGTTCTCTCTCAACCTTGACTGCACCATTAGACCTTGGCGTCCTCCTTTCTGAGGGAGCAGCTTGCCCTCATTGCAATAGAGAAGGGGGAGTTCTTGAGGAACACATCCTGGAGGAGAACAAATAAAGGAGTGCTACATATCTGAGAAAAGGAAGGAAAAGAACTGTGCTTCCCACTCAATTTCATCTCCTCCAAACCCTCTTCAGAGACAGCAAGATCTTCCCTGCAAGGCTGTGAGATGTGTCTCATGAATTTCTGAAAGGAAGGCAAAGGCAACTATAGACTCTTGCAGCCTCTATATTGCTGGCAGTCATGCAAAAAAGTTGCTGGCAAACTGCATGGGAAAGCAAGCGGTAAATACATGCCAAGAAATAAAAATAAAAATAATGATGGCTCAGGTTTATTCAATTTCCATAGTATCAGAAATTTTACCCAATAAGACATCATTACATACCTTATGTAGGATCTACAGTAGCATATCAGTCTTTTTACCAAGATCCTGTCAGATATTACCATAAAATAATTACTTACATCTAAATAGAAAAAACAACAAACAAATGACAAAACAACAACAAAAACCACGATAAACCCCACACACACATCATGATTTGAGGTTCATTGCTCTCATAGAGGGAAGTGAATAGTCAGGAAGATGTCAGAAACTGAAGCTGTATAAAGAACATATTCTTAACTAAAATCTGAAGGACACCACATACAAACTGGGAAGGAGTCTTGAACTTGATGGTACTGATTGTTCTGCAGCTATATTGTTATGTTGAGCAGGCTGACCATAACTGAGCATAAGAAGATCCTCATAGCTTATTACAGATGAGTAAAAATAAGGCCCAGAAGATAGCTCCACCTCTTTCAGCTCCAGCAAAGACACTTTACTTTTCTAACTGATGGTATAGAATAGAAAAACATTCAGATCACTTCTTAAGACAAAAAAAAAAAAAAAAAAAAAAAAAAAGGATATTGTTTGTGTTTTTTGGCACAAGTCAGGTCCCATAAGATGTGGAATGGTTGCACGACTACTCTGAAATAGTTTTTATAGCATCTGGGAGCTGTTCTGAGGCTTACTCGCCTCAGGGTTGATGGTTGGTCTGTGGATCTCCACTGGCATGGAAATATTGGTCATGTCTCTCCTGGCCTGTCCTCATTCCAAACTTCCGTCTACACATTCAAGTGACACTTTGTTCCATTCTATTTATTTTGTAAAACCCAAAAGCTTTGACCAGGATGTGGGAGGACTTTGTATTTTTGTCCTTCTCAGATCTTAGCACACAACCCACAGGAAAGAAAGAGCTGAAATGACTTGTTTGCTTCTTTTATTAAAAACAAAAGAGTTCACAGCTGTTGATCTGTCAGTCATTTTCCCTGTTAAATGTCAACATACATCTGAGGTTACTAAAAATGCAATATCCAAGTAAGATTCAAAATAAAAAAATAACATGCGTGTTTAACAGACAGTCCTGATTTTATTTCCAGCCTCCTTGAAGCAGCATTTCTTCCCTCTCCCCAGATTATTTTCCTCGGTTGTTGTTCTCACTAGCACCTGTCATTACAAACACAAACCCCATTTTCTTTTTCACAGAAGGTAAAGAAGCTTGGTTAGAAAGATATAGCTTCTAAAAACAGTACTTCTAAGGTGTATACAGTCTCTGTATTAGGAATACGTGTATCCAAAGCAAGGACTGATGTAAATGGCAGTGACAGGGAGACCCTTCTGCACCTGGCTAGGGCTTGCTTTTCCTACAAAGATAAAAAATCCAAAATTTCTTTTCCTCTTTATTATTGTTCTGATTGAGATTTATTGCAAGACAATGTTGTACTAAGTGTACACTCTTTGTTTAGCAATACAACTTAAACTGTAAAATAGAAAACAAGTAAATAGCCAAGATGCTCCTCTTTCAAACAAGCATAATAGAAAGATGTTCTAGAACATTATGTCCTCTGCAGCAAACTTAATTAGTGTTTTGAAATAATGAAGATTCCTAGTAATTCCTGTGTAAGTTCTTAACTTATTCTACAAAACATCTAAAGTGTGTATCAACTATAAAGGTGTTGCACTGAGGTCTCCATTCACGTTCACATGCTGGGAATAAAAACAGTTCTGCACACTTTTTTCTTAAACACACTCCCAGTAGATCTGTCACTCTGTTCAGTTTGCCTCAAGCCAGAAAACCTTGTCCAAGCAGTTTCACACGAGCCAAGGTCATTGTGAGGTTTAGAACTTACCACATAATATGTTTGGGTTTGTGCTTTTAATTTACTGTATGATGATTTTAATACTTAAGTATAGACAATTATATGCATTCCCATTCTAATAATTCAAATCAAACAGCCATATTTTGTTTTTTCTATTTCTCCTGAAACAATTACATTTACATGCTACCAGCTCATTAACAGAATCACAGAACTGTTTAGGTTGGAAAAGACCTTTAAGATCATCAAGTCCAACCATTAAACAACAACTCACAATAGCAAGAGATTAGGGGGAGAAATTGATACAAATAATGAAATAATGAAAATTAAATTGTTCCCTCAAAGCACTGCATTTTTAGTAAAGTTTTGTTCTGTGGTGAAACACAACTGCAGCTGTCAAAAATATGGCATCCTAACCCCTTAAAAATTTGAAAAATACCATCTGCAGGCAATGCAGTGCAGATAAACAGATGTCTCAAAAGTACAAAGCGCAAAGAAGAGAAAATGGTTTGACAGTTCTAAGGTTAATACATCTGAAAAAAGATAACATATGTTTCTCTGAGAAAGAGAAAAGAGAGACTGTGAAATGTAACAATTGCTAATGTTTATAAATAGGTATTGAATGACTAACACACCATTAATACCTGCGTTCATTATTGTTTTGAGTTTCCTTAAGAACAGTAAGTAGATCAATTAGCGAGGACTACAAGTTCAGCATCTTTCTGTGTAGCAGTAGTTGTTTAGTTTAACTGGAGAAGGTACCTACGCTATCTTTAATCTGCTTGTGGGGTTTTTCTTCCCCTGTCCAAGAACTCCTCTCATTAAAGCAAACTTTTGAAATATGCAACACTGGCTAGCTTAGTCCCACTTACTAATGGTCCTGAATTGATTCTTAATTAGTTGCAGTTTTGGTCAGAATCCCATTAAAATAGCTGAGAGCTCCAAGAGGAAAGCAGGAACTGGCTGGTGTTTTGCAGTGAGCTGCCAAGGCTGGGCTGAGCTTGCCCCCGCAATGGCAGCCACGCAAAATGCAGTGAGATTCAAACCACGCTGTGTCCTGGCTTGAACAAAAACCTTTGTATGGTAATTTATCCCCCATCTATAAAAGATGATGAAGAAAGGCATCCAGATGCTGTTAGAACAAAATTGTATTCTTCCTATACACTTCTAGTCTCTTCTTAAGGAAAAGATACTAATTCAGAAGACTATTAAATCTCTTCAATACATCACTGATTTTTTTTCTGTTTAATTATATTTCCTATATATTTCTAACCTGTTTACATCCTAGAAAGCCTCTGGGAAGCTAAAGATTACATTTTCAGGTTTTTGTTCCAAATGAGTATTTGCTGTGAGCTGAAGCATATTTTTGTTTACGAAGGGAATCTGTGGTCATTGTACAGCTATTGCTTTATGATTTTAGTTTAATTATAGAAAAGTGAGGTATCAAGAAAACCTGCTCTTCTAAAGCACAATCTGGAGCAAGTGTCCCCGTTGTTAGGGGACAGTGATGTCACGTGAGCAGCTTTTGTATTCAGCAGTAATAATTCACTGCCTGCATGGGGGGATTGATCCCAGCTATGGTATCCCCATAGGAGCCTCCACTAAGAACAGGCTCACATACTTTGATCTGTAGATTAACATGAGCGGGATCACAAGCCTTTGTCTCTTGTAAACATCGTATGTCCCTAAATTTGTATCCAGCAAAAGGCTGAGTCTTGTGTTTATTTGGGTAATGAATTGCAGTAATTAATGCATGCATTGATTCCCCTACTGACTCTCCCCTAAAGGCCATTTCCATTTTTAATTTATAGAAAATGCATACGATTCCTTTAATCAGAGCACAGTCTGGAATCTAAAATAAACACTCACACAAAAAATATAGTAAATAGAAGTGAGATTACTAAGAATTAAAGTAGGAATTTAGGCAGACAGAAGTTGTATTTAACATTGTATTGAAAGAATATGCATTTGGAATTTTCAGGGCAGATCCAACCCTATAATCAGAGAAGCACAAATCCTACTATTTCATTGAACAGAGTTCCGCTTACTTCAGGGCTCAATTGGGTCCCTAATGTACTAATGTATATTTATGTCATACATTTCTATTACAAGGATGTTTTGATGCTGTCTTTCTTTCAGTCTTTTATGGCTTTTGCTTTAAAAAAGACCCTACCATTTACTAAATATTCTTGAGGGGGGAGGATTCAAAGGAGGAATGTGTGCTTCCTTTCTCAATCATGAATGTTTCTTATTTGCTAGGTGACAAAGGTGTACTCAGCATTGTATAAGATGCAAAATGCAAACAGCCTTTCCCACACAGTCCTTCAGCCCAAAAGCAGTTTCTAGCATTCCAAACATTACCCTGATCTTAAACTGGACCCCTCACAAACAACATGGCTTCAGAACAAAGCAAAAATCAGGTGCAAACCAAATAACATAGTTTAGAAATAATAATTTAAAAAAACCCAACAAACAAATTATATCAGATTTTTTTTTAAAAAATTCCTGCAGTACTTTCAGACGCTTATATTATCTTTTACCTTACTTGGGAAATGCCTGCCTTGTATCATGCAGTTCTTTGCATATAAAAAATTACAAATATATATTGAAATGTGTGTGAAATATGCCTGGGGAAGTATGAAAATACGGCATTATAAATGCACAGCAAGGCAGCTGATTCGGTGCTGAGGAATGCAATCTAATATTTTTCTGAAATGTACAGGTAATATAAATTAGAAAATACCCCATGGTATGTATGCAGCATAAAGGACACAAAAAGAAAGACTGATTTGGAAGCACACACAAACTAAAGGAATACCTGATTAACCTTTCACTGACTCCTGAGCCACGTGATGCAAAGCTTGCCTTCCTCCTAGAGTGATGGCTTTAGAAGAAGATGTTAAATTTAACCTCTGGCGCAATGATAAATTGACAATAAAAAATTCAATGGCTTGGTAATTACCAATCACTTTGGACATCGGCAACATTTTTCAGTTCTGTCAGTGCTCATTGGCACAAAAGCTTCAGCTGAAATTCTCTCGATCTCCCTCTTTTTAACTTTGTTTTCATGATGCAGATTAAATCTGCCACCCTATTACTGATTCATTTTCCTAATTTTTCATGTCTGCACCATGCCCCAGCTGCACTAGGCTGATAATTGTGGAGCCCAGCCCTGATGATTAACATCAGAAGAATTAATTATGCCTGCCATTAAAATTCCAGGTTGCACATGGTGATCAAGAAAAATTAAGTTTCTCTAGGCCTCTAAATCATTTCACCTTTGAGGAGAATGATAGTGCCGCGACAGCTAAACTGCAGCCTGCGTTCTAGAAAAGGTCTAAACCACACACCCTTTGTGTAATTCACTAAATGCCTTCCTAGTTACTCTCACTGGTTTATTCAACTTGCTTAAAAGGATTTACAGCTCTCCAAATAAAGACAACCAAAGTATCTAGCTGATTGCTTGATTCCAATATAAACCACCTTTATTTCCTTCTTTCTGAGACTCTTTGAGGAGTATCTGTTATATTAATCTCCAGATTAAAAGCATCACACGGAAAATGAAAGATCCAGGCACAGAAGTAGCAGCATGGAACTGGTAGATAATTTATTTTTGTCCCAACTACAAACTGAAGGGAAATTATGATTTTAGCACTAGGTAAAGACAATTATATTTCTCAGAAACAAATTGAAAATGAAACAAAAACAGATTCCTAAGATCTTTAGGCTAAGTTGTAATGAATAAGGAAAAGCCTGTTGACTGACTCATTTAGAAAATGATTTTTGCATAGGAAACTCAAAACATATTTGGACTAGCCTAAGGTATGACATTTACTAGAGCCATAAAGAGTAAGATGCTATGCATTTATCATGTTCTTTTTCTACACTATGTTTCAATTTTAAATTACCATGATCATGTCTATTACTGGCTTAGCTTTAGAGGACTGTGATGAGGTATCATATTTTGATGAACAGATGTAGATATCTTATGTCAAATGGTAAATCTCACAATGAGTGGGCATAAACTATGTATTGTATCTGCTTGCCTTGTTATGTTTAGGCATTACCACCATAGTGAAACTATTTAGATGTGGATATTCTTGTTAGATTTTATAGATGACAGGTTTCTAGAACAAGCTTAACAGAATCAGACCAAAGAGTAGCACAAGAGCAATTATCTTCCCCTATAAAATATGTTATAAAATGGGAGGACTTAGTGCATTTAGAGATTAACTTCTACGGGAAGTCATGTGCATGGCGAAATAAGAGAAAGACCCTTCAATTTAAAACTTAAATCCTTGAGTTTAACATGAACATCACTGCTATAGCTCAAGGATATTGTATTCTATATAAAATAGGCCATTTAGAACTTGTGAGGACTTTATTGCACTGTCTCACGAATGACAACTAGCATAGTATTAATGATTAAATGAACATTTATTGTATTTGTAACAGTATTCCAGGAATGCCATAAAATGAAGCATGAAGTCATCCATTTAAACATTTTAAAAACATGTCTTAACTGAAGACATTGAAAGTATCTCCTTACAAGACTTTTAGCTAAGTCCAAGACCTTTTTCCTTATCCCCCAGGACACAAGGAATAACTCAAAAGTACCAATATTTTCAGCAAATCACAGATGTCTCCACAGAGAGTCAAGAAAACAGTCAAATACATTGTCAAAAGCCTATGAAATAAGGTAAGTTTGAATATACTTACTGGTCTTGTGCATTTCTAACATCCGTGAAGAGAGCAAATGAAGTCCTGAAAGGGGAAGACATGATACAATGAAATGGGATTAAAACACTGGTGTAAGATTGTGCAAAACATTTTCTGAATAAGTCCCATATTCAAACCCATGAATTCCATTTTCAGCAAGCATGGCTATCAGTCAATATATTTAGGTGACAAAAGGTTAATCACAGAACTAATTTTAAGACTTCAAAACCCCCAAATCTAACAGTAACAGTAACAGGATGAAAATTAACTGTACTGATTTTTGATACATTTAAAACTTACTGAAAATAGGTTTAGAATCACAATCAGCACAGTATGAGCTTTGGGAGATTATCTTCACTGACTTCAGTCTGAAGAATGCCAAAAAATAATTGATCTTGGAAGCTGCTTGAATGGTTATTCTGGGGTTAATTTTTAGACCATGGAAGACCTGACCTAAATGTTCCATTTCCCTTAAAATAACCAACAGGCTTTGTCCAGTATACTCTTAGTAGTTCACAAATGACTCCTGCTCATATATATGTGCATTTAGCACGTTATCAACCAGTCAACTGAACTACAACAGATGTTAAAGTGTACAAGAGTACTAGCATCATCTCAAGTCATGGAGTCAACATCCAGCCCAAATCCAGTCTTCCTCATTTATGGGAACTTGAGTATAATATTTGACTAATTATTGTAGTGAACAGAGAGAAAACTTCAATCAGGGTCTTACATAAACTATTTGGGTTGTAAGAGATTTCAGTTCAGAATCTCTAAATCTTGGCCAATGTTAGTTTCTACTGAAAACTTGACACATCAGCACAGGGAGGAGAAAAATATGGCGGGAAGGGAAGGGAAGGGAAGGGGAGTAGAAAATCTGCTTGCAGAAAGAATTTTTTGTAAGTATGGGAAGACTTATGCTGTTATCTGAAACCAGGGAAAATTCTGTCAGAGTATTGTCAGGATGTGAATTCTTTCAGCCTACTGGAGAGCAGCTACAAGAAGTGATGCTGCTTCTTGTCTAAAGTGAGATTCCCTACCTGGCTAGTAAAGCCCCTGTAATACTTTAATGGTTAGCTTGATCAGCTCTAAATAACAGAAATAAGTTATATCCCATTTCCAGGTAAGTTTAGGCAAATTTAAATTAAGGTATATTTATCAAAAGTCAGTGGCTTTGTATGCAATGTATTAGATAAGGAGGTCTCTGCCATTTTCAGATACAAAATTCCAGTTTTTAGCTGCACAGCCTTTTTTTTTCCCTAAAAATATATTATCATCCCTCCTAGGTAAACACCATCTACCATAAAAAAAAACCAAACATTTTTCATTGTCATTGATGGTCATCTTCTGCCATATTTTATTCTGATTTATTTTACCTGTTCATTCCAATTGCATGATTGGTAAAATAAGTTACTACTGGACATCAGTAGAATTTGGCCTTTAATCTTTTCTTGGTAATTCCCAGCACCACAGCTGATTGAAAGCCTCTGCATCTGCCTTCCAAGTTTTTGCTAATGTGGTTTTCTACAATATCACATTACAAACTTGTATTAGATATACAATGTGCTCACCTTTGGCATTAAAATAATTCCAGCAGCTATCATGTGTACAACATCTGCCTGAAGGATGATGAGGCCTTCAGCCTAATCTCTTATGCACTTTCTTTATGTGATCTTTTTGGCATAACTATGATTTATTGGTTTGAGTATCCACTTAAATATTGTCTATTAACATATTTTAATTCTATTTATTATAGATTCACATTAATGTCACCACGAACTTGAACCCACTCTGACTTTACAGAGTCTGACTTTACAGTCTGTCTTTACTCAGAGAGTTCACTTTCCAAGACAAGATGACTGACAATGACAGACCAACAGAGGAATACAAGTAGGCAATGAGACTGAATTTGTCAGTATGTTGTTAAAAAACTTTTGTGGCTGTCACCAAAAAAAAGAAAAGAAAGAAATTTTGAGGAGAATAATGTAAAAGTGCTCCTTTCAAGCAGAATGAGAATTATGTCTATCATTTTTTGTTACATACACATTGGTGTATGTAATAAAATATACCAAAAAAGATGCTTTTAGAAGTGATACTTCTGTGATATATTCCCCGCTTCCCATGTTCTTTAGGTATTTCTTCATCTCCCAAATCTGTATCTATTTTTCCCATGCTATTAATGTAAGACCCATGTCATCTCCTAGTCTTCAAAGACAGTGCTAACAGCACATGAAGGTGTGAGAACACAAACAGAACAGAAAATAGTTAATTTTGAGTTGCCACCTGGTGCCTGAATTCCTGAAGCCAGACATAGGCTGGCGTGTTTCACTGCAACTGGTTCTGTGCCTACAAGTTGGGCCATGTTAGCCCAAGTTCCAGAGGAAAGCACACCTCATGACCATCAACTTTGCCCCACAGCTTTACCTGCCAAACAGACTGGAAGCAAATTGGTAATGCTAGCCATTTCTGCATCAGTCATATATCTCAAAGCAGTTGATGTCACTCTATCCCCACATACAATCAGGCGTGCCTCTTATGCACTAAAGGGAAGAAGATTGGCAGGTCTGATTTCAGCATTTTTCCTGTCAATTTGCCATACTTTCAGAGCTGTATCAACTTGCTAAAGATCAGAGACAACATTCCAGTGTTGTGTGAGAATCATGGTGGAAAAAAAAGATAAATAATACACTCTGAAGTGTAACAGGCTTACAATTATATAGATGTTGCACTGCTGCAGCTAGACATATCTGTCTTTATGAAATAAAAATGGCTTCATAAATACAGGCAAAGGAGAGGAAAATCCTTTTTCCTTAAGTGTTGTTGAATGAGATATCAATTTAAAAACCCTAGTCTTGCTCACTTGAGTAACTACTGACTCCAAGATAACTTGTGTTTCTAAGGACAAGTCGTTCGAGCAGGATTTGTAGAATCAGCCTCTGAATTTGCAGAGTATCACAGCAAAAGCAATTACTAGTGAGGAATGTGAGGATCCAGGGAGCATTATACAGCTTAGTCATAAGTGACAGGACGTTCCCATCCTGTAACACTGGTTTCCATGTTGCTGGGCTGGGACACTGCAACAGGCTGTTTTGGTTCCTTCTCGCTGTTCCCACAACTGTCAAAGGAACTGCTGGCAAGCCCTCATCTCCTATCTGCATGTTGCTTTGTCACAGGCTGTAGCATCTCTGTCTCTAAGCTGATACGGATGGTACTATGTCCACTGCCTTCTGCACACGCCATTTCTTTCTGAGCAGCCATGCTCTGGACAACTGCTCTGCAACGTACATATAAGCAAAGACACAGCCAAATCTGGTGTTTGCAGCTGTGTTTGTTCTACTTAGCATTATTGCATATCATCTCTTTTCCTAATGAGTTAGTAGTCATGACTTTTGAACACTTCATTGTTACTAAAGTTAGAATATTGCTATGGAGACCCATTCACTATTAGAAAGTTAAAAAGAACAAGTAGTATTTTGATGCACACCAATTCTGGACTTATTTACCCTACTGATTTCAATGAAGTGTACCAGTTTAAACAATTCCAGACTTGTTTCCAGTTAACTCTTAAATAAAAAAATAGGATGATTTATGTATACATCTTCAGTTGTATGCTAACGAGATCTGGGCTCAATCCCCTTTGCTCTCTGTCACTGTAATGTGACTTGCACCATGTCTGCCTAAAATATAATACAATGCACTCAGCATATATTTATCTGTATGTAAATCCAGGAGCACATATACACTGGAACACAGTTCAACAAAGTTCTGCCACATGCTTATGTGGCATTTCCTATTACACATTCTCTGCTGATGCCCAGGATTCAGGTCCTTTCCCAATTACCCTGCAGCAGGCCAAGGAGCTTGCCTGTCTAATGTGTCACTAGAAGACACTTCTTACACACCAGTCTCATGCTGTGGAAACTGGCCCATGCAGTCTATGTTGCAGCAGCCTATTACCACTTGAGTACCACGGGCTGGTCATTGCACAAATGTTATAGCTCTACAGCTGTGACCCCACATGTTCCAGCTGTTAAACTGCCAGGTATATGTAGGCTTTCATATTACACACCTCTTCCCAACTCTGTGTTCATGGAATCACAGAATCACAGAATGTTAGGGATTGGAAGGGACCTCGAAAGATCATCTAGTCCAATCCCGCNCATATTTATGTGGAACCTCCTGTGTCCCAGCTTGCACCCATTGCCCCTTGTCCTATCATTGGATGCCAGGACATTCTGGACCCCTCAGTTCAAGAAGGACACAGAACTGCTTGAGAGAGTCCAGCACAGAGCCACAAAGATGATTAAGGGAGTGGAACATCTCCCTTATGAGGAAAGGCTGAGGGAACTGGGTCTCTTTAGCTTGGAAGAAAGGAGACTGAGGGGTGACCTTAGTAATGTTTATAGAAAAGGATCTAAATTTGGAACATACATTTTCTTTCATCGCTCGCATCCATATTAAGAACTTATTCAAATTCAAACCTTTCTCAAGGATTTCTCTGTCCTGAAACAAAAAGACATTTAACTCTTCCTACTGTCAGGTCACTGTCTGTTTCCACCATCTTTCACCTGACTTCCAGGAAAACTCTAACCAACCCAGGTGGCCACCTGACCTAGATAATACCACTCCAATGTTTGCTAAAGTCCAAGCAGACTGTTAATTCTTTGGAAGGCAGATGACCATTTCTGCAAGGCAGGGCAATGTTCACAGAATAAAAGTTTTACCACACAGAGTTGATATTCCAGATACACGTATAACTTGCTAATCACATTTTGTACAAACATATTCAGGTTCATGAAATTGCATATAATTGGTCAGAGGCTGGGTCCTGGTGCTCTAAGTTTAACAGCTATAAATTATATTTAAGAATATTATTTTTCTTCCAGTAATAAGTTTTACTAATTTACTGTCACCAGCTGCATAGGGGTATAATTCAAAATATAAAAAGTAAAATGGTATTTATTTTGTCGGCAAGATCTGATCAGATGATTCACACAAATAAATATTTGGCAAAATACTCCCATGACAGTTTTCATTTCAGATCTCCAGGGAAGATTTTGACAAAAGCAAAATACAATGAATTATTCACTTCTTTTTAGCAATAATCAGAATAAAGATAACTGAATTGGCAAAAAAACCTGCAACCATTTTTACAGAACTATACTTAACAATATTACATTTTGCAATTAATGATATTGGTTAGGAAAAAAAAAATCAAAGCATACATGAAAAGTAATGATTAATAACATTTACATTTGTTACACTTTGATTTGATGAGGACCTGCTAGCTTGGTCAATATTTCATCCCTGGTGATTTCCCTTTTCATACGCTACTAATCTATGCTTCAGTTTTGGAGAACAGGCCACTAGTTTTAAACAGTCTCTAATTCCTTCAATCTTAATATT
This sequence comes from Brachypteracias leptosomus, assembly GCA_013401335.1. NCBI lineage: Eukaryota > Metazoa > Chordata > Aves > Coraciiformes > Brachypteraciidae > Brachypteracias > Brachypteracias leptosomus. The sequence goes on from VYZX01024929.1 coordinate 505,104, forward strand.
GAAAAATTAGTAACCAACCTCCCTATGTTGTAAAATAAGAAAACTAGCTGTAGTGGGTCTGTCTGAGCTGATTTTCCCCATACAGCCCTCATGCTGCAGTACTGGAAACCAGAAGGTGTTGATAACACACACCCTTGTTATGACTATCAGTGCCCACACAGCACCAAAGGTACGGGGTGTGNAACTGATAGTAATTTAATATTTTCTGGTTTGAAACAGTAATTTACTAAAATCCGATATTCACTGTCAATGCATTTCTCTGCTCTGAAGAAATCTGCATGGCTCTGTACTTATATGTCCTCCTCTGATCTTCCAGAAATTACAACAGTAATTTTGTCCTAAATAATACTTCTTCATATTCTTTGCAATGACAGTAATTTTTTAAAATCATTTGGAATGCAATTAAATTCTAGAAACTTACAAAATATGCTCATATTTTCTGCAGTGACTAGGCTCAATTCCTCAAGGGATTGATGGAGAAAAAAGACACCTTTTTCATGGCAGTTTCCCCTCCTCAAACTATACTCAACCAGTAGCAGTCAAAGGTCAGGGGACAAATGAGAGCTACTCAGCTAAGTGAGGCTCTGCATGAGACAAAGATAAATTGATGTGGATGTGGGAAACTGGAATGAATGAAGAATTAAAAAGGTGTTCCCAATGGCCTGGCACCTGTAAACAGAAGACAGAAAACCACACATGCTACTAACTATGTCAAAACTATTTACAATGTTTCAGCTAAGCCCGGCTGGGAAAAATAGTGTGACATCTCCTCGAAATCACAGTCAAGCACTTAGGTGTTTTCACAGGTTTTACTCAGGCACGTAAAATCCAGATTGTAGGATATATTGGAAGATAATCAATCATATACTTGAAATATCACTCTCACATCAGGTTCTCTGTTGAAGAACCTTTACATGCAGACATGCTTCAGCAATCTTTCTGCAAGAAAACTCAACTGAGGACCAAAGCCGCAAGTCTCATACAGTCAATCTCTGAAGAAATTCACAGCACTTCATGATTTTAATAAGATCAAAAATTCCACTACTCCTTTGAAGCACAAAAATATTTGCATGAGAGACAACCTTGCAGATTCAACAGTGTTCAAGTTTTGATTCTGCTTTGATTTAATTCAAATAGCTTTGCTCTTCACTAGCTGATATCTTGTTGGAGCAAAGCTTTACACTTCTTTTTAAGACCTGCCTCTTTCTGGGAGGGGATTTGGCTTCAGCAACAGGGGGAGGACTCCAACTGATAAATCACATGAATATTGAACAAATAGCAACATTTCATTCATGCAGAGCAGGAATATTCAGCCCCCATGGGTTATGTTAGTGGGAACTCCTTAAATCAAAATGTGGAAACTCAATATTGAGGTACATAAACTATAGGTTCTATTGATCATGTCTCTTGTGACTGGGCATTCATACCACACTAGAGACATAATTCTGCATGGCACTGATTTCCTTCAACTCTCACTTAAGGGTGCTCAGCATCTAAAAATCATAAAATCCTGTTTCTGCACACATGTATCTCAGAATAGAACATGAAGGAATTCTCAAGGGTATTCTTTTTCTTCAGCTTTTCTGAAATCCTGGTCAGCCATCTAAGAATCCTGAAATAAATTAATGGATATGCTTTCCAGTGGAGGAGGTTGACTGTTTGGCATAAACCATGGTAACGGTATGAAATGCCTCCTGATAAGAGGCCAATGTCATTCTGTTTTCTAGCGCAACACTAGTAATCCATTCTTACATATTTGCATAACTTTGCTTTATATCAATTTGAGTGACTGTTTACCTGTCATGTATGGTATGATACTGAGTAGATGCAGAAAAGGACAGCCAGTGGAGGAAGATGCCAAGGTTATAAACTAGTGCTCGTATTTACAACTGAGCTTTATTTTCATGAGAAGCTTCTCCAGCACAGACATAGATGCATGTAGAGAACATCAGAGCTCTCTATCAGGCAACACGCTCCCTAGCCCATTCCTGTAAATTCTGCTCAGTGGCATGTTTTATTGCCTTGGAGATATCACATGATGGCTATTTATTTAATTGCTTGGAAAGCCCAGCCAAAGAAGGGTGTCTCAAGTTTGGCATGTTAGTTTCCTGCCTGCAGATTTACAATTTAGCACCATTTCGGTTTTCAGAGTCTCCTTGTTAAACGTGTGAGGGGCCCATTTCACCAGATGAAGTACAACTGCTTTGTCTTCCTCCAAACAGGCAAAATCCCCCAAAAGGCATAGAGCAGAAGTGCAGTCTGCTTGAAAACTGGTGTGTCTCCCTCCATCCACTGATTAATATTCGACATATTCTCCAAGCAGAGCCCTATATCAAGTTCAGTGTTTTCTCTGTCCTGTCCTTTCCTTCCCTCCTCCTGCCTAATTTTGTAGACAGACAGCCATAATATGCAATAGAAGCATAACTCTTTAAACTGAAAATGTCATCACTTAAGAATACAAGAGAGTGGTATGTGTCATGTATGTCTGCAAAATGCAGTTGCTGTCTGTTACAGTCTGTAGCAACTTTTAAATCTGTCATCACGGCATGAATTTCATATTAAGCTCCTTCCCAGTGCTTTAGCCAGGAAGTAAAGGGGGGAACATACTGTATCATTTATGGGCATGCTGGTGCTGGGTCAACCATGACATCACTCTCCACTCCACTGAGCTGTAATGAGGTGAAAAGGCAGCTTTAGAACAACATAGTACTTTATTTATTAGGAAAATTTAAGTGTGTGTGTATTTCAATTTATGATAAAACTGAAAACAAAGGTTATGGATTATAGCTCTCCTACAGCACAAAGTAAGGGGGGGAAGGAAGGCATTTTGTAGATGGTGAGAGATTTAATGCACATAAAGCACAGAAGATTGAAAGTTCTCGGCAGGCAAAAATCCTGTACTGACAGCCCAACCAATTAGAGATGGTACACAGCCTAGTTTGCTGCAGTCAAATTGTACTATATCCTGGGATCAGAGCGTGTCACTGAAGCAAGAGTCTAGTTAAGGCTAACTAAAATCTTCAAATTTGAAAGGACGTAGGCATATAAATTGAACACAAAAGAAAAAACTTTGGTGAGGGTTGGAGACTGTAAGAGCCCTCGATTGCAGAAGGTTCCCTAGAAACGTGTAATGCTTTTTTAATAACATTGAGAAGCTGGGTAGTACGTAGCATCTCTCCAAATTAATGTTTAAGTATAAGATGGATATTTTCACTTTGCAATAAGGAACTTTTTGCTCACAGATGGAGATGGGACAAAAGAGGTACAAAAGAAGTAGGAAAACACAATGCAGAACAGATCTGATCAGATTTGCAATTAACTACTCGTTTTCTTTTTCTCAACTACCTCTTTTAGTGTTCTGTTTTCTTTTTAAGGTTGGTGTTTTCAAGCTTAAGTGAGACAGTAAGGAACCTATTTTTTTACTGCAGGCACAGCACCAGCAATTGACTTTTTCTAGAAAGCACTGCAAAAGCATCTCTGCTGCTTACTTCCCTATTCTGAATCTTGCCTTGTTTCTAACAAGGGCATCCCCCTGCCAGCCGATCACCAGCCTGGTAATCCCGTCTGCCTTGGCATCCACATCCACAGTGTTCAAAAAATACTTTTAAAACACACGGAAGCAGGACCTTTTCCATCTGTAAGACATGAACACAGTAAGTACCGGGTCTACAACATTAATTTCTAAGCACTACTGTCATACAATTAATACACTGCTACATATCATTAAATTGAGAATTATATTTAAGTTTAAATGTAAAGCTTGATATTGAGATTTGTTCCCTATTACAAGATGTTACTTTAATAGCTCTGGCCTCAAAAACCAGATAACCTGAAATTGGTCTCTAGTCAGAATATCTAGGGTTCTAACCTTCCTAAATCTCAGAAATGTCTAATACCTAGTAAATGTCTGAACAGTATTTGGCAGAAAATACTCCATGAAAAACCCATCTGGAAGAGTCAGTGTCAGCCTCTGAAAAGAAGGTATTCTTTTGTTCAAAGCAGTGGTAAGCTGATGTTTCAGCATGGTGCTAACATAGAGTGTACTGCTGGAGTTGTAATTTTTCAGATGAAACATAAAACTACATTCCTAAGTGTTCATAGGGGTTTAAGAAGCCATTGTATGTTTCTCAAACTGTATAATTACTGGTCAAATTCTCACATAGGGGAATTAATTCTATATAGTACATTTATCCCAAGAACGGAAAATTGTTTCTTTCTATCATTATTATTATTTCATACACGTATCAGGCAAAAGTCTCAGACATGTTTCCAAAGGTAATATCAATCTTCCAGAAAAGAGATGAAATAGGCAAAACAGATAATTTTGTACATGTTCTTATTTCTGCCAAAAATATCCACTAGACAGCACCAAATATTTATATATATCACTAGATGTGTTCAAGACCAGGTTGGATGGGACCTTGCACAAACTGGTCTAGTGGGAGGTGTCCCTTGGAACTAGATGATCCTTAAGGTCCCTTCCAACCCAAACCATTCTATGACTCTATGAAATATTTCATAAGTTGCAAGGCCTACATTTCTGATCATGCTCTGCAATGTACATGTAAAAGCAAGCTGAGTAAATGAGGCAACTCCTCGATCCAAATGCAAGCAAAACTTAATCAACTTTCATTCTTTCTTTGTTCTTTTCTTGATTTTTTGGGTGCAGTTACCCCCCACGTTGTATTTTTCTGCTTTCTCCCCAGTCTAATCAGATTTGATCTACAGATTTCCTTGCTTAAGAAAAAATATCTAAAGAAATGCCAGGAATATGACATATGATGATCTCTTAGTCCATCACTCATTCTTAAAATATCTTTGTCTGCCTTCTCAGTGCACATTTGAAAAACAGTTCTGGAAAGCTATCCAAAGAACCTGTTAGTTAAAATATTTTTATTTAAATTTGACTTGTAAAACATTCTTTCCCTCACATGTGTTACTTGTTTCAAGTACAGCATGAACCAACAGTAAACACTGTTTTCCACCTCTAGCTGTGATAGAAAGCACCTGGAAGACAAAAGATGACTGAGAGAATCAAAACCAAGATTATACAGTATGAATCAAATTCGTTCTTCATATGTTTCCTCAAACACTGACCTAAATTGAATTACACCGTGAGTCTGGCTCTCTATCTGCATTTCTGACTAAATTGCTCACTGTTAGCATCTGCCTTTTCATTATACCTTGTGGCCTTTTCTTTCCCATTAAGAACCTCACCATATGCCCCAAGTTCAGTACTTCCTTCACTGAATTTATTTTGTCATCTACAGATTCCTTAAACTGTTTCCTTTTTCAGTATCTGAAATATCTTATTAGAAGACAAGAAACATAGTCCCCAAATGATCCACTACTTGCATGGTGCTCTTTTCAGCAGGTGTCCCCGTGCACCTTTCTGTATTTGGTAGTCTTGTTTCTGCCACCCCCTGTCACACTGAATAGCGTGGTACTTCCAATGAACCTACAGTCTTTTTCTTGAAAGGAATCAAGAAAAAAGCAGAAAACATCATTACATCACCGTATGAATCCAGAACAAACTACTCTTGAGTACTCAATACAGCTCTGGTTTCTCTAGGTCAAAAAGTTGGAGCAGAATTCGGAAATCGAAAAAAAACACCAGCAGAGACAATTGGGCCTCAGAGTGACTTCTGTGCAGAAATGATTAAATAGAGCAGGACTCTTTAGCTTAAAGACCTGCCTTTGAGAAAAAATGATCCTAACTATAAAAATCACAAGTTGCATGTGGAAGCTGAAAAGTCTTTTCTAATACAAGAATTATACAGTGTCAACTGAAATTTGCTCAACCAATGCACAGTTATACTAGTAAAATTAGACACAGGATGCTAGGAATGCTGAAAATTCAATGTGAACTTTAAAAGCTGTTAGGTATTTTCATGAAAGAAAAATCCATCCAGGACTATTAGGCACAAAGATATCACCTTTGCTTCATGAAATCCTAGAGCCATACATCAATGAAGACTAGAAGAACAGCGAGGGGATTATCACTATATGTTTGACCTGATCTCATGCCCTTCTGTAGGCAGCTATTAGTGGCCGCTGTTGGAGGAAGAAATCTGGGCTAGCTAGGCTGAAAGCTAGCAGCAAAATTTTAAAATCTCGTTGTCTGACACAGCCTACTGCCTGTGCAATGAGAGCTAGTAAGAAAGAATGTGTACTCCTGCCCCAGCTGCTCCAGGTCATGGTTTCAGTTGAAACACTAAGCTGAGCTCTGGAATGTAATACAGATCTCAGTCAACTTTCTTCTGTGACAGCAGTGACATTCTGTTCATGAGGAAGCAGCAGAGAGCTACTCAGCAGAGCCTTAGGCTGCTGCACTAAGATTCCCAAATGCTCTTTTGATGATGCCTGTCTCATCTGCATGTTACACTGCACAGCAGCTTGGCTCCAGACGTTTGCCTCGCTCTCAGCCTGCTCGCTGGCTGACACCACACACCTTCTATGAACACTGCACCTACATTTTTCTGTGTTCACAAGTCAGAGGGTTCTTTTCTATTTTAATTCTCTGAAATTTCTCACAGTGCCTTATAATCTGTACATAAACAGCTGAATGGGAAGAAAGAGATAATGACACACAATGCAGGAAGATGCCAAATCGGTCAGAACCCCCACCCTAACCACACACAATCAGCGCCAGCTGTAGTCCAATTAAACTTAATCTAGTCACATGCTCATGTGTTCCTCAGAAATTAGAGGAAATCAATTCAAATGCTAATGAGAAACCCCATAATTTATTATCTGCTGAGGAATGCATGTTACATTAATTTTAACTGTAAACAATTATTTTTATTGCAAGATTAATTGCACTATCTTACACAACTTCCTTTTTTCATATTTTTTGAAGGAATTATTTTTCTGCTACTGTTTTGTTGATCTGTCACAGTATTTTAAGCCTGGAAAAGTATAATTAATTTAAGAATACTACAAATGTGGTTTTCTTTTCTTCTGTCAAAGAAAAGTGGAACAAATGCCTGGGGCAAAATACAGAAAGATCCAGCTGAAGCTCTTGGCCTAAACAAAAGTACAAGAGCTGGAAAACAGTGCATTCCTTATTGAGAGTCTGGAGCTAGAAACATAACGTGAGAAAAGAGAGAAAGTCCACATAAAAGTAAATTTTCATGGGTATTGGCCAAAAAGGAATGAAAAATAGAATTTTGAGTTACCCCAGAAAGTCATTCAGCTACCTGAGTAGTTTGTTTTATTTTCAGTTGATCCCTTTTTATGTGATGCTTTCATTTTCTCTGTACATCAATTTTTTTTAAAAAACCTCAACTTTATTACACAGTCAGGAAGTTGCAAAATATTTTATCAATAAAACACAAGGAAACAGTGGAAAAGAAGCAGCATTTCAGGGAAGTCTATCTTGTTTGTTGTCCAAAAGTCTTACTGTTTTTCTATAAAGTATGTGTACAGAATGAAACATCTGCATTATAGCTGAAGCTTATTGCAATGATACAGAGGCAGAGAATAACAAAAATAACCCAAACTGTATTTATAATTTCAGTTTCTAGACTTCTTTTTATTTGAAAAGCCTGTTGTAACCTCAGAAAATGTCAGTGATAAAATGACTTATCCTAAGCAGTCCTTTTTTCTTTTTATGTGTTTGATTTCTAGTACCAATAGGAATTCAGACACCTTTAGCAAAACAAAAATCAAAACCAGAAATTAATATAAAGAGTTAACGACTGGACAAGCCAGAAAGACCATCCAATGCAGTAGTTTCATCCCACATTGATTGCTGGAGTTTCCCCAATACAACTAAACCTGGGCTTAGGTTTTTGGGATGACCATGAGGCTCAGGTTTTGGGACTACAATTAAATAGGAGATTTTTCTTGGCAAGTATTTTAATGCTACCGTTGGTCACATTATTTTAGAGGAAACGTGACAAATGTAGCTCTTTTCCTCCTTGCAAATCCTTTGCAAAACTGGTTTGCACTTTCAGTAATTTATCAACTCCTCATAACGTATTCAAAGACTTCAAACATATCTGAATTTGTGCATCATTTAAAAATATTTTTACACTATTTTTTATTCTTGTCATGTGTCTAGTAAATGCAATCATGTTTCTGTTTATAATAAATGGTTAGCACACTTAGCTGAGAAAAAGAAATGTGCAACATTGCAAATAACAAAACTTGAAGAATAACAGATGAGCCTGCTCTGCCTTGTTCACATGCAGAGAGAGGAAGATAAGATTATACTCAACCTACAAACTGTAGTGCAAACAGAATGCATCAGAGTAAATATTCACAAAAGCATCTGAAGATGAGTTTCAAAAGGTTGGGCAGAATGAACTGTTTGTCCCCAAATCATGTTTTCAGTATTAAATCAGATCAGTACATTACAGTGAAACAAGGGGACGAGTTTATAAGAGCCGGCCAATTCCATACCAGAGGGTAATAGCTCAGCAAAAAATGCCTGAATTTCTCAGTGTTTCTTGCACTGCCTTTGCCTTTCTAATAACAACAGAAACTGTTCTGCACACAGCGCTCGCTCTTTTGCATTAAAAAAAAAAGCATCCATTTTAGAAATCGCTCACAGAGGATTACTACAGTAGCTATTTTGAAGTCTTATTCATAATGCAAAGTTAAAAGGAAACAAAGGGCAAGGGAACTTCAAACATCATTTGTGTTTAAACGTTGCTGTACCCTGTACTTCAGCAGACTGAATGCTCAGCAGTCACCAGAATTACACTTTGCCTGCTCTAAAATACCTTCGGTTTTCTAAGCTAAGTTGAATGTGACGGTGTCATTTGTTGCGTTTGCCAAAGGAACTTGGTGCATTGTAGTTCTGGGTTCCTCACTAATACTGGTTAAACTGTAAACCTCTCTACAAAGTAATAAAGTACATGGAGCATATTAGCATACATTATGCCTATGTTAGAAACCAGTGCTGCCATGAAGCTCTGATTATACTGTACAATTTTCATTCAATCTTCATGCTTCAAACGCACACATTCTGAAGTCCTTCCCAGTAAAACAAGAAAATGTGATGAAGCTACTCTGGACCCCTTTGTACTTCACATACTGATGACATCCAACCACCAAAGGAATTTTTCCTTTGCACAGGACATTACGTTGCTGTAGCACGTGTTTACCAACACCCCTTCCTCCCAGTTTGCTTGAGCACAATCTGCAGTTCATTCTGACTGGCAGAAGCTTTGACATCTGTCTTTACTGACACTTCTCACCAAGTAAAAACAGTGCTGACAGTTTCCAGGAGAAGAATGTAGATTTTTTCAGAAAGGCATTTAGGGGGACAATACTAATCACTAGAACTGTATGATTGTCTTTAAAGACAACTTAAGGACTAAATGGAACCACAACTCTAATCCTGTTAGGCAAAGAGCCCTAAATAAAAGTCATTATATTGTATCTTTCAAAATTTTATAGTTCAAAGTCAGAAAGAGTTATTAGATGCTTCCAGCTGGCCATCTGTTAATCAGAGCCATTAAGTTTCATTCAGATGGACCACACTGATCCCAAAAATTCTATCTAAACCAAAATATTTAACTCCACTGGGGTATTAAATTACTTGCTGAGGCAGAAGGTAGAGGAGCACAAATATCAGTCCAATAGGCAAAACTTCTACACAGGCAGGAAACTGATGAGGTGAGATATGCCCAAGTGATCTCAGCAAATGAACTCTAGCCTCCAGTACGGCGGGCCCTCCCCAGCTGGGCTGCAGGTGTGTTCCCTCCCAGGCAGCACTCACCCTAACACAAGTATGTGAGCTGCCTCTAAGAAACTTCTCTGTGCAACTCAGAACACTGGCTCACATTAGCTGGTGTCCCATGTCTAGTTATGGTCAGCCTCTCCTCTGTTAGAAGAAGCTGCAAACAAACAAAATACTGCTATCTATATACTTAATTGGATGTCTGGGGAAATCTCGACTAGCTGAAGCTCTGAAGTTTGAGAACCCTTTATAACCATTGTCTTAATGCGGAGCCGGCTGTGTCATGAAACAATGCAAAAGCATTCCAGAGAGAGCAATGCATGCACTTTGGTTCTTGCTACAACTGGAAAAAGAAAGGAGGAACTCAGATTTACAAACTCCAAGGACAGAAAAGACAACCGGAGACCTCTAGTAATCCACTTTCATTGCCAACCCACATTCCTGTCCCTGTAAATGCACAGAAGTTAGAATTATTAGAATTTTTCATTGAAACCGGATTACTTTTTTTTTTTTTTTNTTTTTTTTTGGGGGGGGGAGGGTGTCCTTAAAGAAGATCTAATCTCCTTTCCTTAAAAATCTAAGTAATGGTGAGTCCTTCACCTTACCTAGCAAGCAGTTCCTGCATCTAATTACTCTCACAGCTTCCAGCCATTTGATCTTGTTATGTTTTGTCAGCAGGACAGAAAAGCCCAATTACCACATTATTTTCCATAGAAGAGTATCTGTGTGCTTCCTGACCTAATCTTTAGGAAGCTGTGTAAGTAGTACTCCTTGTCTCTTTCTTGGAAGAATAAGGCTTGTTTTCCAGCACCTGCCTAATTTTCACGGCTTGCATTTGAACTCTCTTACTTCCACATCTAGCTCTTGAAGGACAGTCTCCAGAAAACAACAAAAAACTATTAATGATCTTACCAATGTTGTTTGTACTTAGTTTTCTCATACAGCCAAGGAACCCTTTGCCTTTTTTAGCTATATCATTGACAGTTCATATTGAACTGAATATTCATAAGGTACTACATTATTCTAAGACAGAATTACTGCTTACATCCTTAACTTCTAGGTATAGCATGTCTTGCTATATTGTAGCAAGTATCCACTGTGTAGTATAGTATCTATAGCGATATTAACGTGCAATCGGAAAGAACACGATAATTGGTCTGTCATCATGTCACTAAGTCACTGAGATCCATTTAATAATCGTGCTTTTTCTTTATCATTACTAAGTCACTAATGTTTGCATCATCTACAGACTTTAGCAACTAATGCTTTTCAGGATTGTCTAGATTTTTTTGATAAAAATATTAGTATCAAAACAAGCCTAGATCCCTGGGGAGCTCCACTGGAAATAAATCTACCAAATTAATCTCTCCCTATACACAAATATATTTGGATATCTGTCATTAGCCTGTTTTTAATCCTTTTAATAAGCGTTCTGTTAACATAATATAAGCTTATTCTAATCAAAATTGTTTAAGATGAAAGATATGTGCAGACAACCGCAAATAATAGAGTCAGCTTAGCACTAATAAACTGGACACATCTATGCTACTTGCCTGTTCCACTTGAGAGGTAAACCAGGCTAGCCGCAGCAACAGTGGCTCAGCTGGGACACGCACAGTGCGGTTGCAACGGGCCATGCTTGTGCGTTGTCACCTAATGCAATACACGTGTTGACGTGTATCTCAACTCAGATTGCTGCTGCTCTTTGCCACCTGCATACAGCTGCACTGAGGACACTCCACGTAAGTGCAAGACTGCATAGCCTAGATGGAGCCAATGATGGAAACATTGTGTAGAGCTACATCGGATGCTTGTACAAGCTACTGAAGAACCTCTCCACTAACGATCTGCAGCCTCCAATTTTCAGAATCTCCTTCCTCAGCCAAAGTTCAGTGGATTGGTGTAACTTCTTGTGTGCAATGCTGTGCTTTCTAAATATTGCAAAGATCATTTTTTACAGTAAACTACTATATACCTAATAAAAATGTGTTCTTTTTGGAAGCTGTATTATTTACACACTATGTATCTGGTAGATTTAGTCTTGTAGCTGGTCTAGACATGCCTCAATTGCAAACTTCTGTCAAAAAGCTCAACCATCAAATTTTTATATACTTATTGGATGGCATTCAAATACAAAAGTTGCCTGTAAATCTAAAACCTAGTAGCTGATAACACCCAGAGACTTAATTGCTCTCTTTCCCTTAAAAGACTTCCTAGCTTGGAATCTCATCTTTTGGATAAATGTGTGAACAGAAAGCCTGAATCTTTGAGGGTCATTTACTGCTTATCAGAAGCCGTGATGAATATTTGAGTAGCTGTACAGCCTTAGAAGTGACAGTTACCTGTGTAGTGCTGTAGCTGCACCACAGATAGTGTTGCAAGCATTCCCAATACAGACTTGAGCGTTACCCTATGTGAGGGCTGGTATCAGGCCATCTGTGAGTACAAACATTTGTGCAGATGAATTCCTGCTCCATATCAGCTGATGAACATATAGATGAGTTTCCTCTGTGTAAAACAAACTCTTTCTGACTAATCACCCTTTGCATCTTGACACTTCAGTGGTATAGTATATACGTCCTTTCAGCTCTGCCATCAGAATGTAATAAATCTTTCTGCTAGTGTCATAATATTCTTCTCAATATTTATAGTCATAAAAATTTAACTCTTGACTGCATGTTAAAAAATGTAGAGAGGATTGATTGTTAAAGTAAAAATCAATCTGAGGGTTTTGATGATTTAACAAGCCGCAAAAGCATATAAATGTATCACAAAAACTTTGATTGATTTATAACTTTGTAATCCATCCCTCCTCATCTATTATCCTGTAAGTACTATATTAGCAATCATTAGCATCAAGACGAGATAGAACACCGACATCCTCCTAACACAATATGACCATAACTGGAATCTTCTAATATACAAATGTTTTTACCTGGCTATTAATAGTGCCCTTCACTAAAGATGGACTGGTATTGCCAGCTGTATTGAACGACTGAAGTTTGCTCTCTATCCTGGAAGTGTCTGCTCCGGGTGGCTGTACCTACTGGAACAACAGTGGAATGCCAGCCAGACTACAGTATTACTGTTCTTACCAGTACTTTCATTTATCTCTGTAGAAAGCAAATCATTCAAAATGAAATCCATAGTAGTAAGGGAGAGGTGAATATATTTTGAGATCTTAGAATCAGGATCTGACTCTGATCTCCATGAAAAAAATATTTTCATTTTTCCACAAGCTTACAATTCTCCCATGTGCAGGAGACTTCAAGATTACAGGCACGGGCTAGAACCAGCAGCAATGTCAAATAAAGATCAAGAGCTTATTTTATAACAACTCTTTGTACTATCACTATTATAGCACTTTTTCTAAGGTTTTTAATTGTCTCTAAAGATTTTTATACAGGATGAAAGAGCACAAAGTCTCCACCAAAACTGAATATCAAGGAAGACTGCCAATAACTTAATTTTAAACAGTATTATAAGCAAAAAGAACTCTTTGTCACTTGTACACTAAAAAACACATAGATTTTTTTTTCTATAGATTCTATAGACTATGTATACCATAGGTGTCAGTGGTTTAAGGTATATTGCTTAAATATAACAGCTTGGGTCACTATACATTTTGTTTTTTCCTCCCATTGGCAAATCTTTGATAGGTGATGCTTTTGTTCAAGCTTTTAAAATTCTTTAGAGAAACAGGAATTGTGAAAGCCAGCCCAGACAGCAGGTTCTCCCAGGACAATTCATGGCCCTGCCAGATGGAATCCCCCCTATTATCTCGTAGCTCTCTGCTGTACCCTACAAATGGATACATTTTATTGCTAAAGTGCCTACCCTGGACCAGTTTCTTAACTTCTTCATAGTGCTGTAAATCTAGCACAAATCCTTTAATGATAGTGGAGTCATTTTACATTTATGCTTGTGTAAATCAAAACAAACTTTGTCATTTTGGTCTACTCTTTTAACACTAAATATTCCCATTAATTTCAATCTTTTTTTTAGTTGTGTAAGAAATCATAGCCTGTAACATGTTTAAGATCCAGAGAAATACATGGCATTATATAATGTGATCTATTCCACAATATTGCTTTATTGGCTTTATGTAAGTAATCCCTAAAGAAATTCCTGCTGTATCCTGTTGAAGAACCCAGTTTTGGATATCTATGTCAAATGACAAGCTCCAAAATTTCTCCAATAGGGTTTTGTCTACAGGAGCAAGATCTTCATGCAAGAGTCTAGGCCAACTTTCTGGGGCAATGAGCCACTCCAGCTTCAAACGTTTTGTTAAACTTACACTATGTCTTACACTTCCATATATGGATTTAGTGCGCACCTGGTACATGGCAACCATTTAAAACAATTGTATTGGGTTTGCTTGGAAGGTTTTGTTAGCAGGGTAACTTTTGCAAGAAGCTGCTAGAAGCTTCCCCTACATCCAATGGAGACAATGTCAGTCGGCTCCAAGATGGACATGCCCCTGGCCAAGGCCGAGCCCATCAGTGATGTTTGTAGTGTCTCTGTGATAACATATTTAAAAAGGGGGAAAAAACCCTGTGCAATGGCAGCCAGAGAAAGAAGTGAGAATATGTGAAACAACTCTGCAGGCACCAAGGTCAGTGAAGAAGGAGGGGTAGGAGGTGGTCCAGGCACCAGAACAGAGATTCCCCTACAGACTATGGTGAAGACCATGATGAGGCAAGTTGTTGCCCTGCAGTCCATGGAAGTTAACGACGGAAGAGATATCCACCTGCAGCCCTTGGAGGATCCCACCCCAAAAGAGGCTGTGACACCTTTGGAAAGCCCACACTGGAGCAGGCTCCTGGCAGGACCTGTGGACCCATGGAGAGAGGAGCCCATGCTAGAGCAGATTTGCTGCAGGACTCATGACCCCGCAGGGTACCTGTGCTGGAGCAGTTTGTGAAGAACTATAGCCTGTGGGAAGGACTTACATCGGAGAAGTTTGTGGAGAATTGTCTTCTGTGGGAGGGACCCCACTCTGGAGCAGAGGAAGAGTGTGAGGAGTCCTCCCCCTGAGGAGGAAGGAACAACAGAAACAACATGTGATGAACCGACCACAACCCCCATACCCTGGCCCCTCTGTACCGCTGACAGGGTAGAGGTAGAGAAATTGGGAGTGAAGTTGAGTCTGGGAAGAAGGGAGAGGTGAGGGGAAGGCATTTTAAGATTTAGTTTTTATTTCTCATTACCCTATTCTGGATTGGTAATAAATGAAATTTCCCAAGTCGAGTCTGGTTTGCTTGTGACAGTAACTGGTGGGTGATCTCCCTTTCACTATACTTTCATCCCCTGTCCAGCTGAGGAGGGGAGTGATAGAGCAGCTTTGGTGGGTACCTGGCATCTAGTTATAGCCAACTCTCCACAATAATATTTAAGCACTAGTAACTAAGTGTTTGTATTAGTCCCAATCACAAGACAGTCTTCCTGCGCTAGAGTGATCCCCCTCAAACCCTGCATGCAGTCACCTTCCATGTGCATATCACATCCTTCACTCACAGAAACAAAAAAGATCTCTGGACACTCTAGAATACTGTCTTTTCCCCTTGATTCCAGTAGGCCAAGGAATTCTTATGGGGAAATGAATACCAGAAATAGCTGATGGAAACAAATACTATCTCCCATTTTATATAAACTAATTTTCTGAAGATCACAACAGCTTCAGGCTATATTATAATTTTTACGATGCTCCTTCATGTCCCTAATAATATGGGAGAAGTTGGAAATGTCACTGCAGAAAACTAGTAGCCAGCTTGTCAGTGCCACTCCACCAGGCAGTAAGAAAGGGAGTATAGAGGTCTATAATCCCATTGAAGCTGGTGGTAGTGCTTCCATAGATCTCAAGGGTTAATTAAAAGTGTCGGAAAATAAATAAAATTGGTAAGAAGCTCATACACCTTCCAGTGTGAATACATGACAGAACAGGATTGCTCTAGAAAACAGCAAATACATACAAAATTACATAAGCACTTTGCCCTGCAAAGAAAGAGGGTGTAAATCTCCTCAGTGAGTCAAGACTCCTCAAAAATCACTATGTTTGAATCCAGCATCTTCATATACCTCTTGTTCTTAAGTTCTCCTTACTCAGGCCCAGTCAAGAAATATTTCTGGATTTGGCCCAGTCTTACTATTTACTTTTTCTTTCATAGAAATAAATATCATACAGGCAAAACAGCATAAGGCACAGTCATGCTGAGCACTGACTTTGAAAGAAGTGCCATGTTCATACTTGTATGTTAGCAGATGTTGTCCCCTGGGTGAATCTGCAGTATAATACAAAGGCTCTGTAAGACAGCTCTGGGTCTGTAATGTTTTCACCAGCGAGCACTTCACAGATTTCACCTTAGCCCTTTAGCAATCAAACCAGCAGCACACTTGAATATTTATGAAAGATCTTACTAAGCTGCTTCTATCGATGTTTTCCTTTCGTTGTGCTTGCTTTCACCCAGAGAGCACAACGAAATAGACACTTTTAAGAGTACTTTTTAAACATTGATTGGTTTAAACATTAAACTGTCACAAGCCTAAAATAAAATTTTATTAAATTACCACTATATTGAAGACCATGGCCCAAACCTGAAGGTAACTAAGTATATTAGTAGCTTTACTGCATGATTAGTATTACCAAATTTACGAGACTGTTGTAAGCATCAGCAGGAGCATTTCACCATTCACAAGTGCACATTAATCAGTTAATAGCTCATATTATACATTAATATCTAGGCAAGAATTCCTTAAAAATTACTCAAACACTTGTCTTACTGGTGTAAGTAGGCCCCATTAACATCTGTAAAGCTATTCCTATGAGCAAAATACTGTTCATGGGTGTTTCCAGGATCAAAGGTTTGGGCACCCATAGAAATTGGTCATAGAAAGAATCTGTGAGGTGCTGGTATGTTCACAATTCTTTACTCCTGCAAGTGCCTGCAGGATCAGGAACCTTTATGCATAATAATAGAACATATTTCCATTTCATTCTTAGTCCAGGTGTTCTTTGCATCTTGAAATTCCTTAGAAAATATTACTTTTGGAAGTATTATCAAGTTTTAATTTATATTGTGGATGAACTGTCCTAATATTTTAGTACTTCATTTCCACTTCATAATAAATGATTTTTGGTTAAAATCCCATTTACATTATGTTATAAAGCTGGAGATGTATACATACAGATAGATACATAGTCTGTTCTCGACAGATATTTCTGTTTTTCTTTCTCTCTTTTGGATTGCTATTAAGTGGTCATCTAACACATTTTGGAAGGAAGGAGTTCACTGTTTTCAAATGGGCTATTTTATGTGCAGCAGATTCTGTCATCCTCAAACAAGCAGTACATAAATGCTCCCATTTAACTGACAGAGACACTGTATAGATTGGAGAATCTTTAATTAGCACAAGGACAGCACATTCCACTCCTTTCTAATACTCAAAAGGAAAAATTTTGCAAATTTAAATTTACTAAAAATATTTTACACATAATATAAATAAATGAAAGCAGTACTTTCTTACTGCAGTCATTATAGACCTGATCTTGTAATCATGCAAGTGCCAGAAATTCTTTCCTTGTGACTTCAAATCTTTCCAGAAACTGCCTCTATGTGAGCACATTTTCTGGATCTTCCACTAATTATGGACCTGATCTGCAAATATCAACTCACCAAAGACTTGTCATAACAATTTAACACCGCTTATGAGTCATCCTACAATAATTTACAAGGTTGGATTACAATTTTATAGACATAATTACCACAATGAGCACAGTAATGCGCTCTTCAATGTTATTTCCCATCACACTGTGAAACTTTTCATTCTTTCATCCACCTCACTACAACAGACAAGATTGGTAAGAATGGTATCAATAGACAATTACAAGCACTTCAGAATACAAACCAGAACACTTTGTGTATTTACATATAAAATTCTCTCCTCTTTTGGCCACCAAAATTGCCCCTTCTGTGTGGATGTTAGGCCAGGAGCTGGCCAGGAGTGAAGCACTGTGTTCTAAGTGTGGTACTCCGAGGGTTTGTGTGTGCAGATGGCTCCCTGCAGGCCCAGGCACACACAGCCAGAGGTCACAAAGCCTGTAGCAGAATTAGTACAAGCACACCAAAGATGTTTACTGTTTTCAGCTTAATTTCAAATCACGTTCAGAAGTTCTGGCTCTGAGGTAGCTCATTCAGAGCCATCTCAAGCATGACCACACACTGTATTTTATCATATACTCATTTCCTGAACAGCCTGGACCCAGAGAATATGAGAAAAACACCTCAAGCTCTAGGTGGAAGGCTATTAACTGCTACACTCCTCTAAAACAGTGGAACTCTTAACAACAAATGCCTGTTTGCATACAGAACCAAATACATAGAGCAACTCCCACAAGGAATAAGGACTGCTGCAAAGCTCCTGCCATTCCATTCCCAGTGCAAGGCACATTTCTTTGACATTGCTGTCCCTAAAATAAGCCCATATCATCTTGTGAATTTCAAAATAAAACCTTAAATCTCTAGCAAACCAAGATATTCCACTGCACATGCTTCTTCTCTGGGGAGAGGATGAGAGAAGGACCAACATGTGACAGAACTAAAACTGTGTCTCCTGAGAAACTCAAACACAGGACTTTAAGAACAAGACAGGACCTTAACACGAAAATGTACAGAGGCAGGAAAAACTCATCAGTGCGATGACTGCTGCATGTAACTGAAATTCACCACACAAAATACATTTTGGATATGTTTATACAAGGAAAACAGCAGTCTACATTTCCTGCTCAAATTAACAGAATGTAAATGGGTATTTCCTGGTTTCATATCCATAAACATGTTCCCAGAACAATTTCTTCTGATCACAAGAAGTTGTTTAGACCTATACACAGGAAGATTTATGCCTAACAACAGTAAAGATCTAACTTATTAGTCTGAAGCAATTTATTTTTCCTTGATCTGCACATGCTTTATGCACAGTCAAGTTTAAGGAATGCACCCAGTGAATCTTTCCTGGAATATAATCCCCAGAAGAGATCAAGCCAATCCACAAACAAGAAAAGGTACTTTATTCAGAATTACCTTCAAACCAACAAAACCTAGAAAGCAGTCAAAATATCAATTCTTTCTTAAACAAATGACTACCCATACTTTCTCTGTTTTGTTATGCAAGACCAACTTATTGTGGTCTCTTAAATCTAACAATTGCTGTCCCTGAATTTATGTTACATCCAAATAAAATTAAATGTCATATTTAAAATAAACCATATTTCATTTAATATAACATTATTATTACAGTATGATTTTTATTAGTAGCAGTGCCTCCAGAAAACACTTCCCCCTTTTATTTTGATGTCCTTGCACTTTTTTCCAATGGTCTCCATTTAATCACCCTATCTTTTAGCATAGTCTCCCTATGAAGACATGTCACACTTTGTGGAATGTGTACCCGACAAGACATATGCTTATAACAACCTTCACTGCATGGGTATATGTTAAAATGCATTACAGGAATTATTCTTTTCCTAAAACAAAATATATAAAAGAGAAATATCACCAAAAAAAGCCAATCATATTGCACCTAAACAAAGGGTGTAATTCTCTGACCAGCTCTAAAAAAAAAGAATTAATGGATTTGGGTGAAGTTTCAGTCTACTGCCATTAGAGTTAATCTTACAATTGAAATGATAAGTGATGCTTCCTTCAGGCCATTCTTGCCATACTAAGAAGTTAAGAGTAAGGTTGATGATATCAGGGACAACAGGAACCATGGCATCAGAACACATTCGCTACAGTAGCAATAATAAACAAAGTAAAATTAAGAATAGCAGTGGACCAGAATCAAATTTCTAGTTCCAAATGTCACTGAGCTTTAAATGCTAGTGAAGCACACATTTAAATTCTGTGGATAACTTTCCTCTCTGGCCAAGCCAAAATCCCAAGGATTCACACGAATGAACTTTAACTGAATGTGATTCCAGATACAGTGGAAAACAAGAAATGTGTGGCTTGCTACCATGCAACATATTTATATACGAATTAAAACAAGCAATAGACCAACAAATGCCAACAATAATACTAAGAATAATACTAAAGACATGCTTGTGGTAAGGTACCCATCATAAAGGAAAAAGAGTGCTTTAACTGTATGCCTCAGTTTTTCTGAAAAGAAAAAAAAAAGAATGAAAGAAAGAAAAAAAAAAACACCAAAATGCAAACAAAGCTGAAACTAGCTCTATTAAATGGAATTTCTAGGCTAAGAAAAAATCACAAGCATTTGGGAAAAATAAACACAAGAACCAGCAAAAGGCAGCCTCATTATATCTTTAGGGGAAGGGAGGAAAGGAGTTCTACCATTTTGTCATTTTCTGTTTTGAGTTATTTAACAAATGCTGGGATTACTGCAAAGAAATCAGCTGGATACAATTACATACTGACACTATGCCAGCCTCAGTAAAACTAGAGCTCTAAAATAAGCTCAGAGCTCCCTCCCAGCCTAAACAGTGTTATTACATGCTGTTAAGAGACTATTTTCAAGCAAACTTCATTACTTAATATTGATGTTACCCAACCATCGAAAGGTACAAAAGGTATTTCTAACTATTCACATCTTCTGGTCATTATAGTAAGGCTTTTAGACTTCTTCCATGTAGAACATAGGAAGAAGGGAGGCATATATTATATACATCTAATTTTTGTCAAGTTGCTGTTTTAATACTGTCAGGTCTTCACTTCAATCTCTTTGGATCAGTACCTGGATTTTCATATGAACAAAACAGATGTTTATCTATGGCCTATTCAAAATACATTAATGAGATTTTATGTTACTTATGAGACATAATTCAGATTATGAAAGTTACCATAAAGCTGCCACTATTAAATCAGCATCTATGTGTGCTATCATAGTGTACAAGAAGAGCTAGTAGAACAAATGTTCCAGATAAACAGTTAAAATAACTTAGTAACATTCAGAAAATTTCCTTTGCCCCATATTTATGCAACTCATAGAATGTGCATATATGTATATATTTGTATAATGTCTGCTATCTAAGAAGACTCACTTAAGCAAAGATTCTAGCAGATGTCAGCAGCAGTACTCATGTTCACAGAGTATAGGAGACCAGACTATGTTTGGGCATGACATATGAAAGAGAAAGACAACTCAGGATATTATGCACGTAGTAAATAGTACTATAATTGTTCTTTAATAGAGATTTCCCAAATGTTGTATTGCTGTTAACAGAATAAAACTAAAATATATCACATGTGGAAAATTGGTTTTGAGTTCAACGGAAGCAAAAGTGAGGCTGATAGATGAGATACAGGCAATATTTCTGAAGGCTGTTCATTCCCGAAAGGGATCTGTTTGTTGGGAAGAATGCTGTGTATTGTTGCCATCCCAGCTAAGGAAAGAAAGACTGATTTTCTCAAAACAAGCATAATAACGGACAAGCTTATCATTGTCTTGTTTCAAACTGGGTTTGAAACTACATAGAATGTGTATTCAATGAAGAACAGATTACAGAAAATTCCTGAAATTCTTAAGGAACGATCAGCTAGCAGCCATAAAATAAAGAAAAGACAGTACATTTTTTATGGAGTGCATAATTAAACTGTAGGACTCACAAATATATATGAATCCAATATTAATTAGATAAATTAATGGCAGATAGTTGCACTGATGGCTAATAAACAGTGCTGTACAATAGTACTAAAGAGGCTCAGGTTTATTAGTTTGGACTTTACATCAGCACACTAAGAAGAAGGCAGACAGCAAAAAGTCTCAGCAGAAGACCAGAAGATAGAGAAGGGAGATGCTAAAGTACAGAAAGAGAACTCAAGTGGGTTGTCAACAAAGAATCAGCAGAAGTCTTGAGGCGGAAGGTCTTAAAGCAATGACTCACATTCACAAGAATGCAGAAATTTTTTAACACTGTCCCTTCACTAAATTTTTTACATAAAGGCAGTGTTTGAATTATAGAACAAGGAGAAGACAAAGTAAGGCTCTTTCAGAGCAGATATTGAATGTCAAGCTCAATGGAAGTTAGATTTGATTTTGTATAGCATTTGTTAATTCTTTTCTTGCCTCTTTAGTTCATATTTGCGCTCACCTCTTTACCCTGTTTCATTATGAAAGCAGCTGAGAATGGATTAATGTGTCTTAGAGTATTCAAAAAATGCAATCAAAACATGGAAAACTCTAAATTAAAAAGCATGTATTTATTAAGTCATTCATTCATTCTGAAAACCAAAAAGTCCTTCTCTGGAGATCTTTTAACCCAGTCAGTCATTACTTCACCTGGTGGTGTGACTCTGAGCATGCCCAGAGCCAGATAACCCAGTTAAATCTGTGGCTTTCTAAACTGTACAAAGACCTTTAAGGAAATGACTGGGTATTTTGTAGCATTCTGGAAAAAAGCTGATGGGTTATATTATATCAAGGTACTGATTATGATTTGCCTCTGTGGAGGTGAAAAATTTTGTAAATGTTCCCTTTCATTATGTCAGGTTATGCTATCAAAATATATTAATTCCTATGAAATAGTACAAAAATAATGTATTGTAATTTCGTAATAACTTTGCTTGTTATTAAAATGAAAAACAAATATGCAGTTGGGATTTTTTTCTTCTGAAGAGATAAGCACATTATAACTCAGAATGCAGAGAAATGAGTCACTTAGCATTTATGAAATAAATTACTGAAAGCACATACCCAAGCCTATGGAAATGTAAGAAAATCAACTATTTAAGGCCTTCACCTTAACTCTTTCACATATGTGCAAAGGGAGGCATGAGCCTGACCTGTAAAACAAGTAAAGAGATGAAGACTGTACATCTCAAAACCAACCAAATAAAACCTTAACCATATAGTGAGAAAATATATCTCCTCATTCACCTACAATTATAAATCATTCTGAATATTTGCTGGCATGGGATAGAATCCTGCTGGACTTCCACTCAGAAAACAGCATGTAAAACAATAGAAGCGACTTCGGTGTCCAGAACTGGGAGCTGAGGCAGTATGAAGAGCTCTTGTAATCAACACGTGCAGCTCATATTCACAACTTACGCTTACTGACACTATTAAAAGTATCATCCTATTTCATTCCCTCCTTGAAAGTGTAAAATAATTGCTAGACTTGAAAACTCATGAGCTTCCCCCAGTATCTGAGGGACAGAGTTGCAGACAACACACTCCCTGGCATGCCCAGTGGTTAGGCCTTGACCAGTGGGTGCAATAAAATGGATGTAAGAGTGCATATTCTTTCTGCTGCTATTGGTATCAATTGAGGAGGATGAGAGGAGGCAAGAGGCAAACCCTGCAGAGTTCATCATGCTGCCATGCTGCAGAGCACAAGCTTCAGCCATCTTGTTTTACAGAAACAGGGCAGTGAGGATGCCTCTGCAAGGCTGGCTAGCACCTTTCTCCCACCAGCTGTCATTTGCCAGGAGTCTGTGTTTAAAAAGGGCACTAGACATGCAAAACCTCTTGCAGAAGTTGTAATATAACATGCTTTGCCAGTCACAAAGCATTGCTACTACCTCTTTGTAGCAGTCCAACCTTTTTGCTCAAAATTGTAAAGGAAAAAAATAGAGAAAGAATGATCTCACCTTAAATGCACGGTCTAATTAGCTGGTGCCTGAGCGTAAGATTTGAACATTAACACAAAATTCTGACTCAGTGAATCCTCACAGCTGTGTGAAGGACTGTCATTTTCAGGTGTGAAAAGCACCAGGGAAATTTGATTACAATCATAATTAATACTAGCAACTAATATCATGATAAAAACACATCTATTTATACAACAAAGCATCCAGACAAAGAAATTCCCACTGATAACCTTTTCCCAACTATGTGTCAGCCGTTCATTTTCATTTTGCTGATGTTTCTCTTCTCTTTGGTTAACACATTCCTGCTTATGCACTTTATCTCATTTTCCAAGAAGGCCTCTATTTATGAAGAGTCACAGCCATTTTCTTCTGGATGGAAATGCTGCCCTCAAGCTGCCATTGTAACCTGAAACAAGGATGCTTCATTGCTTCAGAAAAGACCCCAGGGACTCTTCTTCATACACATATTTATCTTCTTCATGATGTACACACAGACTTCTGTTGTGAAGAAAAGCTGTGTGATTCCAAAAGGCTGTGCTGTTC
>VYZX01024932.1:8414-24720 GCA_013401335.1 Brachypteracias leptosomus
ATCCTATTCAGGGAACAACTGTCGTAGAAAGTGTCCTCCTTCCCCTTCAGTTTGAAGGCATGGCTTGCAACTGCTCTAAGTGTTTTGCTTTGGTTTTTTGTCTAGGCAACTGTATTAAAGCTGTCACGATGAGTTTGTAACGTGACTTCTTTTCTAAAGAATCTCACTATTCAGCTTTGTCTTGCATTTATCAAATATTTTGTGCAGAAGCAATTCTCTGAAGTTAAGGCAGCTAAATCATTTTGCAGCAGCTGAGAAGCTGGCTCTTTTTTTTCTTTAATATTCTATTCATTTAAAGGATTTGTGACATGAAAATTGAGTGGAACAAGCTTGCACATCACTGATTTGCATGAAAAGCTTGCAATTCTTGTTGACCTCAAGCAATTCACATTTATTGGATTGTCATTGATCTGATGGTGAGTGGAGAGTGGACACCAGTTATGTAAGACTTGACTTGAAGTGCTGTGGCTTTATAGTTGATTATCTGAGGAAAGTACATGAGATATAATGAGATACAAAGAAGTTATGGATTTATTTTCCATTTGGCACATGCATGTCCCAGTAAATGATTCTGAGAAGATTTTGTGTTCTTAGGTAGATTAAGCACAAAACCTTAAGGCTAGAGTGTTTGCGTAAGACAAATTGTGTAACAATATACTCCTAAACTTCTAGTTTTTGGAGCAGGAAACCAGTTGAATGATTCAAAATGTGAATGAAAATCAAAATGGCAAAGATTCAAAAGTATTTTAATCACTGCCTCTAATGGATTGTTAATTATCCAAATCTATAAAACTTTTCAATGCTTGACACCCACATACAAGTCTGTAAAGCATTCATTTCCATTTTTCTCAGGCTTAAATTTGAGCTGTGTGTGCAGTGGCTTATGTATAAAAATATAGTTGACAATAGACATTTGTTGTGCCAGTAGAAAGCAACAGAGTTTTGACAGCAATTCCACTAGAGCACAGACAGAATCTGGCTCACAGGTGTAACCTAATACTCAATTTATATTACCAATCAATCAAACTTGAGAAGAACTGAGCTGAGGAGACTGTCTTATTAAGTCCTTAAGAGTCAGAGGGAATCCCTGATTTAGACTGGTTCAAGTGACAGTTGCCCAACAGGAATTTCTGGAGTGATTTCCTACAATATGTAGATTTCCATATATTTTTCTACAGCTGAGAAACAAATCCATATGTCAGGTTGGGCAGATGTACTCAAAATCCCCACCTCTAACTATTTTGGCCTCCTTCTTTTGTGGTTTTGTAATCCACAAAACACCATAATACTTCATACAAATCATTTCAAGTGATGCATGGTTTACAGAGATATCTACAGCCAACTCAAGGAGACATGATTTTCATTTCATTATTCATTTTTTCTTTTTACAGCTCCGGTAGAGTGGTTCAGATTCTGTGTTCCATTGACATCAACTGGAGTTACATATATAATGCTCAAGAACTGGATTTATATTCCAGCGTATTACGTCTGATTTTGAAAGGTTATATACACTACAGTCAGACTATGGTATGAATCAAGGAACATATGTTTAACCTGCTAATTCTAAGGTATTACATTCCAGTGTATTCAAGACTATTTTTGTTAAGATGCTTCCAAGTTTATTCCTTTATCTAAGCATGAAACAGACTACCAAATTTTCAGCACTCTCCAAACTTATCATCCAAAATAGTCTGCATTTAGAAGCAGCCAAATACTGTTATTTGCACTTAAAGCAGAAATTCCAAACTATATGCCATGAACACAAAAGATATAACTCTGCTTTTTCTGATCTATGCCAGTCCATGATCTAGACTCTTGAGTATTCCAGAACGTATCAAAACAGCACTCATAGTGCACTGTTATTAAACTAAAATATAATATAGGCTCCCAATCTAAAGATGACAATGCCATTTGCTTTCATCTAGTGTTCAAAGCAGTAACACACTCCAGGCCTTGTCCATTATTTTTGCCTTTAGCAGATCCTCACTAATCTTCAGATTTTGCAATGCTAAACCCCGGCCAGTTCATAAGCTTTTGACAAGAAAGAGAAGCAGATCAGTCTTTTTTCTAGCTGAACACGGAAGACAGATATTGGATGAAAAATCTAACATAGGATTTTCTCTCCTATAGTCTTTTTTCCTGCAGTCAGTCATTCACACTTCCACTGACTGACAAGAGAGATCCATTCACTCTTGCATCATACTATGAACAAATAAAGGTGGTGGTTAATTACCAGCAGCAGAATAATACAAGTGGAGGCCCTCCAATAATCCCTATTTCCCAATTGCTTACTAGGCTGCAGATATGATACTCTAGTCTCTGAAGACAAAACACAAACATAAGTAAAGCAAAAATAATATATTCTGCAATTCTCCAGTAAAACCTTTTTTTTAGCAATATAGTAAAAAATGAATGCTAGAATATATTGCCCAATTTTTCTCCCTTACTGTCCTTGGGAATTAGATAACAGTAGGGCACATTACTGACAGGAATTCATGGTCTTATTTAACATGACACTCTTGTAGGCAATACTTAAAAATGACAGTTCTTCACAACAACTTTGCTACTCATGTTTCATGGTACATGGCAGCGTGTGAGACCATTTAGTTGCTGATGATTTCTTAGTAACTTCTTAGATTTCTTAGCTGGAAAATATGGTATTTCTGTCACCAAAATAACCCATTCACCAGACAATGTGGCTCAGAGAGCTCCTTCAGCTGCTTTGGTTGGAACAGAAATGGTCAGCACAATTACTTCTGATTGATCTGTCCACAAAAGGAGATGATTTAAGGAGTCTCAAAAGAGTAAAGGAAACATCTAAAAAGGAAGCCCAGAGAGGATTTTTACTTTCATCTTCAATTTCGGTAGCTTTTCTTCACCCTACCTCTCTCCAGCACAAGTCTTAGATCAGTTGAATCCCTTTGTATTTCCATAGGTTCCAGTGGTCTGACAGAAGGAATGAGTTTTGCCTTTTCATCTCTGTGTAAATGTTTATGTCTAAATAGATACACTGGCCCAAATTCTGGGCTGTGTTCCAGCACTTTCACTCTGTAGAAACAAGATAAATGTCCCCAGTGGGTTATTAATTCCTTCACTGGGGTGGAAGCCCAGATGACACAAGCTTAGCTGAATGGTTGTAGACTCTCCTGAAGTTCCACTGGGGATAGTGAGGGGAGATGGCAAAGAAAAGGACATGAACTCGAAAAGAGTGAAAAAAGAGACTTTCATGAGGGCATTATGAGTTCTGGTTGATTCCACTGACTGTGTGTTTGTGCCTGAGACCACTGCAATGGTCACTCTTCCAGAAAGTTAAGTCCCACAAACTATCTTGCAGATGTTTACAAAGATGGATGGTACAGACAAAATATTTGACTGAAACCTGGTAAAAAGTAATATTGATTAAATGGCTTGGAAAATAGAAAGTTTCTATTCATTTCCATCATTGATTCCTCTTTTTGACATCTACATTCTTTTTCATAACCAGTACGTTATCAAGCATTGTAACAGGCTGCCCAAGGAAGTGGTTGAATCACCATCTGTGGAGATATTCAAAAGATGCTTAGAGCTGTGGTTTACTGGTGGACGTGGTAGTTTAGGCTTACAGTTGAACTGGATGATCTTAAGGGTCTTTTCTAACCTCAATGATTCTGTGATTCTATGAAAACAAGAGTTCAGGATTTAGGATTCAGCATTCCTCTTTATAGAAGTGGGATCTTCATTTGGCAGCTTCTACTACATAACCTGCTAGCACCAGGAAACATTTTTCTTGCAATACAGAGCCCTAAACTTGCAAATCCTTAAATCAGCAATTGTTCCTCACTTTAAATGTAGCTGTTTGCTGGAATGAGCTTTTTCTCATGGCTGGAATAGTCAAGACAGAAGTATGTGAAGAAGGACAGAGCAGAAAATCTATCTTAAATGCATCTGAAGAGTTAAGAGTATCTATCACTGGTTCCTGGGAAAAGGTGGCTACAAAACTGTAATCTATCCACCAGGCTTATTCCACTTCCTACCCTCTCCTGCCTCCCAGCACATGTGCTACTCAGAAGAGATCATGAATGAGGACTTCAGACAACCATTTCTCATAATGGGCAAAGTCCAGGGAATTCACAGCAAAAGGAAAGGCTGTCTAAGGTGTCACTAGCTGTTTTAGGAAAACGTTACATACCAGAAGTGACAAATTTCAAGAGCCCTTTAAATATATGGTAGTTCCAGTAAGACTGAAAAGAGGCCTTGTTGTAGAGTGCTTAAAATAATCACGAACTCCCCCCTTGAGCATAGCAACACTGAGTGCCCAACCACCAGCTGTGACACTTGCTCTGAGCACCAAAGCATCCATGCTTTGGCCACATGTTCTCTGCTGCACCAAAAGATGATTGGGGTCTCCTAAGTGTTAATCCACATGCGGAGAAATGATAGACTTTGGCAAAATGGATGGAAAATGGTCAATTTTACACCAGCTATAAAAGGAGTTGAAAAAAAGAAATCATCTCTAAACTTTCTTGTTCCTGGATCTGTCAGGAAAAGTTATATGTTTGACAAAGCACCCCACTGATTACAGAAGTTTGGAGCAATAGACAATTATATGCTAAGAACTAAAAGAGCTCCTTTCTAACCTGTTCATGCTTTAGCAGGAAGTCTAGGAGGAATCTGTGGCCTCAGAGGATAACTGTCAGACTTGCAGCCACTATTCACAACAGCCTCTGCATTGTTTACATATTAAGAATGTTTTTAAGACAAATAAAGTGTTTCATATTTTTCCTTTATCATGTTTTATAGCTTTTCCTTTTGTTTTATTCCCAAGGGGTTTTGTCTAGAGCTGCCTTGAATTCAGGGAGGTAATTAACTCATGCAATTTAACCTCCTCAAAGAAAGCGTTGACCTGGGTTGATTTTGAAGGAAGGGGAAGAGGGAGGTTATGTTCCATCCAGAGGCTCTAAGCCAACTAGATTTGAGATGGAGAAATGCCCAGATTTATTCCAGTATGTATTCACTAAGCCATACTAACTCATTGTGTACTGCAATACCACAGAATATATCAGATGCCTTGAGAATAGTGGTCTCAGATTTTGAAGCCCTGTGACCCCCACATGCAACAGCCGTGGTCTGTAGAACAGGGGGTCAGTGTTCCCATGTCTGCACAGGTTGGCTGAGCAGCTCTTGGTTGCCAGGGGGAAAATGATATTCTGACACATATGTACTCCAGCTCCAGCTGTGCTCTTACCTCTTAAATACTATGCACATCAAAAAAAAGTGTCTTGCTGGCAGTTTTCAATATCTCTCACCTCCATAATCATGGACCATTACTGACTTTTAAAAAATAACACTTTGGACTGGTGAACAAACCAGTTGCTGAAATAGCTGGCCCCCACAGCTGTCTTTGCTTAGCTGTAAGCCAGCAAGACTGCAAGCTCATCAAGTGCTCAGGGACATACCCTTTATTGGGATTTTTCTCTCCCAGTGCTCCAGTCATTCTGAAGAGGCCAGAAGACAATTTGTCTTCCTACAGAAAGATAAGGTTGAGGTTTTTTGTCAATCAGTTGGAATATCAGTTTGACTTTTTCTCTGATGTGCAATCATTTTCTGAAAAGAGCAACCAATAGATCTATTTTCCATCACATGGAAGTTTTAACATAACCTAGCAAGGTCCTAACAGTACAATTTTTAGATTCCTTTGACATGGTTGCATCAGAAACACAAATTAAGCTCACGGGCAAACTTTGAGTCATTCCAAAGGTCTCTCACAGGTTGCTCTGCATAAAATAAACATTAAACTGGTTAAAGGAACAGTTCTGTCATGCACTTAATTGGCTGACAAAGGTGCAAAAGTGCCCTATCTTTGATTGCAGGAGTTGATTTTTCCTATCATATCTATATATGAGAATTTCACCAAGCCTGTCACGTATCTTTTTATCTTTCTGACATGTTTCCTGCTCTTCTGGTATGGGACCTTTTGTCACTAAGCTGTGAATGTACAGATTCTTCGTGGCTTCTTAGAAAATATTTGGAGAGCAGAATAGAAGAGGAATCATATATTACAGTAGCGGACACAGCATTAACCAGTTTTCCCACAAACATACATCAGATATTTGTATAATAAGCAGGTACCAGGCAAAATCTATGCTCTGCATAGATTAATTAAATATTAATTCTTAATTTTAGAACCCAGGTAACGTTGACACCACACCAGAGAAGGTCTGTGATAGCTTGTATACCTAGAGTTCAACATTCACAGGCTTAGAGGCATTCTAGAATCTTTTGCTCTAAAAATATTCCTTAGAAGGAACTTTTCCTGCTCTGTAGAATCAGTCATTTGCCTGATCTACAAAATACTGTTATCTCTTTCACCAGGCCATTTTGAGAATGAATTATCATCTGTAAAGTATTTTGATTGTGTGAATTTATGATACATAATAGCAATTTAGTTACTAATGTAGCATTGTGGTTTTAGCTATTAATCAAACTAAGTAACGCTATCCAAAAGTTCAGCAAGAGCAAATTTATAAAGTCTGATGCTATATCTTAGGCAATTTTAATCCAGTTGAGTATTTTCGGATAAAGTCTAAAAAGAGGAATACTAATGTCTTAATTTAAGACCAAATAAATACATGCATATGTCTACTGGAACTATACGTGACCTCTTTACCTATCTATAGTGATTCTCAGCAACAGCCCACATTCAGGTGGGTCACCTGATAATATCTTTCCAACTTATGGAAACAAAAAATTCTTTTTGGTTTAAAGAATAAAAACATAAAACATTTTATCCTTAGAAGAATTACTCTTCAACATGCATTTAAAAGAATACCTTGACTAGCTGAAGCAGCAAACCACATTTTTAAAGATTAGATTTGCATGCACCATCTCAAAAATGTAATACCTCTCTTGGGAAGGGAGAAGTCTGCCTGTTTCAGGCAAAACTTTCTTTTTCAGTCTTGTCTCTTCTTCTTTAAATATGGTTTCTGTAAGAATCAAGAAAAAGCTCTTCTTCTACATTCCCTGGCTTTGTTTCACAAATATTATCCTCCTTGGCATTGTCTCTGGCTTTTAATACGTATTTCATCAAACATATTAGAAGTAAATAATTAAATGATATGCACGTTGGTTATTGTGTTGTAGTGATGGATTAATCAATAAGGGGCGGGAAGACCATTTATCTCAGCATTTCCAAACAATGTTTGACAGTTAATTTCATTGTATGAAGATAAACTGCCATAGAACAGTGCAGGAATACAGAAAAGAAAGCTCAATGCTCATAACAGTGAAGTTGCAAGACAGCAGTGCAACTTTTACCAAGAAAGGAAACTGCATGATGTAATGGGAGAGAGAAAAAAAAACAAACTGAGGCAACATAGATGTTCTGTCCCTATCTGTTTTGTAAAGCATTTCAGGGTTTTACATTTAAGCATTTTATTTCCTTTTTGAGAACACACAA
This sequence comes from Brachypteracias leptosomus, assembly GCA_013401335.1. NCBI lineage: Eukaryota > Metazoa > Chordata > Aves > Coraciiformes > Brachypteraciidae > Brachypteracias > Brachypteracias leptosomus. The sequence continues at coordinate 15,850 of VYZX01024932.1, forward strand.
AACCCTAGAAAACATTAAGTACCTACCAGTAAAGTCACTATAAGGATTTTTATCTTAGAACTACAATCTGACATCCAAAAAATTAATTAGATTTAAAAGGTCTTGGTACTCTTTGGTTTTGCATGGTGCTGTCTCCTACTTCTTCGTCAAACTTCAAGCCAATCAGTAGATAAAAAACCCCAGAGCTCAAATTCCCCATACCTGGAGTTGCTGGGAACTCCAATACTCTTCAAGTGACAGATACGGCTGAATAAATCTGGTGAAAAGCAGAGGCAGTATTGAGGGGTCAAGGGCAGAGTTAGGAACTAGCAACAGATTGAGAACTGGGACAATCAGCAGAAAGGGGGCCCAGACTGAGTTCCAAAATGGAGTTAATCCAGGGATTTGATGAGATACAATAGCATCACATCAGCATCAGGTTTTAGTTACTGACAACTGTATCAATGTTCCTGTGAAACTTGTGATCAAGATGCTTCTGGAACCAAGGGCTTACATCAAAATTTGGGAGGTTTTATAAATTAACTTTTGAGACCTTAATAAGCTTGCTAATAAAAAAAGAGATAGTACTACAGAAATCAGAAAACATTTAAATTAAAATACAAAATTATTATTGCTACTTAGCCAATATAATGATTTTGGGATGCTATGAAATGTGTTTAAGGAGGAATAAATTGCTTAATAACCAGTTCCAGCTTTACAGCTGCAAGAGGACAATAGGGAAAGGGAGAAAGGAAGGAGTTGAAGATTTCTGTATTCCTGCACACAGATACACAGAGTAGAATGTCAAAAAACAACTTAAATCTCAAAGAAAAACAGTTTGGTGAAAAAAAAAAAATCTAACCAAAAATATTACTTGGAAAAGCTGTTCATGTTTTTAAAGAGTTTTAGTGTCCCTATTTTCTTTCACATCCATGGTTTAGATTCCCCAGACAGATCACATCTCTCATCACATACTGTAGTCCAGGACCCTCAGGATGAATTAATGTTGAGCACCACATATTTCTAATGATGTTAAGTTGTACAATAGTTATGCAATTTCTGTCCTGCTAATAAAAACAAAATTGCATGAAGCAACAGTTGGATAGGATGCATAATGTTAGGGAAACTGAGAAACAGTTACTTAAACACAACTGTTTATGATACATATGGCCATGGAAATATTAGATTATGGTACCCCAGTCCTTTTGAGAGCCCACATGCCTCTTTCTGTGAGGTCCCTTCTTCACAGCTCCCCATTTCCTTGCTCTCAAGCCCCCTTACCTTGTTTTTGTTTCCCTACTGCATAGATTCCATGTTCTATTTCTTTTCCATAAGATACTACCCTGTCATTTCTGCTCAGCTGCACTAACTTCCAGACAATACAATTCCAGTCATATTCCACTATCCCCTGAGGTTTTCAACAGGGAAATGATTTATATATCATAGTAGATTCAGGTAACCAACATAACGATTTAGAACTGTGGAGTTCTCTCATTTCAAACTTGACAAAATGTGAAGGAATGTGTACCAGGAGCTTGCACAGACAAGACTGTCAGGAAGATACAGTACTGGACAATATTGGGACCTCTGTTAAATAGAAGTTTACAGGAAAGTCTGGGCAGAATAGAGGAATGAAATAATGATCAGGATGTTTTTAAAGTACTTGTTGAAAGATCCAGCAGTTCATAGAAGAATGGGAAAAGATTGTCCACGTTAAACCCACCAGTTCAGTGAGTATTTAAGCTTCCCTGTGATGACAGGTACAGAGAAGTCTGTGAATTAGAAATATCAGAACATTTAATTGGATTTCACCAAACAGTTTCAAGAACGGGCATCTCTCACAGGAGCTGAGGGACAAGAGGGAAATCCACGAGGTTCCTTCAGGAACAAAAAACACTAAATAGGCCATGCTGTCAGAGACAGTTTGGTCAATGTTCCTGTCCAGACTAGCACGACTAGTCGGTGGTCTGTGCTAAGCCAGCCTCATTTTCCGTTAGCACCTCTCTTTTTCAACAGCAGGTTTAAAAATTATGAAAAGTTAACATTTAATTAAGACATTTAATAAAAATTCTAATTTATTAAACAGCAGCCCTTCTTAAGTGTCAAAACTTGCCTAAAAGAAAAGTAAGAACCAGCACTGGTGGGAGCCATGGGAGCCTTCTGCTTGCTTAAGTGAATAAATTAAAAAAATTGTAGTTCCAAAAATTAAAAAGAGGGTTTATTTTTATTAAAAGTGATTAATGCTCAGAGAATAATTCAAAGACTTGGAAAGAAACTGTTCGTGATCTTGGCTACTGGAAAAGTCATTTTTTTATAACTGACCCTCAGAACTGTTAAGCAGCTGGGAAATCAACTAATTTTATATGTTTTATTTCAAATACCATGCAAATAAAGCTTTTACTTCTAAAACTAACAAATAGTTTTGTTGTTTGGGGGAAAAATACAAATATGAATATACAGAAGTTATTTCAATCTTCTTCTGCAAGAAAAGTTCCAACCCCCATTAATATTGTGAAGATAATATCTGAGCTTTAAAATCAAGGTGGGAAGCATCCCAGGAAATGTCCACTAGGTTAAGTTTTCTCTGAAGCAGAGAAAGATACTGCTATTGCAGACCTAATCCATACGTCCATGTTCTTGCCAGGCTGAAGAGAAATATTTAATTGAAATACTGTGTACTTTTAGGATGTGACACTGGCACCTCTGGAAAGCATACATTAACATAGAAATCACAGTTCAAACCCCCTGGATTAGAATGAATATGACCCTGCTGTCAGGGAACTATGCAGCAACTTTGTGTATTTTTATTAGGTAAACGTTCTTTCTCCAATCTGTTTCATGTACATATGTAATTTTAGAGAGACACAGGAAAATAAGGTACATGCTATAAGTATTATCAAGTCTCAGGAGACAGTCAATCTGTGATTAATATGCAATGTGAGGCATAAGTTCGTAGTAGCATAACAAACAAAAAGTGAGGAAAGATACCTTAAAGATTCTCAAAGATAAATAATTCTCAAAGATTCTTAAAACTCTGAGGCATCATTTTTCTATTGATATTCAAATTCCAGCTGAGAAGGATATTTCATTCCAAATACACACAAATAACCAGGAAGCAAAATATATGTAAAATAAAGAAAGGTCACTTATATCAGTTAACATCAAACCTTTATAAATCAAGTATAACTACACTGTTAACGCTGCAGAAACTCATTTTAGGGGAAAAAAATACATGCTAAAGAGGACATAAAGGAGACTAAGTTGAGTTAGAACACTTCCCTGGACACAAACTATCTTGGTTTTGGTACCTATATTGTACCTGACAGTGGCTGCTCAGAAAACCTGGGTTTTCTTCAACCACTTCACTTCAACATAGGGGCTTCCTGAGTGTGAAAGTGATGCACTGCAGGCAGACTTAGCTGGGACAGAGAAGAATAAGGCTGCAGTTCCACTCAGCAACACCAGTTGAGGGTATCTCCCTTCTCCTGCCCACAGCTAAGCATCCCTGTCCCCTCACCAGCTCCTTCTCTGAAGGCATATGATGGCCTCTGCAGCTCTCCTATGGAGCTCATCAGAGGTCCTATTGAGAAGAGCTACTACAAAGGGATGTACGGCATAAATGCATCCAGTTAGATGGCTTTTAAGCCCTGGCAGCTTAACTATATAACTAGGAAGAGAACATTGTTGGTTAAATTTAGATTCAAATTAGAAAATAATAATGGAGTTCTAAAACACATTTTAAGTTTTTAGGTCCTGGTTCTGGTTTGAGCTCAGTAGAAGAGATCTCTTTAAAAAGCAACTCGTTCAGTAATGCCTGACCCAGACAAGCACTGGCTTCAGAAAACCTCCACTGTTTTTGTAGTACAGGCTTCCATTTAGTAAGACATACATGTTTTTTAATTAAATTTCCCATGAAAAACAGTGGTTTAAATTGAGGGAAACTGAGCCTCACAAACTCAATAATATTGTTGAAACCAAAAGCTTATTTGAGAAGACAGGAGTTTTCATTAAAATCCTAAACACATTCATTTCTCTATTTCTGGAGGCAGACAAATCAGCTGTAAGCCTTTCATTAATTCCTCCTCAGGCTTCTCCACTTGGGTTTTACTGGGTGAAGGATCAGGAAGGGCAAATGATATAATACAGTTCTTCATGGGTGTTTTCTCCAGCTGTGTACTTCCCAGCACTGGGGCAGCCCCAGAGAGGTGCAGAGCCGGGGTGCCTGCCTAAGTTCAGGTTGCAGCGCAGGGTGTTCTGCAGCGTTCCCCACGTCCCTGGTTCCCTGTGCCTCCCCCAGCCACCCAGAGAAGAGCCCAGGGCTCAGTGTACCTCCCTCTTACCCTGGGAAGTTAGGGATGAGGTGAGGAAAAGGCAGTGCATTTCTCTACCTCACCCTAATGTGGAGCTAGAACTTGACCTCATTGAGGACCTTCAGCCAGGAACTGTGAAGCTCTCACAGGCATCGTAGTTGAAGCCAAGCTGGTCTAAGCTCAGGAAAAGCCAAGCAGAAGAGGAGCAGAGGCAACCACCGCCTGCTCTGTCAAGGGAATCACCACATTCTACATCATGAAGAGGCTGTGCACTTTGGTAAATGGCCTGACATGAGCCCTGGGACTAACCCAGGCACCAAATCTCTAAGCAGAGGCCCTGGAATTCCAGCTGTCCACAGCTGTTCAGAGCAAATGTGTCCAGTGAGGTCTCTGTCAGGAGAAAATAACTACCTCTACCTCCATCTGAAAACAATTGCTACATCTAACTCCTCACACTTCCTTGATATAGCTCCCCAGGTAGCTCTCACATCTACACCATAGCCCAACATTTACCTGCTTCTCACTTGCAGCAGCACAATCTCACTCATTCACATATAAACAGCAGTCATATTTACTTTACTTCTTTTTAGTAATTAAAAACACTCTTGTTAGCATGTTCCAAATGTATTGTATGCCATGTCTTGAATCAGTGAATCACTTGGAAACAACCAATTTCCAAGTTTCCTGCAGCAAAATCAGCACCTTATACTAGCACAGTATCACTACAATGTCTTAAACTACTTTGCTCAGCTTGTTGACTCTCAACCCTGCACCCAATGTCTTTAATATCTTAGGGAAATATATCACAAGGAAGCACTGTAAGCCTGAAGGTCTACAAAGCAGAAAGATATCTGTGGAATTGGACAACTCTACAGGATCATTTTCCTGTATTCTGTGGTAGCAAATAAGTGTTTAGGTACAAAGGTATTTTGCTTCCATCTTCCAGAGAATGTGAAAGCTACAGGTTTCTTTCACACACGAGGTCCTCCAAGGCACTATGGTCCTTGAGGTGTTATATATTCTACCAACATATACCCAGGAGCCAAAACAGGCAAGAAGGCTGTGGGCGTTTCAACCCTAGTAGAGAGTTACACAGGGCTGCTGTAAATTATGTTCTTCATCAAACAGCCCACTGGCAAAAGAGAAACATGCTTTCTGTATCCAACTTCACAATACCTTCTATTTCAAGATTAATACAAGAATGATATACAACTGTAAGGAATAGAGCACTTGATGATCTGTGTTAGACAACACATTGCTTAAGCCTATATAAACTGAACCATTTTTCTTCTGTTGAATATAGATAAAATTATCTTACACTGATGTATGTATTGATCTGTGGGTTTTGTGCCTCCATGAATTCCATAATGCAGATTTTCCATTCAACAGCAATACGGCACAACAATTCTTCACCTCCTTTAAAGCACTGCTAGGCTGGAGCCATGTTTCTACACCAAAGATTGCTTTTTGGCAGCATGTAAAATTGTCTACCACCTCTCTCCCAAGTTCAGGAAGCATAAACCTAGAATTAAATAAGTTCATTCATACTTCCACAAGCATTTTAAGCCATCATAAATTGGACCTTGTCCACTCCTGGACTGCTCTGTCCCTCAAGTCAGCTCAAGTCTTAGGGCTGCAGTATGATTAACTGGATTAATCACATATGTACCAATGATCCAGGTTAAGCACACATAGCTTTTTGCTGGGTTAGCTTTAACCCAGTTCAAAACTATGCCAGATCAGAGTTTACATAAAACTGCTATGGTAAAGTGCAAGCCATCCGTTGACAAAAAAATCCAGATGTCCTTTGAGCTTTCAGTCATCAAAATTTTAAAAGCAGTGCAGAAATCTTGGGAAGAGAATGAACAGGTCCTGCAGGGCTAACTACCTTCTCAGGTAGCTCCATGTCAATTAGGCTAATATTCTTCTGAATACAGACATTTTTTACCCCACTTTTGGAGTTACCAGTTTTTAATGTGTACTTCTGCTGTACAAGGCAGATATTTGTAAAAGGCTCAAAAGCACTCAGTGCTGAATACTGCTAGAGCTTTTTATTCAAAATGAGGGGAAAAGCTGTTTGTTTTCCAAGTTGCTTTCTTTTATTTATTGCTTCCTTTAAGTTACAGTATCAACTTCAGAATCCAAATTTGGAAGTGAAAGGCAGAGAAATCAGGGTTTACTAGAGCAGAAAAATGCTTGTTTCATTAGTCTCTAGTGCAGGAAACCAAGATACAGCAGCAAGGCCAAAACTGACAACTCATGTCCCAGACTAGTGAATGGTAAATCATCAGATATCGAAATGGTGAGGGTGGAAAGAGAAAAGAATGGAATTGTTTATGCCCTTATGGATTTAATTGAACAACAACAACAACAAAATCTGGTTACAGCAAGAAAAGAAAAAAAAAATCTTGGCTTCTGTCTCCAACAGCCCTAGGTTTTGGACAGAAGCAATGCTATAATGTATAATTATATAACTTACTTTAACAGTTGCTTTCCATATGGGAAGTAACAGATTTGCCCAGCTGCATTTTGGCAAAGCCTGAATCTACCATTATGCAGGGTATAAGAATTTTGCTGAAATTTGGAAGTTATACAAAGGTATCTACACAGTTCACCGATGGTCCTTGACACTGCTTCTCTTCCAAGGAATAATACATGGCTTCAGCTGCTTTTACAAGAGGTTCTGAGCCATGTTTATCTCCCAGGATTGTCAGTATTACTGTGTTCTGACTACAGATGACTAAGATTGCAGTCCTTTCTTCCTCTGATGAAAGAAAGGATGTAGCTTCAGGAAACATAGAAAAAATGCCTTTGAAAGTCTCATTTAAACATTTTGATCTTTTATAATCCTCTAGATATACAGATTTAGTTCAGCTGCTTTGTGACCTTTATCTCAGGTTATCCTCTGTCTTCTCTATCAGTAACTGAAGAAGTGAAGAGCAGCAAAGTCTTTTGTAGTCACAGTATTTGCTTCTTATTTCAGTAGCTCAGCTATAATCACCAGGCGGATTGCACTTCTTGATATTTTAAAGAATACTATACTTTCAATATTTACAAACCTGAACTAGCTGTGGTTGGAGCTATTTTTTCTCAAGAGTCTTTATCCAATAGAATCTAGAATATTAATTGATCTCACCAGATTCCCTGCAGCCATGCTAGTGTCAAGAACTGGGAGATATTCAAAATAACACAACAAAAAGTAATAGGCACAGATGTTTGGCATGTATACACGGGATATAAGTTGTTGAGTGAGACTGAACAGAGAAGCCACAAAAAACTGTCACAGTTTCAGAAGATTGATGCCAAAGTGACCTAGTTACCAGAATATCTGAGTCCTCAAGCATGAGTTACATACATATCAATTGGAACTTCTCTCACAGCCAACCTTTCAAGTATTGTAGAGGACATAACTCCTGCAAGAATACTTTACAGGTTTATTTCACCTAGTGTTGGAGAAAAAACAAGTGTCCAACACTAAAAAAGACAATGCTATGTGAAGGAAGAGAGCACCAAGAAGTGGTTCCACAAATGCCCCTGTGGCCCCCTGAGGAATGCTGCAGTCGTATAGCCCATAACATTTTCAGCATCCCATAGGGAAATTACCTCAGATTTCCTGTGTTCTCGTTTGTCTGACACATGTTTTTATTACATTTTATATCTTTAAGTATTCTGTATTCCATTAAATCACTCCAAAAAGCAATTTACCACATTATATTACTTTCTGCTATCTTTATGTATCATCAGAATTTTGAGAACTAAAACTACTGTGGTTTGGAGAATCCATGGAAGGCATCTGGCACAATTAGCAGAGCTCAAGAAGAAACTGCATTTGTTGCCAGATGGTCTTCAGTAATTTTGCACAAAACAGTCCTTGGATAAAAGACAGGAACAGGACCGGGACATGGAAAAAAATGAAGCATGTGGGTGAGAAGTTTGAATCCTCACAGGCAGACAAAGGAACTGAACCAGTCGCCATACATCCTGGCCAACAAAACAGAAATGGCCAAAATGTCATCCCCTAAGACAGCAATCCTGAGTGAAGGTCCCAGGTGGGTAGAGAAAAACCTCCTTGAAGACTGAGCCACGTGATGGTCCAAATCTAGTATTCACCTTGTCTTTATCTTTTCCCCATGCTAGTTCTAGGCAGCTCCGTGCTTAGTACAGTAGCTGGTTTGGATCCCAGTGTCTTCCTCTGTACTTTGAATGCCAGACTAGATACCAGCTATTAGGTTGGCTCTGATCTTTAATTTCCAGCNTTCTGAATCTAAGTATTGATCCTGACTCCTGGCTGCCAGTGAATACTGGGGAGGAGACCAAATTTGAGAAGGAGGCACAATTTTTCCCAAAGGGTAAAAACACTGAATCATCCTATGAGATAACAGCTTTCCCCACACTGTGTATGGATCAGCTGTGATGACAAAGAGAAGCAGCTCAGGACACAGGCTTTTCTCTAAGGAAGGAATAGAAAGTAGGGAAATATACCACAATTTATGCCTTAAGGAGCCTCGCTAAAGCAACTAAATCGCTGAACATATTGTCTTATTGAGGCACAAAATACTTCCTCTACAGGGGTCCCACTGTA
>VYZX01024933.1:0-101041 GCA_013401335.1 Brachypteracias leptosomus
GGCTGCCCAGAGAGATGGTAGAGTATTCATCTCTGGAGACATTAAAAATTTCCAGGATGCCATCCTGTGCAACCTGCCCTAGGTGAACCTGCTCTGGCAGGGGAGTTAGATGAGATGATCTCCAAAGGTCCCTTCCAACCCCTGCCATTCTGTGATTCTTTGACTTGGCCTGATTGTTGTCCTAGAAATCAACCTGTATGGAGTCCTTCCTGGAGCTGAAAAAAAGAATTCAATCATAGTCAACAGTAGGAGATGTTCATGTTGATTGGCCACACTTGGTGTTTCTGTCCTGCACATGTTGATGAGCTTCCTTATGTGGGTAATGGGTAGGTGGCTGCCAGCAGGCAGGGATGGTGGTAACCTTTCCAACTTCTAGGAAAAGGAGGTGAGCAGGAGTCACAAGGTGACTCCTGTGGTGGTGTTTGGGGAAGTGGTAAACACCTCATCGGTGGAGTATTTAGGAACATTAATTATATTGAGGGTAGAGCTGGATCCTCTAATTTTTCTGGGTGAATTCAGTGGAAAGCAGCAGCTCGTGGTGGGTCAGGGAATAGCCCCTCTCTTGAGAAGAACCCATGCAGCAGATCTTTCCACGTTCAGGACTCCAGTCTATGTGCTCAGGGCTGCCCACCACCTTGGAGCAAGGGCTGAGCTGCTCTGACAGAGCTTGCTGTGAATTTTTTTGTCTCTGGACCACACTCTGAGATTTCTCACTTGGAAATACATGCTGCTGTGTCAAATCAGCAGCTACCTTTTACCAGCACCATGTATTCCTAAAATGAAAGGTTCAGTTAGTCAGTAATTTTAACAACAACAACAAAATTTTAATCCTTCCTGGAGGCTTCGTGCAAAGCTGATGCTCCCATAAGTGCTACATGCTCAAATGGAACGAGGTATTTTCTTCTGCGAGCAAGAAATCCAATTTCTGTGCTGTTTTCTGAGAAATATTTGTTACTGGCTGTTCATCAAACATTGAGAGCACTGCAGAGAAGAGGAGAGGGAAGAAAAAAGCACCAAGTAGTAGCAGAAGATGTTTTAGCAAAGTACTTCTCTTGTAGAAGAGTTGTTTCCAGGACAACAAGGTTGATGATGGGAGTTATAAAATGAGTATGTGTTTCTTTTCCTCTCCCTTTATTTGCCATTAATCAGGATGGTGGGAAGACCTCTTGAGTTGATTTCAGAGAGTTGTGTTCCATCAGTTATTTTTGGTCTACTCCAGGTTGTCCATGTGGCTCTTTGAAGCTGTTTAGGAGGTACCTGGTATGCAAGAAACCATCTTTATGTTGGGTTTTAGGATCACATGGTATCTAAATTAATTATCTGGACTGCTGGCAGCTCTGCTTGGGTTTTTTTGTTTTGTTGTTGTTTTTTTAAAGAAAAAACAGGTCTGTGCTTTGAATTTCCAGCTCATCTTACTGGTGGGATGTTGAGTTTCTTAAACTGTTTGCACAGTATTTTCCTTTGTTGCTATAATACCAATTTTTTTGTATACACTAATGATACACTGTCATGCAAATGAATTTGGAAGAAATGAAAGGAAATAATTTTCCCCTAGAGTCTAGTCAGCTGTAGAACTCCATTGTGAGATCTATTTTCAACTGGAGTTTGGAATTTGGAACAAGAAGCCACTGAATTGAACGTCGTTGCCAATTTTAAAGGGACATAGCTTAGCATAAAATCACACCCATCTCCAAAATATGTTGATCTATTTAAAATCTGGAGGAGTATGATGAAATCTGTACTTGTGTGGTTTTCCTTTGTATATTTGATTGTACTCGGGAGTTTAATTTTTTCTGGATTGTTTTTCCCTTCACAACAACGTTTGGAGAAAAGAAATGTCTTTTTTTTTTTTAAAAAACCCCACAACTATTGGCTGTGCATTTTAGAGGCAGAGATAACAAAAATAGTGGCCAGGTCATTAATGGAAGAGACGCTTCGTAAAGATCTATTGTTGTTTGGCTAAATTAAACAGCTTAAAACTTAATGGTGTCTCTTTTAAAGGAATTGGATCATTGCATCTAAGAGGCAATGAAGGTGATGTGAGGGCTGAACTCCTCTGCTGGGAGGCCAGGCTGAGAGAGTTGGGTTGGTTCAGCCTGGAGAAGAGAAGACGCCAGGAGGACCTCACTGCTGCCTTTCACTATCTGAAGGGGGCCTACAAGAAGGCTGGGGAGGGACATTTTACTAAGGGCTTGTAGTGATAGGACAAGTGATAATGGGCTCAAACTGGAAGAGTGTAGACTTAGATTAGATGTAAGGAAGAGGTTCTTCACTCTGAGGGTGGTGAGACCCTGGAATACGTTGTCCAGGGGGCTTGTGGATGCTCCGTCCCTGGAGGTGTTCAAGACCAGGTTAGATGTGGCCTTGAGCAACCTGATCTAGTGGGAGGTGTCCCTGCCCATGGCAGGGGGGTTTGGAACTAGATGATATTTGAGGTTTCTTCCAGCCCAAACCATTCTATGATTCATGTATTTATTTCATATTGAGATTTTTAGAACTTAAGTTGATTAAGATTTGGAAACCACCACTTCTCATGCATAATTACCCAACTTAATGAGATTCCCCTTTTCCTTTGTGAATGCACTGAGGTTTTTCTGATGCTAATGTTCAGATACCACAAGCTAAGATCAATGTGTGGCCACAGTTGTGAACCATCAATAGTTTTATTTGGTGGATACACTTTTCCATCCAGTTCTACAGCATGTTCATGAAGACAATAACATCCTTTATTGGTTTAGGAGAAAGCAATATGACATTGTGTGAAAACACATCAGGTGACTATGGTGGTTACTGCACCTTCTCTGTATGTCACATCTCTCTTAACTTGTTGGAAAGGGGAGTTAAGCAGGTTGACAGATCCATGTTGGCATTTACTCATTGCTTTCTTATCCCCTCCTGGCTGCAAACCATGCCTGGAGTTGGGATTCTTTCTGACTGGTGTCCTCCTCTTTCCATCTCTTCTTTCCTGCACGTAACTGTTCTCAGCAGAACAAGAACAGTGCTGACCTTGATTGATGGGATGTCTCTGTGCTTCATTTTCAAGTCTATCTCCTGTTATTTAGTCATTCCAGTATCTGGAGCTGACCAGTTCTTTGTAGAGGTTTGAGTAGTTCTTCCAGGTCTCTACTTGGCATAGTAAGGGAATGAGGAATTTTTTGCTGCTTCTGCTAAAGGTTTACTAATTACGTGGCTAAATAGAGAATGTAGCATGAGAACATTCTTTTTAAGGACAATACTCTCATAGTTCTACTTATTAGTTTTTTGGATTTGTTTGGTTGCTTGGGTTATTTTTTGTTTTAATCTTCAAAATGTTTTTCTAACACCCATGAATGCCCAGTGAGGTGTGGACATAGTTCCTAGTTTTACTGGTTGAATCCAAAGCATAGAGCAGGACATACTGGCCAGTCCATTCATATTCAGTGTCTGCTGAAGTGTCTTACAGGGTTCCTGAAATACTAGGCTAGCAGATGGGACCTGAGACCAAGGGAAGGTCATCTTCTTTCTGCAGTAGGTGCTGGAGGCCAGCAAGGACCAGTCAGAGTCTAAGAAGACACTACATAGTGTCAAGAGTCAAACAGGACACTCCCTTGGAGCAATGAAGTCCTTCTTTGCATTGCATGCTGTGAGGAATTTCTTCAGTAAACTCTGCAGTAGGATTTGGAATTTATTTCCAGTTCCTCAGCTTAAATCACGAGGCAGTCTCCACAGTTCATCTTGATGGAGCAGTTTCATGTAAGCAAAATATCCTGGCAGTCCAAGTCAGAGAAACTGAGATGAACGATGGAAATATTTTTCCAGTGCTGACTAAAGCAAACAGTAACTTCAAGCATTAATTAGCAATATAATGAGAAACTCCAGTTCAGGCAAATACTTCTTTTAACAGAATTTTTCCTTTGTTTTATTGCAGAAGAAGAAACGGTGGCTGAGCTGTACAAGCAAAACCAGGACAGGCCAAAAAGTAAGTCAAAGAATTCTCATTTTTCTCTTGTGTAAGACCAGAGGTCAGTTGTTCTCTAAGACATCGACCTAATTAAAAAGGGCAATTAATTTTCCTTGTTTCTCTGCCTGGGAGTGGAACATACACAGTCTGTAGAGCTGTTCCGAGCTGTCCCTGCTTTCAGGCCACCTGGCTCAGGGTGAGTTGTCTTGAGTTAGAAGATTTCTTTCCCTTTCTCATCACTGTCAAGACTTAAAGTAGTTGAAGATTGTGTTGTGTAATTGCATTGTTAGTGGTGGTGTAGCAGTGATGGTCCAAGGATGTGGAAAGGACAGGCTTGTAGGGAAAGGCTTTAGACTGTTGCTGATAAAATTGGAACCTAAGAAGGGCTGTGAAAGGGTTCTGGGCTCCAAAGCTTGTTCATAGTCTCTGTAATATGGTGTAAGAAAAAGCTTTAACCTTACTTGAAGGTTGCTGTATTTTTGACTGAGTATTTTTGAATATATTAAAATATTTGAGTCCTGTGTGTGGCTGTGGTTTAGTGCAAGAGTGTTTTCTATTTTGGTCAAGACAGCAGGGTGCTTTTCAGTGGTATTTTAGATGGTGAGCCTCAGGTCATCTTTCTGATTCCCTTGTAGACAATGGCAAATTTTAAAGATAGATCCTTTTAACTGTCTTGAGCAGAGCATGGACAGTGTGATCACAACATCTACGTTGCCATTGTAATAGCAAAACCCAAGATTACTCTGAATTTGGTTTCATACTGGCTAACAAGTGGACGCATTAAAAGATGCTGTGAGTTTTTCTATGTATTGCTGACTCAACTTTAAAATCTCTGTGAGCCTGTGAAATGTGCCTGGGCTTGCTCACTGAGGGATGAGGATGTTTTTTAACGCATAGGTTTTGAAATTATTGATGCCCCCAGTTTGTCAAACGGCCTTTGTGTGGTGCTTTATTTATAGGGATTTCTTTTTTATTGCTTATGAATGTCACTTTAATTTATACCTGTGTCTCTTTTTGGTCTGAAAAGTTGAAGTAATTCTACAGACTTGCTTTTTATAGACACTTTCTATTAAAAAAAAAAAAAAAGGTGGTAGAACATGTGTCAGGCATATGCAATTCCTTCGGCATCATGTTTTCCACACTGATTTAATAGCTATTGAGTCTCCTCAAATATCCTTGTTTCCAAGACCTGCTTTATGGTAATAAATCTTCTTGGCTGTAAAATTCTTGAAATGATTCAGTAGGACAATTGTTTCCTTACCACATTCCCTGAGACATCATAGTTAGAAATGGAAAAGTTCTTAACCAGGTCAGCTCTTTCCCTGCAATACATGTAGTCAGTGCTGGAAGCAATAATGAAATTGCCAATGTTTTTCTGGCCAACTGCTGTTGTCCAGCACTCCCTAATATCCCAATTTATCTCTTGGTAATTTACAGTAAGTTTTTTTGTGAGTGTCACATGGAGAAATCCTCAGCCAGGTAAAGGAAAAAAGCTGGACTGTGGTATGATGCAACTTTCTACTTAAAAAAAAGGGTCTATCTCAAAATAAATATTGAAAATATTAATGAAATGACCAAAGACTGACTTAATTTTCTTATCCATTTGCACATGAGGTAGATGAGGGTGATGGTGTGGTGTGCACAGTAAACTTTTATGGCCTAAATGGTGGTACAATAAGAAAAGATTCATCCAGGATAGTTGTTAACACCTTCCTCCTTTGCCGTTTGTAGTTGTTGAGGTTCTCATGACGTGTGTGAACATCATATAGCAACCCTGAACTGCCTCAGTGTGTGGTGTGGTGTGGTGTGTTCCCAGCTCCTACTCCTTTGGGTTCCATGCTTCAGAGAACCTTTAAAATGCTGCGGGACCATGTGTGGGACCTGCAGAATGAACCTTGAGGTAGATTGTGATGGAATAATATGTGCAGGGATGATGAAGATTATCTCTGCTCTGTAGGGTCTGGACAAGGGTATGCTGTGTGGTGTCAGCACATTGATTCCAGTTAATGTCTTACAGGAGAGATGGTAATACTGGGGACCATTGTATAGATGGGTGTGCAGGCACACAGATGTTTTAGGGTTGGCAGAAGTATTTGATGCCATGGTTCTGTTTGGTTGTGTGAAGATAGAGGGTAGTATAATAAATGGACCAGGTGATGAGAAGCTTTTTATTGGCAGTTGAAGTTCTGCTTAACTTGTGTACATTTCACAAAGGTGCTTTGTCAGTTGTCTGTCACTTGTAACTGTGTGGTGAGGACACCATATCTACCTCAGATTTTGGACACCATGATATATAATCATATTTTGACTCTTTGGCAGTAAAAGCCTAGTATCTGTCTGCATGAGAGAGCCCCACTCCTTGCATGGTTGTGAGCAAACAGGTGTCATGGACCATATGGGGCTTTGAGCAACCTGGTCTAGTGGAAGGTGTCCCTGCCCATAGCAGGGGGGTTAGAACTAGATGATCTTTGAGGTCCCTTCCAACCCAAGCCATTCTATGATTCTGCATTGCCACTCAGTCTGATAACTGCAAGAGGTGAATGATGAGGAAGGTTTGAAGAGCAAAGTACAGGGAGCAGTGATAAAAAAGCCATTGTCCTCTTCAGGTACCTGCTCTCTTCTGGGAAGGTCCACTAGCATGTTTGGCATAAAAGGAGGCAAACCACAAAGAGGTCAGTGGTGTTGGGTGTGTGTCAAGTAGCCATTAGCACAGGCAGTGGATACTCAAAAAGAAACTCTCCATTTGACAGGGCTGCCTTCTGGATGACTTAGAAACATAAAAACACGACTTGGGCTTAAAAGAGCACTTTTAATTTTTGTCACATATGAAAGTACCTGTAAGTTTAATGTGTGCTTTGCAAAGAGGAGTGTGCTGAGACTTTCCAGATTTCCATTTTATGAGTTGGCACCACCATTAACACTGTGCATTTGGGAGGAGAACTTCTCTTGTGCCACGTGAACAGGAGCTGCTTGCTGGAGTGATGGTGTTGCTCATTGCTCTTTGTTGGGCTAAAAGATGGACTTAGCAATCAGTACTGAAGTCTGTCTGCAGCCATGTTCTTAGAATCATAGATTTGGGTTGGAAGGAACCTTTCAAGGTCATCTAGTCCAACCCCCCTGCACTGAGCAGGGACATCTGCAACTAGAGCAGTTTGCTCTGAGCCCCAGCCAACCTCACCTGCAATGGTTCCAGGGATGGGGCAGCCACCACCTCTCTGGGCAGTCTGGTCAGGGTCTCACTAACCACAGTGTAAATAATTTCTTCCTTGCATCTAGTCTAAATCTTCCCTCTTGTAGTTTAAAACCATCACTCCTTGTCCTGTCACAACAGACCCTGCTAAAAAGTCTGTCCCCATCTTTCTGATAGGCCCCTTGAAGTCCTGAAAGGNGAAGTCCTGAAAGGCCACATAAGGTCTCCCTGGAGCCTTCTCTTCTCCAGGCTGAACAAGCCCAATTCTCTCAGCCTGTGTTCATAGAAGAGGTGTTCCATCCCTCTGATCACCTTTGTAGCTCTCCTCTGCACC
Source organism: Brachypteracias leptosomus (assembly GCA_013401335.1). Classification (NCBI taxonomy): domain Eukaryota; kingdom Metazoa; phylum Chordata; class Aves; order Coraciiformes; family Brachypteraciidae; genus Brachypteracias; species Brachypteracias leptosomus. The sequence goes on from VYZX01024933.1 coordinate 7,465, forward strand.
CTCTCTAACAGGTCCATGTCCTTCTTGTGCTGGGGGCTCCAGAGCTGGATGCAGTGCTCCAGGTAGGGTCTCACCAGAGCAGGACAGAATCACCTCTCTCGACATGCTGGCCACACTTCTTCTGATGCAGCCCAGGACACGGTTGGTTTCTGGGTTGCACTGTTACATTATTGGCTCCTATTGAGCTTTTCATCAACCAGCACCCCCAAGTCTTTCTCCTGAGGGCTGCTCACAACCCCACTCATTGCCCAGCCTGTATTTGTGCTTGGGGTTGCCCTGACTCAGGTGCAGGACCTTGCACTTGGCCTTGTTCTCCTAATTTTTTTTTTCTGCTTTTATATTCTTTGTCTAACAGTAAGGTAAAAGCTCTTGCTTTCAGTTCCTTTCAGGAATCTAAGACCCAGAGTTTACTGAGAAATTCACCTTTTACCTTGGAATTCACCTTTCCCCAGTTTGCCAATGGAAAGTGTAAATTCAGAGCTCAGTTGGGTGTTGGACTTGCAGTGATGCTTATTCTGATGTCTTCAGCAGCTCACTCAAGCAAATTACATCCACACATAGACCCAAAGTAAAGACAGAATGAGGAGTCTTAAATACACTGTTCCTGCTGGTGTGAGCTGCTGCTGTGGTTGTCTCTTGGTGCACCAAAAAGAGCATCAGGCAGAGAATGGAGCACTGGTCTTTTAAAACCTTTCTGGGAAGCTCTACGTGGAAAAACATCTTCTGGATTATATAAATATTTGTGTGTTGATAATAGTTTTTCTTAACATGAAACTCTGGGGTTAACAAATCATTATTAGACTTTATTTAGATTTTGTTTTCCCCTAAGTGGGTCTAGTTTCTATAGCTCAGGGGTGGGAGCTGATATCCTAAAAGCTATAGATGACTCACAACTGTTTCATACAAGCCTACTGCCACAATATTTTTTCACATCAATGCAGAATAGTGCTGGCATGTTTATTAACACATGGACATGGCTTGTGAAATCAGTTTAAAAGCTTTGTCCCTTAGCTAGGAAAAAAAAATAATCGCTGATATTGCTGTGAACTGTTGTCCTAGAATCAGAGAGTGGTTTGAGTTGCAAGGGGACCTTGAAGATTATCTAGTTCCAAGCCCCCAGCCACAGCAGGGACAACTCCCACTAGACCAGGTTGCTCAAAGCCCCATCCAACCTGACCTTGAACACTTCTAGTGATGGAGCATCGACAACTTCCCTGGGCAACCTGTGATGGTGTCTCACCCCCTTCCTAGTGAAAAACTTCTTTCTTGCATCTGCTCTACATCTCCCCTCCTCCAGTTTGAAGACATCACCCCTCATCCTATCACTGCAAGCCCTTGTAAAAAGTCCATTCCCAGCTTTCTTGTAGGCCCCCTTCACATACTGAAAGGCCCCAATAAGGTCTCCCCAGAACCTTCTCTTCTCCAGACTGAACAACCCTAGCTCTCTCAGCCTGTTCCTCACAGGAAGGATGCTCCAGCCCTTAGATCATCTTCATGGCCCTCCTCTGGATCCTTTCCAACAGGTCTGTCTCTTGTACTGCCAGCTTCAGAGCTGGTTGCAGTGCTCTGGGTGGGGTCTCAAGAGATCAGAGTAGAGGGGCAGAACCATCTCCCTCAACCTGCTGGCCACACTTCTTTTGATGCAGCCCAGGACATGGTTGGGGCTTTCTGGGCCGCACATGCGTGTTGTTGGCTCCTGTTGAGCTTCTCATCAACCAGCACCCCCAAGTCTGTCTCCTCAGGACTGCTCTCAGTTCACTCAGCCTGTATTGCTACCAGGGGTTGCCCTGACTCGGGTGCAGGACCTTGCAGTTGGCCTCGTTGAACTTCATGAGGTTGGCATGGGCCCAGCTCTCAAGCCTGTCAAAGTCCCTCTGGATGGCAGCCCTTCCCAGGATGGCAGGACACAGGAGCAACCACAAAACCACGGTTTAAATGCAAAGATCAGATTTATTCTTGTTACCTCAGAACCTGGAGATCTCCACAGCATCCCCCAGGCTGAGGCATGCAGGCAGTGACACCAGCACCATGGAGCTCAGACATTGGACAAGAGAGCAGAGCTTTTGAACCTGCTGCTTTCTCCTGTATGTCAAGGATTCTTACAGGTGCATTTCCTACTGTGCTTAGACCTTTCCCACAGCGGGGCAGGAATCTCAAGCATGTTTGAAAGGTGCCTCTGAGTCCTTCACAGATACTCTACTTATCAAGCACACAAAGCTGAGCAGCAGTTGATGTCAGAAAGGTGTTTTTGGACAGCCCAGCTGTAAGTCACTTGTATGTGTTTACAGTCCTCCTTGCCAATCTTCTGTTCTTTTCCCACAGAAAGTATCAAATGCTTTGCACAGGTCTCAGTAGATGATGTTGGTTGCTCTTCCCTTGCCTGAAAACCTTTTCAGGGAATAAATTTTTCCTGATGTCCAACCTAAACTCCCCCTGGTGCAACTTGAGGCCATTTCCTCTTGTCCCATCACTTGTTATTTGTGAGAAGAGACCAGCACCCACCTCTCTACAACCTCCTTTCAGGGAGTTGTAGAGAGCAAGAAGGTCTCCCCTGAGCCTCCTCTTCAGACTAAACAACCCCAGCTCCCTCATCTAGACACCCCAGATAGCCTGGAAAAAAGGACTTAAATGTTGCCTTGCATACAAACAACTCTTCAATTTAATAAGAAATTCTGGAGATGTCTCCTCAACTTCAGTGCTGGGGGAAGATGAGCTGTAGGGAAAGTGTTTAGCATGTAAAGGTACCATGACAGTTATGCAGCAGAGCAGGGACCAGAACCCAAGGATGTTCTCCAAAGCTCTGTGACCACCAAAGGCACCACAAGCCATGATCATCCACTCATCAGTGTGACAGACTCTGCCCAGTCAACTGAGTGTCCTTGGAACAGCAGATACGTGAGTCTGGGTGAAGCCCAGTGCAGGTAGCACATGTACTACTCCTGGTACCTCCTCTAGCTCATCTACAGCAAGCTGATGTCTCTGGGTGCTGCTGTGAATTCTCCAGTCTTTCCACTTGTAAGCACCAAGCTGCCTACGTTGGAGCCACAGAGTATGTGTAAGAAGAGTCAATTTGGTATTAAAAGGATCCTCTTAAAAATTGCCTTCATCCTTGTATGTCCTTCCTAACATTATCTGGTGGGTTTGCCAGTATTTGGGGTATTTTTTTCTTTCACCAGCCTACAGTGAAGTTTGTCTACAGCTGAACAGATAATACATCAAATGTACTGTACATCATATTAATGCAGGAAATCAGAACATCTTAAATAGGAGTGGACACAATGGTTGGACATGATCTTGAAGGTCTTTTCCAACCTAAATAATTCTATGATGTAGTAGCTTCTTAGCACTTCTAATTTTCCTATAGTTTCCAAGCATTGTTTTCTCTCCTCAGAAGATGGAGTGCTACTTCAAACCTGTATTTATGTCCCTACGAAAATGAATTTACCTTTAGATTAAAATTTAGGACTTTGTTTGTTTTCCCTCTTTTCTTGGTTCTGAAAATACTAAATCTCTTTTATATTGGATGTGTATAGAGGAGGAGATAATGGATGAGATGATGACACATCAGAAGAAAAAAGATGGAGATGGAGCTCAGAATTAACACTTTATGTGGAAAATGTTGTAGTGCAAAATAAGATTTTACGGGTTTTTTATTTTTTTACATGGAAGGCTAATAGACACAGACCTGTATTTGTTGTGTACTTCTCATCTCTTGCTTGGACAAGTTGCTTTGCATTTTCTTGCTTCTCCAGTCAGAGATAGTATGTTTTACTTGTAAACCACTTAGTACTAATTCAAGATTCTATTTTAATTATGGACTTCTGTAAACTTAATTAAAACCCTTTTCCTTCTCTCTTTTGCCTTCCCAAAGGCAAAAATAAATAGATTTTTTTTTTAATGGTATTGATTGACATTCTTCAAGCTGCTTAAGGTAGGATTTAAGTGATGCTTTGTGTTGTCCAAACGTCTACTGAAGAGTCTCAAATGGAGAGTATTATTGGGGCATGGTCTGGCAAGAAAGATTTCCTTATTCATTTTACTTGCCAGACTGGAGATTCAGAGCATCCTGATGTAACAGACCTTTGTAGGCTGCTTTACGTTGGTATTGGCTGATCCTGTGCATCAATCAATGAGAGCTTGGAGCATCATCCAGGTTGGAGCAGCATCCAGGTGTCTGACCTATGGCTTGGTGATGATGGAAGTGCAGTTTGTGTCACCAGAAAGCACAGTGTCAGGTTGTGAACCTGCTCTGCATCATCATCATCATCAGTTCCTGTAGCACAGCACATCAGCAGAATTCCTGGACACCTCATCATCTTCTGGCCCTCAGACCTGAAGGGCTGATGGACCCATACCCAGCAACAGTGGTCAGTGTGTGCCTGGGTGTCATGCAGCATAGAATCATAGAATGGTTAAGGTTGGAAGGGACCTTGAGATCACCTAGTTCCAACCCCCCTGCCATGGCAGGGACACCTCCCACTAGAGCAGGTTGCTCCAAGCCCCATCCAACCTGGCCTTGAACACTTCCAGGGATGGAGCATCCACAGCCTCCCTGGGCAACCTGTTCCAGTGTCTCACCGCTCTCATGGTGAAGAATTTCTTCCTTTTATCTAATCTAAATCTACCCTCTTGCAGTTTCAGGCCATTGCCCCTTGTCCTATCATTACAGGCCCTTGTAAAAAGCCCTTCTCCACAGAAAATACATGCAGAGAGAAGTTCTCTTTGGATGCTGCTGTTTTGCATGCAAGGAGTGAATTTGAGGCATTAAATTGTGGGTGTAGCGGTCAACCAGGAAAACACATTGATCCAAGTGGAGCAGAAATAGCCCAGCTCAATGGAGTTACATCACCACGCTGAGAAGAAAGGAGATAGAAGAAGCTCTCCAGCGAGACACCCGCGCTTGGAAGCAGCCTGACAGGCTGATGTGCAGCTTTGCATCCTCCCTGGACGTCACCAGCAGCCTGGCAGGAATCCCACGGATGGAGCTGAGGAAGGAGGTGGCATAAAAGCAGAACTGTTGGGGCTTTTTGTTCTGTGTTGATCCCTCAGCATCACTGTGACAAGGCATCTGCGTCCCACATCGAGAAGCACATCCTGGAGGATGGCTGCTGAGCATTGCAGGGGGGTGAGAAGCCCTGTGGTATGTATATAAGCTAGCTGGAATTTATGAAATACAATTTATGAATACAATTTATGAGATACAATACACTGCAGAGTGGTGAGACGAGGATTCCTCACCTCTAATTTATTGTCTCGCTGCCTGGATTTCTTTGCCTGCACGTTTGTACAGAGATATCTCATCCCCTCCCTCCCGTGCTGTTGGTGACAGCATCTGTCTCTTAAAATACAACAAATTTTCTTCAAATTCTTCTGTCATTAAGGAACAGCTCTTGCTGTATGATAGCAGAGTGTCCCCATCCTTCCCAACACACACACCTATGTGGGATTAATTTTAATTAGAGAGCTCAAGGAAGCAGAATCTCCATCCCATGGGAGCCTTCTCCTATCTTGGTTTTTATTTTTTGAACGAGGGAGCTTGGAGTACCCACCCTGGGGCTGGCAGGCAGCCTGGCAGGAAGCTGGACAGACTGGCCTGCCGGCCAATCTCGTTGCCTTTTATAGAGCATTTTGATGAAATCAGCACATTTCCCCACCACCGGGGCTTTGCTGTGTAAGAGTTGTTGTGTTGGGGAGTTTTTGGAGCAGCTCTAGTTTTAGACTGGAACTTGTGGCTTCTGGGAAATTTGTTGACTAAGTTTAGTAATTACAGGAGATGTTTTTGTGGGGAGAGGTGGTGTTTCTATGGAAGAAAATCCTTTTGGAAAGACATTTCTCAGCCAGTGTGAAGCATTGCCTGATGCCTGTCATTGTTCAGGTAGGTGAGGTGGCTGGCAGGGACCTCCTGTCCCCCATCCACAGGTCTCACCAAACAGCAGCTGTTTCTAATGAAGTCAAGGGAGGATCGAGGGCACCCTCACTAAGTTTGTAGATGATGCCAAGTTAAGCAGGTGTGTTGATCTGCTGGAGACTCGGGAGGCTCTACAGAGGGGTCTGATCAGGCTGGATCAATGGGCCAGGACCAGTGGGATGAGGTTCTACAAGGCCAAGTGCTGGGTTCTGCGCTTGGGTCACAAACAACTCCCTGCTACACTCCAGGCTGGGAAAGAGTGGCTGGAAACTGCCCAGCAGAAAAGAACCTGAGAGTGTTGGCTGACAGCCAGCTGAAGATGAGCCAGCATATGCCCAGGTGGCCAAGAAGGCCACCAGCATCCTGGCCTGGCTCAGCACTAGTGTGGCCAGCAGGAGTGGGGCAGGGATTGTCCCCCTGGACTGGGCACTGAGGAGGCCCCATCTCAAGTACCGCGTTCAGTTTTGGGCCCCTCACTCCAAGAAGGACCTTGCGGGGCTTGTGAGGAACAACTGAGGGAACTGGAGTTGTTGAATCTGAAGAAAAGGAGGCTCAAGGGAGACCTCCTTGCTCTCTACAGCTCTGAAACGAGGTTGGAGCCAGGTAAGGATTGGTGTCTTCTCCCACGGAACAAGTGACAGGACAAGAGGAAACAGCCTCAAATTGTGCCAGGGAAGGTTTAGGTTGGATATTAGAAAAAACTTCTTCCCCAAAACGGTTGTGAAGGGCTGTCCCAGGCTGCCAAGGGCAGTGGTGAAGTCCCCATTCCTGGGGGGATCTCAAAGCCACATAGATGTGATGACCTGGCAGTGCTGAGGGCCTTTACTGATTGAAAATCTCCAAGGACAGAGAGTTGATAACCTTTCTGTTCTGTCTTCCAGTGTTTTCATATTGAAGTTTTCTTTTTGCTTGAGTCTAATCAGAATTTGCCTTGTTGCAGCTCATGACTGTTGCTGCTTGTCATTTGTCTGTAGGCTCGTGAGAGGAGGCTGGCTCTTATTTCTCAGTAGCCCCTGTGGGTATCCAGAGAGCTGGTGAAGGACTTTGGTTAGTAACTAGATTGGACATTAGGAAGAAGTTCCTTACTGGAAGAATGGTCAGGCACTGGAACAGGCTGCCCAGGGCAGTGGTGGAGTCACCATCCCTGGAGGTGTTCAGAAAACAAGTAGATGTGGTGCTTTGAGACATGGTCTAGGGGTCAGGGAAATGTTAAGATGAAGGCTGGACTTGATGATCCTAGAGGTCCTTTCCAACCTAAATGATTCTATGAACAGATGGCCTCTGTGAGTTTGCAGGGCACATCAGGAATCTTCTTTGGATCACTCCTCTCTTGGACCATGGCAGTGTTAAAGGGAAGCTGAACTTGCGTTCTCAAGACAGAAAATATCTCAAGATACTGAATAAGGTTGGTGTTTTCTGGGCATCTTTAACATCTGATGTAAAACCCCTCAAATCCACCAGCACAACACAGCCAGGTGTTGAGACTGGTCTTGAACGTATTTTCTCTCTTAGTTCTATTCAATAAATGAATCTGCCTCCTTGGAAGATTCTTTGCATCATGAAGCATTTTGAGGTTGGGAGTTTAGAATGAATCACCAATTAGCACTTCAGTGAAAATAATTTCAAGTAAAATCATAACTTTGTGTTCTTGAGTAGTTGCTGCTTTCAGAGGAAGCACGAATGTAACTTTGATTCTCAGAAGCAGCTGATGTAGTGGCCTTTGAATACGTCCTTAGAATGGATCTGATGCTTACATAGACATTACAAATCTGTGTTCTTGGGAGTGAGCCCCTCTTAAATGGAATTAATCCACAAGGAAAGTGTATATTTGGAAATAAAGAGACTTTAAATGGAGCTCCAACAGACAAAAAAATGCCAATATTTGCCCAGTTGCTGCTCAAGAGCTGTGTGTGTAAATACCATCAAAAGGCAACACAGGTGGTAACCAGGAGCACCAGGACAAAGAATGAAGGGGGGAACTTTCCCATCGTGTAGTTGGTTTGAATAGGTTTGGTGGTTCCTGTGTACACAACAGTGTAACTTCACAGGAACCCATCCAGATTCACCATAGGTAAGTAGTTCCTCAGAAATCAAAGAGGTACAATCTTCTCAAACATGCATAATGGAGAAGTTTGGCCTTTGGCTCCAGAAGCTCCACTGGCTAAGCAAACTTCTGATATTGACTTGATTTCTTAGTCTGCCTTGGAGTGTGAAACTTCTCTCCAGCAAAATGAAACATAGTTTTTAAAACCTATTTAGCATCTTCCTCAAAAAAGCATGTACACCATGTGCTCCTGCCTTACAAAACTTATTAAACTTGCTTTGTGCTTGCTGTTTTCTCCCTGCTTTCTGCTCCAGTGCTTGAGATGTGTAGGGAGCTGGAGGTCTGGTAACATGGCTGTTGCTTAAATAAAATCTACGGTGAGATTCAAGAGTTTACAGCCTGCAGGAGTCAACTCTGCAGACGGGTTTTTTCCATACCCAAGAAGCATGAGTCAGATTTTGCAAAGTGAGTCAAATCTATCCTCAGATTCATTTGAAGACACTGTAGTGGATGTATGATTTGAAACCGTTATTATGCATAGAAATGGCTTATTAGACTAATTTAGCTTGTGGTATTCCCTCTGAGTGGGGTGAGGCACAGGGTGGGCAGTGGTGATGAGGAACTGTGGAAGGAATGGTGGTTCAGGGGTACCTCAGTCCCCAGGGATAGAGGGTAATCCTGCAGCCTGGAGGGTATGGGAAGATTATCTTCAGTTCACTGCCCTTGCAGGGGTTTGCCAGGGCCTGAGAAGGTTAAAGTAAGCGTGGTTGTGCTTGGTGATGCTGCTGAACTGTGGTCTTCTGCTTGACAGCACCACTTAAGCGAGAATGCGGGTTCTCCCTGGACTTCCAAAACACTGTGACAAAGGCCTGCTCCCCTCATCCTTTGAGATACATGTTGGGGATCCAGACATAAGCCCTCCCCACAGGAAAGAGCAGTATCCACCTAATACTTTCCTGGAAAGAAATCCCCTTCCCTTTATCTTCACCTGACCAGCGTTACTGTGCACAAAGCTGTCCCCCAAGGTCAGCAGTGCTGGAGCTGCAGCCCTTTACCAGGATGTGACTCTTTGCATGTTTTGCTGGCTGTGTCATGCAGAAACACTCCCTTTCCTCTGGAGGAATTACATGGCAATTAAGCTTGGAGACACAGCAACCTTCCACGTCTCAGCAGCTTCTCCTCTGTTCCCATGTTTAACCTTCCCTCTGAGAAATCTCCCTCTCGATTGTGAATTTTGGTCAGGAAATGAATTTGATGGCTCCATTCTTCAGCATCAGTCTTCGACTGGCTGCAGTCAACATCCTAATATTGTGCTCAGAAGAGTGACTAATACCTCCTGTCTGGTGTACGTCTTGAATGAACTAGTAGACAGGCATGCATTTATTTTTTTTTTTTTTCCCTATTCCTGTGTAGTCAACCTAGAAAGAATTCCTGAGATTTGCATTTTTTCCATAATTTTTGGTGGGGACCCTGAGGAAATGAATGATGGAATTTGAATGCAGCAGTTCAAAGCACATCTTTGCCGTTACAAAGATGGATTGGCAGCATCAGATACTTGGTTCCCTGGCTGCTGTGCACCATCCTTTGTAGGTCTTTGGCTGCTTTTAATTCTTCCCATAACTCGAAACAGCTCCAGGTTGTCTTCACTCTGAATGAAGAAGGTCATGTCTTTAGAAACTTACTGTTTTGAGATCATCCAGACCTTTATTTGTCTAAAGGGTTTTGATTTAGAAGATGATTTTGATTTGTAAGACGTAGAAGACTAGGCTTTGGGGGTCCAGCAGCAACCATCTCACTTGGTTGAGTTGTTTTCCTCTAGTTTAATTCCTTGCAAGATTTTGTGAAACATGCAACCTTGAAAGGTGCTGAACGAAAAATAAACATCCCCAAACAAAACACCAAACATTTTCAATAAGCCAAAAGTGTTAGTGTGGAATGAGATGGTTGGTTACCTTCTATATCAGCAGTGCTTTTTGCCCCATGTTCTACCAGGATCCTCAAGGATGACCTGAGGCACAGCTTGGTGCTTCTCCAGGGCTGACCCACAGCTCAGTGTTTCTCCAGTGAGTTTCTGACTGCTGCAGGTAACACATCATGTTGCACAGGGATGGGCCGTGCTCCTTATCTTCAGCCATGTTGTTCAGGGACGTGGCATCTTTCAAACAACATCTGCTCTTCAGAACTGCTGCTCTGATTTTCCTCCTTAAGTTTTTACTTTGTGCTCTTTCTACTCCTTTCCTATCTAGTTCCTCACTTGAATTCCATCTCTGGGAGTATGCGGCTCCATTACCCTCCTTCATCTCCAGTCTGCCAGTAACTTCTGAGTTAATTAGCAAGAAACCAAGAGCAACAGGTTTGAAACGTTTTCATGCTGAGATCTCATTTTGGGAAGCTGCATTCCACTTGGAGAAAGTAGCTGTTGCCTGAGGGAATTCAGAAGTCTGCTTCACTGTCATGCTGACCTGCAAAGCTGTTTCTCTCTCTGATGTTCATGTAAATTTTGATTTCGAAGGAATTTAACAAGATTCACCATCAGCAGTTGCCTTTTTTTTTTTTGACAGCTGCTGAAGAATATAGTTTAAAGTAAGCCTGTAATTTTTGGCACCTGTAGCTGAGTAGGATAAACCCAATCCTGAGAGGAGCTAACTCACCAGTAACCCAGTCACTGCTGTATGGGTGCAGAGTCTCCCAGGAGGTGCTTTATGTACAAGTTCTGCATCCTATTTGCTTCATATGATGAAGGGAGATGCTTGAGTTCCTCCAGTGAGGACAGGTTGGTAAATCAGCCCTCACTTTTGTTCAGGATTTCTCAAACAGAACCACTTCCTGGACAGTATGGTAAACAGGGACTGTTTGGGGCTTTTTTTTTTTTTATAATTATTTTTATCTCGTTTTGAATCTTTCTTGGGGTTGCTACCACATGCTGAAGACAGGTCTGACAGTTTTGAAGTACAGGAAAATACCCCAGGATCTGGTGCTTAAAGACTACCAGAAATACTTCATGAGCTGCCAGCCATATTTTCAACTACATAGGTTATTGCTCAGCTATTTATGTGAACCATACCCCGTGTTCTCTTCAGGCTTTGCCTTACTGTTCAGACAACAGAGAATTCTGTGATAATTGGCTTTTTAACATTTTACTATTTCTTTATTAGATTGCAGTGTTATAATAGGACCTGTGTGTCAGTTTTAAACATACCAATGCAGTTACATGCTACTGAAATGCTTGAGAATACCACAGAAAGCCATGTATAAAATTCACCCAGTTGATTCATATTCTCTGCTACAGTGTGTGAAATGAGATGAGGGTTCTGACTCTAGCCTCATAAAAGGAATTGCCATCGTGGTTCTGTCTGCACACATGGGGTGCTTGGCAAAAGGGAGGCAAGTCCTTCAGTATTTAAAAGAGGGCATCATATTAAAACTGAGCTTGTACCATAAAGTCTTTTTTTTCCTCTCGCCTCTTTTCCATTTTTAGGGCAGATGATTCAGGTTTTCCTCAGTGCTTTTAACCTTTTGCCATCTCAGCGAGAGCTGCTCAAGGGACAGCAGGGCTGAAAAAATGCCACCTCTGCCAGGACAGTTCTGTTCTACTGCCTTCCATGATGTTTGCTCTTAGTTTATCCCTTTGTTACTTCCCATTTTTCCTAGTAAAAAGCATCCTAGTACACATTCCTCCTCTAGTTTTTCTTTAACCTCTTAACATTTTCCCCTTGTAGTATTAAAGTCCACGCATGAGAGACAACCCCAAAGATCTGTAGCTCATCTAATCTATCAGCTTTTCATGGAAATGCAGATTTAATTGCTGGCACCAGAGCAAGAACCGTTGCCATTTCCCCTTCTCATTTGAACAGAAATTTCCGTACATTGCTGGATGTTACATCCTCGTATTTTACTCTCCAAATAATAAAGTGAGTGTACGCTTTAATTAACTTCCTTTATGAAATGCAAGAGAGAGAGTTTCCAGGGCATTTTTGGACTGTCCTGCCTTTTTTATGGTAGATTTTGAACATTCATAGGAGTGTGTAAGTGCACACGAGGCAATGAGGAGCTGGGTTGTTTGGAGACGGTGATAAAGGAGAGGTTGCAGAAATGTATTTTAAAATATCATATAAATAGATTGTGTGGGTTTTGTCCAGTGCAGAAATTCTGCGTTGAGCAGACCTGAAACAACTGCTGCTTTTGAAAAGCAGAGGCTAAATTCTGATTTTAGAATGACTTCTATGCAGACCAAATCTTTTATTCTATTTTGAGTGGAATAAAATCTGTCAAAGGCGACAGAGTTATAAGAGAACATCGATGTAAATGAAAGCTGATTTTGGCCCTTTCGGTCATGTGATTAATCTTTCCATAAATCATGCACTTGAAAGGTTTTCTTGCTTCCTGCTTTTACCAATCAGATCATATAAAATGCAGATGAACTGAGCTTCTGGTTTACCAAGCTCCACTAAACCTCCCCCTTCTCCCGCCAGCTCCTTTCCCCCCATTTCAAAACAAGACAGCAAGAATTACAAACTTTGACTAATACAGCAGAGGTTTTCTCTTTGGTCTCCTCCCTTTCTTATTCTGACCTGTACTTTGCTTTCGTTATAAAGTGAACGTAGAAATTACCCTGTGGGAGTGGTGAAACTGCAGCAGAGAAACAAAAACTATTTGGATTCATTCGCTTGCTCTTCTTTTTATTAACGGCTCGAAGCGTGTGGCTTGTCTGGTTCTGACTGCGTAGCTCTCAGCAAGAACAGAGGTAATTTTTGCCTGTCTCCTTTCTTTTAATAGTGCTCTAATTTTAATAGAAAAAGGGTGTTTATATTTTTATCATAATCTCATATTTAAACTCCTTCAAGTGTGTCTGATGGGCATGTTTCTACCCATCTCAGCAAGCTCCTTCTCCAGTAAATTTGATTTTCTTTTTTTTTTTGAGCAGAGGAATATGGGGTTTTAAATTCAGATCCAGGTTACACAGGTGAAAACTCCCAACTCTCTCCGCAGGGGGTTGCAGAGCTGCTTCCAGCAGACATTTGCAGCCAAACCTTAGTCTGAAATGGGTTTTAATTTTAATCATCCCGAGATGAACTGTCGGTATCACCAGCACTTTGTGTGCTGGGGAAAGTACGTTGCTGTGAAGCACTGAGCAAGTTCTCGCCGCTGTTCTCTCTGGTGGGGTGAGATATTTTTAGTAAGCCCTTTCAGAAGTGTAGGACTTCCTGATGCTTTCATTGTTAATTGGCTGCAAACTGCAAATGCAGGATGGGCAGCATTGAATCCTGAGCAGAGCCTTCTCCTGACGCACCAGAAGCATCGCTGGGCCCAGGCTGCAAGCACAGGTCCTTCCAGTGGTATGTTAATGGTGAAGGGAGAGGTTTGCTGGGCTGGTGGCTGAAGCAGAGGTGTTAAGGATGCCTCTTAAGGAGCATTTAATTGGGATAGTTAACTCCTTTACAAGGTTTCTGCATGGGGAGAGGAAGGAAAGACAAACGGAAATCCTTTACGTTTTCTTAATATTACCTTAGGTGGCCGCTTCTGGAACTCTTCCAGAAATCTCTTGCTGGGTGTATTTCTGTGTTCCTCATGTGAAATATTCCCAGGGCATTAATCCTAGCAAGGCTTTGGTCATCTTGGTCATGCAGAACCTATGGATGGGCTGTGGGTGTCTGCAGGGGGCAAGAGGAAGCGGTGGCTTTATGGGAAAGGGCAAGGTAATGAGTTTTAAAGAGACACCAGGAAAGGAGGACCTCTGGTTACGTGTCCTGGTTTTAGAAAGATGCTTAACTAATATATGTAAGTATAATGTAAAGCTTCTAATGTTCACAGTAGTTTGTGTGGTTGAAATTTAGGTCAGTTTGCCTCTGAAAATGCAGATTTTTCTGAAGTGCTCAGTGAGAACTGTGTTGGGTCAGTCTTGAGTGCTTTCAAGAACAGCAGTCAACTGTATTGAGCAGGGAAGATCTACATCAGAACCTTGAAGTTGAAATCACAGGTCTCTGCCTGTGATCTCGGGCATGTCATTGCATTCTTTGGTGCTGCAGTTTCCCATCTGGAAAATCAGGATTAATAATACCTGCTTCGCCCTGCTTTCTTCACACTATATGAATGAAATTTAATTCATTCATTACTGCAGTTGTACTCAGCATATTCTGTAAGAATTAAGAATTGCTCCAGCTAGGAGTTCTTCCAAGTGACTATAAAGATTTGATAAACAACAATGATTAGTTAAAATTAACAGTTCAACTCTGTTCCTGTAGCAGCTCATGCCAGTGCTCCAGTTGCTTCTCTTGAGTTGCGAGCTGACTAGAGCCTAAAACTAGGTTATTGGGCAAACAAGAAGAGTATTACATGCAGTATAATCATTGCCATCACCTAAAGAAGATATTTAAGTTTAATGAAAATTGTGCAATAACACATTGCTGGGGATTCTTGCATTTCTGCTGCTACATCAATTCAGAAAATTCTGTTAAGTAAGCAGCTGGTTGTCCAACATCAGTAGGACTCTGACACCTTCAGTGACCAACCCATGATGATAAAGATCTCACAAATGGGTTTGCTGTCATGGCACTTGTGTTCAATAATTAACTGCATGCATTTCTTTGTATTTTTAGTGAGTATTTCTCTGGACTTAACAAATAACTTGGCTATTTAAAGGTTGGATTTCAGCCTCCTTGCTCATAATGTGCTAACATACATTTATTAGCTGCAAGAAGCTACATAGAGATGTGCTGTACTGTAGGTAAACGTCATGTCTCTTCCTGCTCTATCTCAGTAGATTTAAGTGCTAAGCCAGTGAATTGGTTTTCAAATACTTGTGTTTTCACCATCCACTTTCAAGTGGTCAAGGTGGGAAGATGTGTCCTCATGTGTGCTGAGGAAGGGGACACGAGAAGAGCTCACGGAGTTTTCTACTCGTCCTTCTCCTTGGCTTGCTAGGTCATGCCTGGTACATACTTTATGTGCCTGTCGTCAGGAAAATGAGGTTAATATTTGAAATTGTTCAAAAGTTCCAAAATCCATCAGTGATTCTAAACCCCTAGGAAAACAAGAGGTGGAAACGTCTGTAAAAATTTGTGCCAGTGTTTTAGACCATCTTTTATATCTGAGCTAGTTTTGCAGTAATGACTTTGCACATAGATGCAAGCAAAGAACTTACCTCTTCTTTGTCCTTTCTTTCAACTCTCTCTTTAACCACAGCACACATCAAAGTATTACCAAAAGACAGAGAGTAGGAATTTATATTTGGAGAGCATTGTCCATAGATGACTTCATGTTTGTTCCAGTCTTCCCTATTTTCACATTCTGAAGTGCTTTTGGTAACTTTTTCTATTCTCATCTCTGCTTTGAATCGAAGCCATTTTTAAAAAGAAAATTATTTTGAATTCCTTAATGAAAACTTCCCCAAATTTACCTCCAGATTTAACAAAAGCTCAACTGCTCCAGCCCTTTTTTCTTCCCTAAACTGCGGAACGCAGCAAATGAAAATAAATAGAAGCTGGCATGTTTCTTCTTGTGCAGTTTTATTGGTGTGCATGTTTGTTCATTTGTCTGTTCACTTGTAGAATTCCAGGATCTTACAAAGTGGTTTGCGGTTTGGTTTGAGTTGGTGAGACTTTCCACATTTTAACCATGGCTGACATTTTAATGCATTAGAAACAATGCAGCAGAGGAGCCACAGGTTTGGGTTTCTTTTTTTTTTTTACATAGCCGTTAGATGTTATGGTGCCCTGTGCCACTGCTTTTGGATGGTTTAAAAGAGTTTCTTGGTGGGTTTTTTGGAGTATATTTTAATGAAGCTTTTCAGAGGCACTGAATTGTCATTGCATGCCCAGTTGGTAACAAATAGGATGTCAGACATATCCCAAAATTCTATTTTATTCACAAAAACAAGTGATAAGGGTGGCTACAACACTTACTGATTTTTGTGTAGAATATACATAGGTGGAATAGATGGATCTTTGAGGTCCCTTCCAACCCAAACCATTCTATGATTCTGTCTGGGTTGCTGATTCCAAGAGGTTTAACCCCTAGGATTGCACATTGAGTCTTTTTCATGCTTTGTATAAAAATTGAGGAGAGTTTGGCTCGTGTTCTATGAGCAGCAGCACATTGGACTTGGTTTGAGGCTGGAACGTGGATGTGAGCGTGGTGGCCTGTTACCCACAGCTGTATTTTCTTTTTAAAAGCACCACTGCGTGCTGTACCAGGCTGTGACAACAATACCCCTCTGAAGCAAGAGGTCACATCGATCTACCCTGGAGCTCACCAGGACTTAGATTTCTTCTGAGGTCAGTAATGAACTGAAACAACCTTTCCAGCATTTTGCTTTTCCTATTAATGTTGCCAGTGGAGGAGCTGGGAACGGCCTCCTGGAGTTTTCAGGGAAACTCATTGTTCATGTAAACCCTGAGAAGGAATTTCCCTTCCTCCTTGGCCTGCTAGGTATGCAGTGAACCATACAGTTTGCTTTAGCTACATACCATCTGCATTTTATTTTTGTTTACTGACTTTCCACCTTCGTACATACATCTCCAGAGTATTGGTGTATTGTTGGAGAGTCCACCTTGGTCAACAGCCTGGGTTTTGCTGCTCTGTTATGCAACTTCTTGGCGTTTGGAGCAGAGCTAGCGATGAAAAAACAGCAATTAATGGTGGAAATTTTACCTGTATTGTGTCGTCAGGAGACCGGGCATCGAGCACTTTGATTGTTTTAGGGCTGCTGCTCTTTGTCTGGCGTATGTGCAGGTCTGTACTTTGTCCTCGTGTAGATAGCACCGTGTGCTGGGACCTGCAGTCCTGGGAGTGCTTCTCTCTTGTGAGGATCATAGAATCGTCAGGGTTGGAAGGGACCTTAAAGATCATCTAGTTCCGACCCCCCTGCCATGGGCAGGGACACCTCCCACTACAGCAGGTGTCCCAGGATGAAAGGGACTTCTTTCTTCATCACTATCTGCTTTTTCTTCTTGGTTCTTTTTTTAATCCCTACTCTGAACAGCCATTTTCTAGCTTGCTGGAAGAATTCTTTCTGCCTGAGATATCTTAGCCTCCAACACCGCTGTTCCCATGAAGATCTAAAGCTGATACACTCCAAGAATAGCCCCAGCCCCCAGGACGTCAGCAGGAGTTTACTGCTGTTGGAATTGAAGGTGGCTGGCATGTGTAGTGAGGGCTGTGACGTCCGTGAGCAGGTGGTGACTTTACTGTGGCCAGATACCAGAACAGTGATATTGACTCTGGACTAACCAACCCCGATGGTGGAGGCTTTCTAAAGAGCTGCCCAAAGACACATAAACTGCTCTGTACAAGCCCTCAAGGCTGGAGTGCTGGGTTAGAGTAACACAACCACGTTGCTTTGGGAGCCAGGTTGGAGCTGTGCCTTCCTGCCATGCCATGGCCAAGCTCATAAAACCACCCAGAGATGCCAGGAGCAAGCTTTGCACAGAGTAGTATTGTTATTGATGGTTTTTCATTAACTAGGCCACCCCAGCTTCCTGCTATCAGACATACTGTGCTGTATTGTATCAGAGTTCCTTTCTCCTGCTTCATGGTCCAGAAGTTTGACTGGCTTTTCTTCTGAGATAGCATTAAGCTGAGTGTTCACTACCCCTTGTGATCCAAGCATTTTGACACAAGCCTTCAGTGTCATTGCAGCCAGAATCTCAGTATTTTCTTCAAAGCCAGGTGAGACTGAGCAATTGGTTAATGTTCAGTGAGCAAAATTTCCTTTTTTCCCTGTACAGAATTTGCATCCAGCAGCCATGTGGTGATAGGCCTGGGTGACCACATTTAGTCAAACAGTCTCCTACCAAGAGTTCTTGCTGTTAGGTAAATCAAAACATGTTATTCAGAGGGTGACTCATGGAAAACTAAGTAAAAGTTTTATAATTGGATCCTCCGCAAAGGAGAAATAGCACATCACAATAAAATCGTTAAAGTCTCCTCATATAAATTGTTTATATGCTGCTAATCCTTTTTTTATGATGAAAAGAGCACTCAGTGGGTTTTTAGTACAGGAAATCTGTATAATCTTTTCATTACCTATGCATTTGACTTCTGTGGTTTGGCTGATTTTGAATCTAATGCCTGATTTTCAATCTGAAGATCCTACCTGAACCCAGCTGGAAGTTCCTCATGCAGAATACTTCTCAAGTCTTCCATCATGGCTGCAGATTAATCTCGGTTAAGGGAAAGGGATTACACAAAAGACATTTTGTTCCAGTCCTTCCAGAGCAAAGTTCTGGCCTTCCTTGCAGAGTTCAGTACCTTTATCCCCCAAATTATGCTGCCTTCCTCTTCCATTTGCACACCTAAGTCCTGAATCTTCATTCTCTAATACTTGCATGTTGAAACCTGGGAGAGACCTTCTGTAACGTTGACTTTTACTTGATATGAAGGATGGCTGAGAGACACCAAAGGGATGGTGGAGGGTTCTGTTTGAGATGGACAACGTGCTTGTTGAGTGGGAGTGAAATCCCTGGGCTTGGTTTAACCAAAGAGTTTAAGATCTGTCTCTTCTCATGTAGAGTAAGATGTGGAAGAGGACTAATTTCCAATGGATTGACCACTTTTGGATGACATAAAGTGAATTCATTGCATGTAGAGTGCAGTAACCTTTAATCGGTTGAGTGTACATGCAAGTGTGTGGGCTGGAGGAGGCTCAAGTGGAGGCTAAATTGAAGTTGGGTCAAAACAGAATTAGGACTGGCCAAAATTCTGCTCTAGAACTCTGGGGAATATGATGAGTTAAGAGTGGTGTGGTTAGGAGGAAGTGCATAGTCAAATTTTCCCTCATACTTTAAAACACTCAAATGTGGATAGTAAATAAAGAACATGCTGCCTTTTTTGGGTGACCTTTAGTAGCACTCGTCTGGTTCCTCTGTATCCTTACCCTTTACAAAGAGGAATTCATGGGGAAATAAACCAGGGTGAATTTGGTTATAGACATGTGAGTGTAAATGATGTTATGAAATGGAACAAGTGGAGCGTAGGGAATTTTGAGATCCTAAGATGAAAATAATTTCAGAGCAGTATGGACAAGTTTGAAGCATTACCAGTATAAACGAAAGCTGGTAGGTCTTTTTGTGCTGCCACCCAATTCTGTATTGGCAGCAAATAAGGTTTATTTTAATTTTTTTTTTCCTTTTCATGAGACCCAAAAAACATGAACAAGCCTGCATAGATTTTTATAACATGATACTTGCATCATGGGATCATAGAACAATGTAGGTTGGAAGGGACCTCAGGAGGTCTCCCGTCCAACCTCCTACTCAGAGTGGGATCAGCTGTCTCTGGCATCTACCTGGTAACCCTGCTGGGACTAAAATTGTAGAAGTAGTTGTGATTATTTAGTCGTCGTAGTGAAAAAATGCCTGGCAAATCCAGGCTGACAGTTGGTGCTGTGAAAATTGTCCAGCCATGTTTGTCATTAAAAATGAAAAAATATTTTCCAAAGCAGGTGTGATGGAGGCAAAGAGTATATAGGGAAGATCAGATACACCAATAATGAACTTCTTTTAAGCTGATCATTGAATGGTTTGGGTTGGAAGGGACTTTAAAGCTCATCTAGCCAACCCCCCTGCACTGAGCAGGGACATCTGCAACTAGAGCAGGTTGCTCAGAGCCCCATCCAACCTCACCTGCAATGGTTCCAGGGATGGGGCATCAACCACCTCTCTGGGTAACCTGCACCAGTGTTTACTCACCCTCAGCGTAAAAAGTTTCTTCCTTAGATCTAGTCTAAATCTTCCCTCTTGTAGTTTAAAACCATCACCCCTTGTCCTGTCACAACAGGTCCTGCTAAAGAGATTGTCCCCATCTTTCTTCTAGGCCCCCTTGAAGTACTGAAGGGCCACATGCCTGTGTTGATT
The DNA here is from genome assembly GCA_013401335.1 of Brachypteracias leptosomus. NCBI lineage: Eukaryota > Metazoa > Chordata > Aves > Coraciiformes > Brachypteraciidae > Brachypteracias > Brachypteracias leptosomus. Next base: position 27,269 of record VYZX01024933.1, read on the forward strand.
TTCATCACTTACTAAATATGCCTTGAACTAATTTGTGGGTGCTTTCAGTTTTGTGACCTGCTGCTGAGTCTCTGGTTGCAGCTCAGGAGTCATTTCACTGCAGCTCAAGGAGCCTGATGGTTTGAGACTGGGATTTGAATCACCATTGTCAGCTTGATGTGTTGTGCCTCTTTGTTTTCAACATCAGTGGGTACTAATGAACCTTGTTGGAAAAATTGATGCTTCAAGGTATTTTTAATGGCTTGTTTTTCTTATTTTAACTTTTTAATATGAAGGTGATGCAGAGTATTCTATCTAGGTAGAGTTGGGTAATCTGCTGTGAGCTGGTGGCTGTAGGACAAGGTTGTTTTCTGTCAGTGCCCTCTTCTGGACAGACTGCACCTCATCTGGTCACATCTGTATTTCTCTATTCCGTTCATAAACTTTCTCTTTGCTGGTCACTTGGGCTGTATCTTCATCATCCCCTTAATCAGACCCAAATCCTTGCTGCCGTCACTCCCATCTTTATCCTTAACCCAGGTTTGGACCTTGCACTGGGGACAGGATTTGAGAAGTTGGGTGGCTGCAAACTGAGTGCTGGAGGTGGTGCAGAGGTGGGGGAATGTGAATGGCAGGACATGTGAGTTCCCCTTTTTGGTGGAGATGTGTTTTATACTGGACTCAGCTGGACTGCACTGGAATTCCTGGAAGTATTGGAGATCTCCTGATATAGTAAAGCATTCGAGGCATGTCAGTAACTCACATGAAATTAAGATGTTGTCTGTTGGGGCCTTAAGTTTTAGTCACATTTATTTTTGAAATTCCTCTCTGAATTGAAAGGGGAACAATTTCATGCTGAGGTTGGTGGGACTCTGGCCCAGGTTGCCCAGAGAGGTGGTCGATGCCCCATCCCTGGGACCATTCCAGGTGAGGTTGACTGGAGCTCTGAGCAACCTGCTCTAGTTGCAGATGTCCCTGCTCAGTGCAGGGGGGTTGGACTAGATGACCTTCCAACCTAAACCATTATATGTACCTCTAAAAAAAACCCTGTATCCTTACTTCTTGCTTAGCCATAGTGAACTGACCTCAAAAGGTGTGAGTACTCCCAGTGAAGACTGAGGACGATTATTGCTGCATATAAATGATCATGGAATCATAGAATGGTTTGGATTGGAAGGGACCTTAAAGATCATCTAGTTCCAACCCCCCTTGCCGTGACAGGGACACCTCCCACTAGAGCAGGTTGCTCAAGGCTCCATCCAACCTGGCCTTGAGCACTTCCAGGGATGGAGCATCCACAGCTTCCCTGGGCAACCTGTGCCAGTGTCTCACCATCCTCAGAGTGACAAACTTCTAATTTCTAATCTAAATCTCCCTTCTCTAGTTTGAAGCCGTTACCCCTCATCCAATCACTACAAGCCCTTGTAAAAAGTCCCTCCCCAGCTTTCTTGTAGGATATTTGAAAGGAAAATAAGGTGATGCAAATACTGGACTTGAGAAGCAGAGACTCAGTGGTTTTGTTAATTCCTGGGTATCAGCTGAGGCCAGTGGAGGGACACAGGTGCAGGTCTCGAACATATGACAGATTTTAGCAGTATCCAGCAAATCTGGAAGGAGAGGAATTCAGTGAAAAGCAGGAAGCTGTGTTTGAAATCCGTCCCTGCTGTGAGTTACGGTTCTCGGCACCGCTTGGCACCAGGGCTCAGCCAAGGGCCATCCTGGCACAAAGTGGCCTTGACCAGGAAATGGGTTTCTCCGCAGCTGAGCGTTGAGGGGAAGCAGCTTCGCTGCTCTTTGAAGGCACGCCTGGAGAAGGTGATATTAAAAATGAGTTCTGCTTGAGCAAGTTCATAAAAATTTGCCTGGGTGACAAGAGGAGTTGTTCAGCTTTTCCCCTGAGCAGCCTCTGCCTTTGAAGTTCTTGTAGCTTCATTATATGATGTTTGCATTACTGGGAGAAGTATCTCAAACATACATTACAGGGTAACTTCTGTAATACTGCAAACTCTCAGGAGATGAGATAGGAAGTTTTATACAAAAATGAGAACCATGATCCCAGAAGTAGATTTACAAGGTAGAATCTCATTTATCATTATGAGTTTAGCCTCTGTTTTCCTGAGTTTAGTCTCTATTTTCCTGTGCAATCTCAGTTACTTCCCAGTTGTATTAAGATCTTTGTACCTCCTAATTCAGGCTCAACCTGCAGAGGAAATTTGCTTCTTGTTCTGTCATCCCATCGCTGGAGTGGAAAGAAAGGGGTCATCTAAAACTCTGGATTATACCTTAGTTGTGGGATCAAATGGAGGTTAAAAGGGTGCAGCTGAGAGAATGGAAGGTTTTAATTTTAGAGGAATTGTAGTGGTAGGACTAGGGGGAATGAATGAAAACTAGAGGTGGGTAGATTTCAGATTAGATGTTAGGAAGAAGTTCTTCCCCAGGAGGGTGGGGAGACACTGGCAGAGGTTGCCCAGAGAGGTGGTGGAAGCCCCATCCCTGGACATTTTGAAGGCCAGGCTGGCTGGGGCTGTGAGTAACCTGGTGTAGTGGGAGGTGTCCGTGCCCATGGCAGGGGGGTTGGAAGATGTTGGTTTAAGTTGAACCTTTAATATGTAACAAAACTGATTGAGGGATGTGCAGGGCAGAAGAGAATTAAACTTCATGTGTCTGAGGCTTTCATAGCCAGCAGAAACACAGACAAGGTTTTGGTAGAGGCTTTTTCTCTTATTTTTATATTTTTAATTTATTTTTTCCTTTTAATTGCCTCTTTTTGCCAGATCTCTAGTTCAAGGAAATACATCCTATCATGGAGTTTCATGTGGGGTTTTACATTTGCGTAGTTTCAATATACAGTTCTTCTGATCTTCGTGGACAGTTGATCCAAAGAACTGATACTTGTTGTGTAGCACATGGGTGTGGGAAGAACAGGGCTGGTTAAAGGGAGCCTTGTTGAAGCAGTGTGGAAACAAGTACCTGCCCCATAGACAGAGCTGCTTATGCTTCAGGTGAACTTGGGGGGACTGGTCTGGTCTCCTCTGAGGAAAGGCAGGGGGAGTTGGGATTGTGCAGCCTGGAGAAGAGAAGGCTCCAGGGAGACCTTCTGGTGGCTTTTCAGTACTTAAAGTGGCCTGTAAGGAAGATGGGGATAGACTTTTTAGCAGGACCTGTTGTGGTAGGATAAGGGGTGATGGTTTTAAACTAAAAGAGGGAGATTTAAACTGGATATAAGGAACACATTTTTGACACTGAGCGTGGTGAGAGCCTGTCCCAGGTTGCCCAGAGAAGTGGTCACTGCCCCATCCCTGGAACCATTGCAGGTGAGGTTGGCCGGGGCTCTGAGCGACCTGCTCTAGTTGCAGATGTCCCTGCTCACTGCAGGCAGGTTGCACTAGATGGCCTTGAAAGGTTCCTTCCAACCCAAACCATTCTGTGGTTTCTAACCATGCAGCTGCCGAAGTAGTGACAGAAAATAGCAATGCAGTGTTGCTGACAAAGTGTTCTGCAATTAAAAGGCAAACATCCCTTCAGACCTCCACTTCTGCCCTGTGGAACAGCTATTGCCATTGCACAGAAGGGTGCTGGGGCACAGACAGTTCATAGGAATCATCCATGACCTCAAAACAAACATTCAAACTGGGTGTAGTGGCATTAAGTGGAACAGGTGGAAGGGGAGTGCTCTAGCCATGCAGAACCTGCTGTTGTACAGAAATGTGATGGAGGAGTGGGAAAGCTGGGCTGGGCTGAGCTCTGCATTCCTCTTAAATACAAGAGTATCATGAAGGATGCTGAGAAGTCCACCAAGTCCATGCAGCTGTTGGAGATGGGAATAAAACGCAGCTCCTTCACTAGTTTAGACTCTCAAAGAGATTTGCCAGAGATGTGAGAGTTGGATGCAGGCTTGACAACCTCCTGTGTTTATGCAGAGGAAGGTTGGATACAGCCACGGCTGTCAGCCATGGGAAACACTGAGAGCTGCAGGTAGGTAGGTGGATAAACAGGGAGAAGAGCTGCAATTACTGCCTGCTGTTGGGAAAGCACCCTCGTGCTCTCCAGGCCTCCTGGTGCAGCCGCGTGATGCCAACCAAGTGCAGAGGAGCCACGGTTGGGTGCCAGCGATTCATATCCACTCTGCGGAGTAGCTTTGAGATCTGCAGATGATAGAACAGCTAAGTGTTGTTAGGAATGATTCAGAGCTTCTGGCTCCTATTTCCATACGTGGATCATCAGACTGTCTTTCTCTGCCATTTGAAAATAATTGTCTGAATGACCTGAATATCTTCGAAGTAGCTTGGGTTGTGTGTTCAGGCGCTGGCTTCAGGATTGAAGTCTTTCATCCGGTACACTTAACGTTAATTTTGCTGCTTTGATGGGATTCTCTTTACCCAAATTTACATGATTCAGCTTGCAGTCTGTTGGATATGTTCTTCTCCATGTGATAAATTTGCCCGAGCATCTCCCAGGCTGTGATGAGAAACACGTAGGTAGCTGTTTGTGTGCCACCCGCTTCCACCGGCAGACAAACAATGAGGGGTTTGTTTGCTTGTCGCTCCAACAATGCTTGAGGAAAGCTCTGTCCCGCCTGCCTGTCACTTCTGTTGTTGTACTTTGCTCTTGGTGACATCACTGGTGGCAGCTAAACGAAGTATATTAATTGTTAGATGCTCTTTGACCAAGAGCGTGTTGACTTTTCCTGGCGGCCAGTCCTATGCCACTGCTTTTGCAGAAGAAGCTTCCGTAATGTAGTGGTTTTAGTTACAAGTATTGTTGAGGGTGGAGTGGGGCTGCTTATGTAGATGGGAGATAAATGATTAAAAGAGAACTAAAAGCTGTATTAATTACTCTTCTGATTCTGCATCAGCAGCATAGAGCTCTGAAATTAAAACCCCTCTGCCGTGTTACAAGTTGGTGATGCCTTTGAGGTTTGTCTTGGCATGAGGAGCGGTGCTCTGTTTATCATGGGGTTGCCTCTTCTTGCACATGAAGGTCTAATTCAGATCTCAGCTGGGCATAGCCAGGCCCTCACCACTGCCCCAGGACACGTGCTGGAGTTCACATTACTTCCATAGAAGTGATCCTTTTGGTTTCTTTGGACAGTTGTTTGTATAAATGCGGTTTTCTGCTGAGGAGGAGAGCAGGGAGGGCGGTGAGGTTAAGGAAACGCTTGCTGCTGACTCTTCTTACGCTGACAACAAGGCTGACTGGCCAGGGAGTTTCCAGATAAGGGAGTTCAAATGAAGCAGTGCTGCAGAAGCCAGAGCAGCGTCAGGAGTTTCACCTCTACTCATTAATGGCCTCTTCCTTGTCCTTGGGATCCATCCTCTTTGCAGTCAGCTTTTCTGCGCAGGGAGAGCTTAGCCCTTGATGCTGTGTTCTAGAGAAGCTGCTTCAGCAGTGCCCATTTCATCTTCCTCCCACAAAGATCTCCTTCTGCAACCCTGTTCTCTCCAGGAATATACATCTGAGGCAGTAAACACGATGTGTGTGACATTGAGGTGGAGACTTAGTGGTTAACCTAAGCGAGAAATACAGTCCAGAGTTAGTGCACTTTGAACATCGTGCCCTTAACTGTAAGGTTGTTCCTCCTTCCTTGTAAACATATTTCATAGAAACATAGAATGGTTTGGATTGGAAGGAACCTTAAAGGTCATCCATTTCCACCCCCCCTGTCATGGGCAGGGACACCTCAAGGTTGCTCAAGGCACTATCCAACCTGGCCTTGAACACTTCCAGAGATGGAACATCCACAGCCCCCCTGGGCAATGTGTTCCAGCATCTCACTACCCTCGGAGTGAAGAATTTCCTTCTAATTTCTAATCTAAATCTCCCCTCTTCCAATTTGAACCCATTACCCTTGGTCCTATCACTAAAGGCCTTTGTAAAAAGTCCCTCCCCAGCTTTCTTGTAGGCCGCCTTCAGATACTGGAAGGCTGCAGTGAGGTCTCCCCTGAGCCTTTGCTTCTCCAGGCTGAACAAGCCAAATTCTTTCAGCCAGTCTTTGTAGGAGAGGTGTTCCAGCCCTCTGATCATCTTTGTAGCCCTCCTCTGGACCTTTTCTAACAGATCCATATCCATTCTTCTATTAAAGTAGAAGGATATTGCATCATGAAATCCACTTTCTGCTCTTTAGGTTACTGTGTTTGCTTTCAAATTCTGTCTTTCAAGAGTGAAAATGGATCAGTTACTTTCATTTCCTGCGTTGGCCCAAATTCTTCATCCACTTCTTGTGTATTAAGGCCAAGGCCACAAAATTTAGTCTGCAGATTTCAGCCAGAGAATTATTGAAGGAAAACTCTTAAGAGGCAACACTTACTTGTGTTTTTCCACTTAAATAAGTAGACGTAGAGAAGCCCGTGCCATAAGTCATTATCAGAAAGCTCCCGTTTTCTGTGTCACTTTTTACAGTAGCTTAAAGCAGCATTTGAGAATTCACTGTTACTCATCTGACAGGGCTGCGAAGTTCCCAGCTTCCCTTCTGCGAGGGAAAACATCCCAAGGAACTGTCTGGACTCGGATGAATCACGTCATGGAAGTGACAGTTTCCTTGGGCTGACTGTAAAGGGGTTCCCTGTGACTAACTTGGATACCAACATCGACGCTGTAGGTATTTAAATAGAAGTGAGATTAATCCTGCTTGGCAAGTCTTCTCCTCACTTCCAGTTGGGACCCAGTGTACTGAGGGGTTCATGGGCTTGGGAGAAAAATAGGGAACAGAATTCCAAGGAGTTTAATTTATAGATATCCTCCACTTTCTGATTTTATTTTTTTTTTTTTTTTTATTCCCCACCAAATTTTGCAGTTGAGTTTGTGATTATGCTGAAAAATTAATTTCTTCACTGGAGTACTTGAGGTTCTCATTTGCAAGCAGTCTGGAGTAGGAGCTGCATCCAAAGTGCAGGTCCAAGGGGATGGAAAAGATATTTTTTTATATATATATATAAAATCAGGTGGGGTTATTGCATCATTAAGTTTGAAATTAGTTTCTCTTGAGTTGTTTGTGCATTGAAAGTAGAGGCCTGGCTGGAATGTTTCTGTAGGATGCTGCTGCTATGTGTTGATGTCCACAGATCCTGCCGACAGAATCTGTAGACATCAACACCACAACTATGGTGCTTTTGGAGGAATATTTGCCCAGCAGGTTGATACTGTGAGATACCACACATCTCGGTGACAGACTGATGGATCAGCAAAGAGCATAATTCCCACAGAGGGTATGTAGGATGGATGGTGCTACTGTGACCTCTCCTGTGCTCCATTTTGATCCTTCAGTGAAGCTGGTGACAATGAGGGCAGTTCATGTCTCTGGCAGTTAGTTGAGGACATCTTTATAGACCTAAACCCTACATAAGGGAAGGAAAACATTTATTTTTGGCACAGTGCTGAGCCTGAACTTCCTTCTCAGAAGGAGAAAGATGGTGTTTCTTCCATCTGGACAAGAAGTGCTCTTCACCATTGCCCTTGGAGATCTCTCAACACCGCTTCTTTTCTTCTCCAGTTAAAATTGATAGTTATTTTTCCATTGACATGAGCACTGGTTCCAAGGACTGAGTCAGGTGTTGAAGAGCTCATAGTAAACTCTTAATCCTGGTCTAAGGAAATGGCCCACACGGGGAATGCGGGTGAGATGCCACGACAAGTACCTTCTCTGGGTGCCCACGATCGTTACATTGGTGCTGAACCAACTTGTTCTTTGCGGGAACGTTGGTTGGGGCAGATACGTGCTTGTGCTAATGCACTGCTCAAGTGGGTTGAGTTAAATTAAGGAACTGGCAGGGAGAACGAGCAAGAAGCCTAAAGGAAGCGATGCTGCCAAGCGCTGGCACCCCTGCCAAGGCCAGCACAGCAAGGCACAGCTTAGGTACACCCCAAAACGTGTCCAGCACAAGAGGGGACGTGCCTGTGAAGCTGACTCAGTGGGTCATGGGCTGCTGTGTGTTTGCTTCTCTACCATGGAGCTCTTGGGTCTGTGGACTGCAAAGTGCTTGACCCGCATGGAAAAGCTCCGTCTTGCGATGGCAAAACATGGTGCTGGGGGTTGGCTAAGTCTTCCCCCGTGGTTTGGTTGTGCCCTGAGTGCTCTCTCTCTCATCAGCTCATCCTGCAGAGGTTGCGAATGGTGGTTGTGTCTGTTGAGCTCTTGAGGATCTGCAGAGAGCCGAGCATTGCTCAGCTTGTGTGAAAAGCAGCATTGTGCCTCCAGAAATTCAATTCTGGCTCTCCTTTCCCATTTTTCTCTTGTCTCAGCTCCCTCTCTGACATTCAGATACTCCTCTCCCAAGACAGAAAGTGATTTACTAAGGCCACACCAAGGTCAGAGAAGAAGCACTGGAGCTCTGGTCCCCCCAGCACTCCTGCTCTCAGCTCACTGACTTACTCTGCCTTCCCACGTGGACACATTTTTACACACCATTGTCCACATATCTATGGTTTTTGGCTCTTGAGACACCTTTTTCCCTGTACTTTTCCATCCCAGGCGAGGCTAGCAGGATAAACATGGTGAGATGCAGAGCAAAGGCTTCACTGTGATTTCCCCAAGATGCCAAGAGCTTCAAACATGCCATCTAGTGGTATAAACCGTGAGCTCCCAAAATAAAGGAAATTCCCCCCCCCCCTAAAAATCCACCCTCCTCCCAATACTTGTTATTTCTGAAATGCTCCCTTGTTTTGGGCAGAAAATGAATATTTATGGCTGCTGCTACCCTGCCAGGTTTTCTGAGTGCTGGGAAACTGAGCCGTTGAAGGATTTGTTAATCAGGAGGAGGAAGAGGGAAGTTTTTAGTCTGTTATATAAAGTAAGTGCTAAACTTAAGAGGTCTACACCTTCATACCAAGAAATCGCAGTTGACGCTGGTACTGCCTCCCCTTCGAGGAGCTTTATCAACATTGCAAACAAAATAAACCCTAAGGTTAAGACACCCTGGCTTTAGGGAGGTAACAATAACGTGCTTGTCTGTAGCCACGCAACGGTTCATCAACAGAGCCCTGTCATGAGATGCCCTGTGCTTGTAGATCAGTACTAGGACAAGTCCCACCCCAGCGAGAAACCTGAAGTGCTTCCAGCTTCCCTTCTGCCAGGGGAGGCTGCTCCAAAATGGCAAAAGGCTCCAGAAAGGCTCTTTCTAAAAAACCTACATTCATCACCAAGATAAGAATAGGTCTCACAATGAGGAGTGTTAAAAGGCATGAGGTTTATACCACATTTTGGCGTGTGTGCAAGTGAGTTACGGTCTGAATTAAATCTGTCTGGGGTGTTTGTCTTCACCATTATCTTCAGGTCAAGCCCTGGCATAGAACTCCAGTTGCTCACGTTGATGTTTATGTGTGCTTGCTGTTCCTAGGATTTTTACCTAGAGGTCATTGTGTCCTTTTTGCTTATTACCAAGAAACTTGCTCGCTGTTTGGATTGGATTATGTGATCCATCTGTTGTAGCTACCAGAGTAAGTGAGGAGAGCAGTCCTGTGCTGCCTTGCATGCCCCTCGAGTCATCCTTTTTGTGCCAGGGTCAGGATTCAGCCATTCCCCTTGGCTCCTGCAACTCTCTTTGTGTACAAGCCAATGAGATGAGATCTAAAAACCCCTGAAATGGCTAACGCTGGAATTACAACCTTAAAATAACACGGAAGATGCCTGTAGAAGGAGTAAGAGTTAAACATCTAAGAATTGCCAGCAAGCTAAGCAAGAAGAAAAAAAAACAAGGCAGTATTAAATGCTGAAAGTGTAGCTGTCCTAACTTGAGGTCTTCTTATCCAGCTCAGATAAAATGCAGCGAGGCTGAAGAAAAGAAATCGAAACCTAGACTCTGAAATGCCCAGAGAAGTCCTTTTCTCTGTAGGGGAAGGGTCAAGCAACTCTTGCATATCCTCTGGATCTTTTATGTCTTTGTGAGCAGCGGCATGATTCAGAAGGAGGGGTGAGAGGTCACTACTCAGCTCATAAATGTGTAGTAGCAACGAGCACACAGCTTGGCTGTGGGGATGGGAGGAGAAAGCAGAGTTTCTATCCTGCTTCCCAGGTAAGAGACTTGACAATAGGAAGATGCAGAAGGGTGAGTAGCATCTCTGGTGGTGTTTTCCAGAGAAAATTTTAGCGTAGTGCTTTGTTCTGAACCTTGGTGCTGTGTTGTGGACACCTCTGAAAGGTGAGGCTGAGGGACCTACAAGGTCAGTCCTGTAGTGTTTTAATAAGAGGAGGTTTAGTTTGCAGTTTTAGTTTGTGAGCTGCTTGATTTGCAGGTTCATTTGAACTGCATCTATGTGGTAACCCAAAACGGACGTGGCCAAGGGCCTCCTTCGGTTTCGGGTACCTCAATACAAGAAAGACATTGAAGTGCCAGAGTGGGTCCAGAGAAGAGCAACAAAGCTGGTCAAGGGCCTGGAAAATAAGTCTTATGAGGAACAGCTGAGAGAACTGAGGCTGCTTAGTCTGAAGAAGAGGAGACTGAAAGGAGACCTTATTGCTCTCTACAACTGCCTGAAAGGAGATCGTAGAGAGGTGCATGTTGGTGTCTTCTTCCAAGTAACAAGTGAGAGGACAAGAGGAAGTGGCCTCAAGTTGCACCAGGGGAGGTTTAGGTTGGATATAAATAAAAATTTTCACTGAAAGGATTATCAAGCACTGGAACAGGCTGCCCAGGGTGATGGTTGAAAAGGGTTGAGGTGTTTAAAAGCCATGTAGATGTGGTGCTGAGGGATGTGGTTTAGCAGCAGACTTGGTAGAGCAGGGTTATAGTTGGACTAGATCATCTTAAAGGTCTTTTCTAACCTAGATGATTGTATGAGGGGAAGAATCCCAGCGTTGTCTATGAAGTGCTGTGGAAAGCACATGTACTAATTGGGTGGAGACCAATTTATGTGTTTGGATGTAGACACTTAAATGACACTGAAGTGGGTATTTTTGTCTCGTTGGCTGTGTGTACACTGACTGCACCCACTCAGGGAGCCCTGCTGTCCTCCCAGCCCACGCAAGACCTGGATGTTTTTAGCCCAGGCAGGCTCCCTGCAGCAGCACTGCAAGATTCTCTAGACCAGGTCTCCTCTGTGCAGCATCAAGACCACCATAAGACATTTTTCACAACCTTTCACTTCTATTTAGGGGCGATTTTTTTTGTTGTTTTGTTTGGTTGGTTTGCTTTGGTTTCTTCTTGTTTTTTTCTGGGTGTTGTTGTTGTTTGTTTTTGTTGTAGCACCTGATGCTACACTTTACCAGTTCGATGGTTTTATTCTGAGCACAAGAGTCAAGGCCAGTGGTCTCCTGAGTTACATGAAGAAGTGTGACCAGCAGGTTGAGGGAGGTTCTCCTCCCCCTCTACTCTGCCTTAGGCCAGCTCTGGAGTTTTGTGTCAAGTTCTGGACTCCCCAGTTCAAGAGAGACAAGAAACAACTCGAGGGAGTCCAACAGAGGCTACAAAGATACCAAGGAAAGGCTGAGAGCCCTGGGGCTGTTTAGCTTGGAGAAGAGAATCCTGAGAGGGGATCTGTCAATGCTGATCAATAGCTAAAGGATGGGGGGGTCCAAGAGGCTGGGGCCAGACTCCTGTCAGTGGTGCCCAGTGGTAGGACAAGGGGCAGTGGTCACAAACTGGAACCCAGGAGGTTCTATCTGAACAGGAGGAAAAACTTCTTTGCTGTGAAGGTGGCAGAGCCTGGCCCAGGCTGCCTGGAGAGGTTGTGGAATCTCCTTCTCTCAAAAGATTCCAAACCTACCTGGACATGATCCTGGGCAGTGTGCTCTGAGTAACCCTGCTTTAGCAGAGGGGTTGGACGTGATGATCTCCAAAGGTCCCTTCCAGGCCCACCATACTGTGATTCTCGTGAGTTGTACCTGGTCACATATCCAGCTTTTGGTCCTAAAGACTAAGTTCAAGTTTGATGAGGCTTGACAGCATCTGATGGTCATGGGAAGCATAGATCTTGCTGGAGCTGTGTCAGAGGCCTGTGGGAACCCAACCAGGTACGGGCTTACCTGTGCTACATCATCATAAGGGTTCCTGGGGTGAGCTGTCCCTGCAGGCTCTCCTGGGTGGGCTCCTCCAGACAGAGACCATGGAATAATCTACCACAGATACACTGGACCGTGGTTCAGAAAGCTGTGGTTTTATTTATTAGCCAAAGTGGATGTACCTGCCAGCTGGGGATTTGTTCAGAAGAACAAAAAAACCACAAGCATATCTGTGAAAAAATAGCATTGAAAATTTCACAATGTGCATTTGAAAATTGTCTTTTGAACGTAATTTTTTTTTTTTTTTTAAGTTAAAAGACTTGGACAAGCAATGAATATGAACCATTCCAGCTACTACGTGTTCTTTTCTTTTAAGGAACTTGGTGTTTTTATACCAACAAAAGAGATGCTTTTTTACCTGTCATTCTTTCCTTTGAGTAGATTTTGCTTTTATGGCAGGAAATATTTGATTGTTTGTTACTAGTGGGATGCACCATTTGACTTTATGGCTGCAGTGCAGGTCCTTTATGAGTAAAACTTAACGTGTAACAGGCTGATCCCGTTGCACCCACTGCTCTACTGGCTTGATTCCTTACAAAGCAAGTTTCTACTTCCTTGAAGGCCCTTATATAAGCCTCAACTGGGAACAAATCCAGCACGTTCGATCACAATAAAGGAGCTGCTTCGGAACGGGCTCTGCTTTAGAAATAGCCGTAAACAGGTTTATATATAGGCACTGCTGGTAAACCCAGAACTCGCTGCAGAAACGTTTCCCCAGAACTAGTGGTTTTCATGTGTGCTGTGGGGACTCTGCTCAAGCTAATTCATGATCTGACCTATTGTAGTAATCCACGGCAAGGTTTAAAGCACAAGGACATTCTCAAATCCATATCTGCTGGGTATTGAATGGCTCTTGGCTGGAAAAAAAGGCTCGGAAACTTTGGCTGGCATCCCCCATATGCAAATGCAGGTGTTATATTTGGATTTGGGGGGTTTTCAGATCCATTTCAAGCTGGTGGGGAGCAGCCATCCCTCACTTTCATCACCCATGCCCATGCAATCCAGCAGCCCCCCTCTCACCAGCAGTGCCTGCAGCTGAGCATCAGCACATTCAGGAACAATAATGGGCTCTTATTTGGGATTTTCTTTCCCTTCTTCATCGAGCAGGACCCAAAATTGGTCCTTTGCAGAACTCACCGGTCAGGTTTATGTCTGGAACAGATAGGCTCACACGGGAGGTTTGGGGTTAGGAGCTTTCAGGTTAGGAGCTTTCTTGTTGGTTTACATTCAGCATCCTTGGTTGGGTGTAGACTTTTGGAGGCGTACAGGACAAAACACGGAAAGATTTCCGCCTTTGTGATGGATTTTTTTTAAGGCTAATCTGCTGTTTTGTTCCTTACCTCCTTCCTAATGAGCTGAATTGTTAAAATATGTTAATGCAAGGAGACACACGAGGAGGGGTGAAGCAATACACTGACACGTTGAATAATTAGATCATCTCCTGCGCGGCAAAAAAAAAGTCAAGTACGAAACAGGAACAAGAAGTGCCTCCCTCCCCCACTCTAGTGGCATCAGCTCTGGCTCTTTCTGCATGCAGAAGCAGGTTAGACAATTACATCTTTAGTATTAATTAATTTTTATGAAATTCCTGAAGATTCAGAGTGTATTAACTGTCTTCTATTTGACTACTGGGTTTGGGGAGAAGTTGGGAGGCTTCTTTGGGAGGGCTGGATCGGCGAGCTGCGTGTTTCGTGGTGAAACAAAAACCTGCCTGTTGCTGGCCTGAATTTGTAAATACGTCCGTGGTTCGTGGGGTCTTCCCTGGAAAACACTTCCCAATTTTCTCCTGAATAGGAGTAGGATGAAGAGACTTTGATCAAGAGGCACAGGACGCCGTGCCTGCCTTTCTGATGGCGTTCGGCATTCGGGCAAAACCCTGCTTGGTATTTTTTTTTAAAGATTTATTTATTTGAAGTAATATCTACTGATAATCAATAAGATGTGAGCCTCATGTGAGCGTAGGCTGGTGGGGGGGGCCGTGGCAGCTCTCTCTCCACACCTCCCTGAGTAAGCACTCTCCTCTGCGAAGTTGGCTTGTTTGATAAACACAACACTCCGCTTTTGTTCTCCTACTTAATCACTTCCTTCGAAGAGTTAACTTCCGAAGCAGCCACAGATTACTTCTCTCAGTTGTTTTAATTATTTTTCTTGTCACGCACGGTGAAGGTTTAGTGTTTGTGAAACGTCGTCTCTTTTTTGGGGGTTGTTTTTGTCCCCCCTTTCCATGACAGCTCCAGCGTTGCCGGCGGTGAAAACCCAGCTGGAATGTTCTCCCTCTGCGCTCCTGCCATTGACGGGTTTTATTTTACCCGAGTTTCACCTTTTTGAATGTGAGTGCTGCAGAACACTTTTCTTTCAGGGTGGTTTGAGCTCTCCAGAATTCTGTATTCTGTAAGGAGTTACATGAGAGACCATAGCAGAGAGTTTCCACGTGCTCTCTGCTGAGTAATTTCCTTTTGTATTGCTGACAGGTGACTCAAAGCAGGAGCGAGCAGATGGCCCCAGCCTTAGCTGGTGGCCACAGCCTTACGATATGAGTTGTGGAATTTCCATCAAAGTCAGGATTAGGCTCAGGATATGCCCCTGGCACAGAGCACCCCGGGGGAGTGTGGAAGGAGAGGAAATCATCCAGAGCGACTCATCTTGCGGTGGGGTGAGTCAGGGGTCTTCTGGTGGTGGTCAGAGAGGCACGTGGCCGACTGCCCCGGATTTGTGTGCTCTGCAGGATGCAAACTGGCTCTGCAAATTAATTCTGCCCTTTGGATTTTTGTCCAGTGAGTTATTTCCAGAAAGGAGTTACTGTATTTTCTGGAATGAGTATTGTGAAATTCCTTTTTTTTTTTTTTTTACAGTGGGCAAGTTTTCAGTTGGTGATTTATCAGCAAAGTATTTTACTGGATCATTGTTAAAAAAAAAAAAAAAAAAAAAAAAAAAAGAGAAAAATCATATCCTGTGCGATAGGGAAAGTAAAAAGCATCTCTGCATCTCTGTTTCCAAATGATGGAATAACCTAAAGAGCCAGTTCTTGGAATAGTAGCTCCACTGGCACTCGCTGGTGATTTCCTGTGCATCGCTCTGCGATGTGAGTAGGTGGTACTAAAGGGTTATTACGAAACCAATTTTCAAGCAGACGTTTTGAGTCATGGATCGGGAAGAGGGGATGGCAGCTTCAGAGCTCTCTCTTTGTTTGAGCACAGGCAGGATGTTCCGTGCTGGCACGGAGCGAGGCAGAGCGGGGTGTTCCATGGAGTGCTCCTCCTCGTGCCACCCCATCTCAGCATGGGAGAGGAGAACGTGGGCTGGGAGCCGGCAGCAGCGTGCAAGGTGCATGGGGAGAGGCTTTCCTGACTGCCTTGCAGTTGTAAGTATTTTCTGGTGTGGTTTTTTTTTTTTTCTTCTTTTTTTCTCCCCCCTAGACGTGAGAGACAAAATGGAGTTGCGTCAGGACGGGTGTCTGCGCCAACACGAGGTGGTGGTTTGGAGTGGTTGGGTTCTGCTCTGGAAGCAGATGGGCTGCCACTGGCAGGAGACGGTTGGCTTCTCCATCAGGGGAAAAAAAAAAACCCAACCCAGAGTGTTTAAGGGAATTGGTCTGGCTCCTAAACCGAAGGAATTGTTGACCTACTGACTCAGTTATGAAGCATTAGGGAAGCAGTCTTACTGTGGTTTCTTTTGTTGGTGGCAGATTCAGAAGACGTCTGTGAGCGTACGGGTATGACTAGGAAAGGAGAGAAGGTTCTAAGTACCTGCTGCCTGTAGGATTTATGTTGTGCCAGGAAGGAGCTGAGGTGCTGACTACTGAATAACACCTAAACTTTCTTTCTGATGCGTCTCCTGATAATGCATTGGTAAGTTTATGTACTTCTCATTTTCAGTGCTGAGATGATATCTTGCTAAATGTGATTGAGAGAAAGCTCTTTAACAGCTTGTTGAACATGCCACGGTGTGTTCGTTGTTTCAGCTTTTACAGAAGACACTAGCTGGCCTGCTGCAGGTTAGGAGTCTGTAAATCAGGGGGGAAACTTTATCAGGCCAACAAAAGCAATTTGAAAATGCTGCTCCCTCTCACCTTTAACCTACAAACCTCTGCTTTGGGATCATATCTTTCCAGAGTCACGTCTACGCTGTAATTTTCCTGTTAGACTTCACTGAATGAACAAGGCTTGAATTTCCCATGACAATCAGATGTCCATCCCTGGAATGAATCTAATGATGCTTTCCCTAAAACACGCCTAGAATAGAAACTCTGTTATTTTTAAGTTGCTCGGCAAATCTCAAGGAAAAAGCTATCATTAGTGGTTTCTTGAAAAAAAAACCCGAATCAGTGACATATTATTGGCTGGGAGGAATCACGTTGGCTGACAGAGCTGGGTCTGGAAGTCGTGCTCCCTGAACCTGCCACTGGTTGAGGGAGGGATTTCTTTGGAGGGGAAGACTTTTTGGGCAAGTCATTATTTATTCTTAGCTGTCAATAAAATGAGGATAGTGTTATTTAACTTTCCTTCAGTGCTTTACCAGCATTGTCACTATTTTTCCTGGGTAGAGAGGATGCTGCTAGGTACTAACTCTTGGATTTCCAGGAACATTGCTTTGAAAGCAGAGATGATGAGAAGATGGGGAAAGCAGAACGGTGCTTATTGAATTGATCATGCCCTGTGACAGGTCTCCAGACACCAGCTGTAGGAATTGCTGGTGCAGTGTCAGAACCATCCACCACGAAGGGAGGAATTCACAATCAGGTCCTTCTCTGGGCAGGTGTCACTGGGATGCTTTTACTTCCCAAACCCACTTGAGTCAGCAGGTGTAGCAACAGAGTATTATAGAATGGTTTGGGTTGGAAGGGACCTCAGAGATCATCTATTTACAGAATATTCATAGAATCATAGGATGGTTTGGGTTGGAGGGGACCTCAAAGATCATCTAGTTACAGAATATTCATAGAATCATAGAATGGTTTGGGTTGGAAGTGACCTCAGAGATCATCTAGTTCCAGCTCCCCTGCCATGGCCAAGGACACCTCTCACTAGACCAGGTTGCAAGGCCCCATCCAACCTGGCCTTGTAGGATATTATATATTATATTTATAATATAATATTATGTAGGATATTTATGTAGCAAGCATACAGTTTCTTTTTCCCCCCTTTTTTTTTCCCCAAGTTGTACACCACACATCCCTATGGAATTGCAAGTCAACCCAGTGGTTCAGCAACACTAAAAATAAAAAAGGAAGGTTTAGCTTTATACTGGATTTCCTTTCCTTAAGTGCTTCCTTTGGATGTGGGGAGAGGAGCTCCGGCACGGGGCGACTTTGCAGCGAGCGGTTGTACCAACCGGTGTGGGAGGCAGGGTCAGGGAAGAGTCACTTGGTTGTTATGTGGGTGTGAAAAGCCTATGAAAAGGAAAGGGTGGAGGAAAATATTTCACTTGAATTAAACAAATAAAGGGGAATGTTAGACGAGTTAGATACTCGACGTATTGGGTTTTGCCAAGTATTTTGGTGAATTAACGGCATATCTCCTGAAAAATCATTTATTTAACCGTGAGCTTATCACAATGTTCTCAGGAGGGACTTTATTTAAAAAAACCCAACAAATAAAAAAATCATTGTTTTCTTATCATTACAGATAAAAAGGAAGGAAGTTGCAAATTTTTATAGCCCCTAAATTGTTAACTGTTAAACCTGTATTGAAGCAGCGGATCAAATTTCCTTTGGCTTATGATGGAGCAGTTTCTTTTATTAAGGAATTAGGGGCAGGTCTGGCTTGAGGAGAAGGAGTCTCAGATCTTCAGTTGGTTGTTGTGTGCCTGCCTGTGGCACAGGGAAATTGCTTCTCTTGAAAATCACCTCTTCTGGGGAGCAGGCTCTGGCTGTTGATGCAGGGCACAGGGGTCTTCACATCCAAAATAATAGCAAAAAAAAAATAATTTAAAAGCTGATGGCTTTTTTTTTTCCATGTAGTTATCTCCTTTTCCTTGCAGTTCTAAAAATGTCACCTAGAATCTAAAATGCATGGTGTAGAGATGATGTTTTTCCATGTTTTTTGTTGTTATCTTGAAAAAAAAAAAAGGCAGCACATGGAGGCAGGTTCAGCACTTTCTGAAGGAGATAACTGCTGATTGCATTAGTGAAGGACTTGGTCTTATAAACAGCAAGCATGCAAGAAAAACCAAAATAAAACCTCTTCCTTTATCTTAAGTGGTAGCTTTTTAAGCACAATTCATAAACCCCATGTAAGGAAAGCACTAACACAATCTGAAATGATATGCACACATCTCTAGTGATGTCTTCTGCTAAACCAAATGTTGCAGGTCTGTGCAGGTGTCTCCAAAGTGTGTGTTTGTGCTGATCTCAGAGGGATTCCCATGTGAAAGTTCAAGGGCAAGGTATAGAGAACTCGTTGGCTCTTTCTTGGTTGTTGTGTACGTTTTTGAGTGCAGTTCTTCACAGCCTGTAGCTCTCCAGATGCAGAGTCTGCAGCTGATGTTTGCATAATAACTGGTGAGCTCAGAATTGGAGGTGGAAAAGCAAAGTGCTGCTTCTTCATTGCTCTATTAGAACAGTGATAGCAACATTTAAAAAAAAATAAATTGAGCCAAATAAAACCCTATGTGTAGCAGCAATGTGAGGTATGAGTAGAAGCCACTTTCATCCGTGTTTCTCAGGGTAGAGTTGCGTCCAATGATGTCTGGTGACCCATCCCCTCATTTTTCAAATGTCTTCTGGCAAATTAGGCCACCTCTGGGCAGAGCTTCCACATCATGCTCTGGCTTCAGGGCTTCACTGGTGAGGTAAATAGAAATTAGCAGAAGTTTTGAACTTCAGTCAAGGTTTGGGCACCTGAACTGTAACTCTAAGGACCTAAGCGGCTACTGACATTCCCACATGACCTGTTACTACAGGCTCCTGGCAGAGTGTACATGCAGGTTTAATGCCAAAACATGAGGTTGGCAGGAGTGAGTCATAGCTGTGAAGATCTCAGCTTTGCCCTTTGATTTATCCACCAAAAATAAAAATATTTCCAAGAATACAGGTAGGTATATGCAGCTCTCCTGTTAGGGCAGAGCTCTCACCAGCTCTTAAGTCTATTTACATAGCTCATAGGATGTTCTTTTCAAGCTTTAGTATAAAAGGAGCTATGTGTACTTTTTATCTAATCTTCAGTGCAATAGGCATGAGCAATTCCTGGAGAAGGGACCAGAATGTAGGGCTCTGAGCCTTCTCCTGGGAGTCTCTCCCATGGAGTCATACTTGCCCCCTCCAGTGCTTTCTCTTCATGGCTTTGTGAGTTTTGAATTCCTCTCCGAGCCTGGCCTGGCTCCAGTGGGAGGGCAGAAAGCAGCCTCAGCCCAAGTCCTGCTTGAAATCTGCTGGTTCAAGGCCTTGTAGGAGGTGGGATCTGCAGGGGGAAAGTTCTCAGCTTCCCAGGTGAGCTCTTACCATTGGGTTGCTATTTAAGGATAGCGTTGTTATCTTCTGTGGACATGTTTTTGGGTTACTGTGATTGTTACATGCCTCGTAGGTGATGTTTTAGTGTGACCAGAGTGTACCTAAAAGCTGCTCTGCAGATTTTACGTGCGCTTTCAAAGTTAGCTTCTTCTGTGGTGATCCCATGTGGCCTTGGGATGAGCCAACTCAATTTGCTGATCTGGTGAAAACTCGATTTTTCTTCTCCATTTCCCTTCTAGGAAAACTAGAATTGATCCAACTCATTGCACAGCTGTGTGACTGCCTAGTGCTGATGGGAAGGCAGCAGGAACTCAGGCCAGGAGCCAAGGAGGAGGTGGGACTGTCCTTTTCAGTGATCACAGAATCACAGAATGGTGAGGGTTGGAAGGAACCTCTGGAGATCATCTCGTCCACCCCCCCTGCTCCGGCAGGGTCACCCAGAGCAGGTTGCCCAGGATCATGTCCAGGCAGGTTTGGAATCTCTCCAGAGAAGAAGACTCCACAACCTCTCTGGGCAGCCTGAGCCAGGCCTTGAACAACCCTTTTGGTGAAGAAATTTTTCCTAATATCCAACCTAAACCTCCCCTGGCACAACTTGAGGCTGTTTCATCAATTTTAAATAAATAGTGTAGCAATAATATTTATGGAGCCTGATAAGCTCCATGGCATTTTGTCTGTAGGCCTACAGATCACACCCTGTCTTAATCAGAGCTGGGGTAAAATTTCTATTGGCCAGGAAAAAACAGCAAAATGCCCTAAACCCACCCTCTAAAGAAGATCTGAGGGCAGTGATGATTTAGGCAGTGGGGCTTCCACAGACACAACACAGTCATAGCATCATAGAATGGGCTGGGTTGGAAAGGACCTTAAAGATCATCTAGTTCCAACCCCCCTGCCATGGCAGGGACACCTCCCACTAGACTAGGTTCTTCAAGGCCCCATCCAGCATGGCCTTGAACACCTCCAGGGATGGAGCATCCACAATTTCCCTGTGTCAGTGTCTCACCACCCTCATAGTGAAGAACTTCTTCCTTACATCTAATCTAACTCTCCCCTTCTCCAGTTTGAACCCATTACTCCTCATTCTATCACTACAAGCCCTTGTGAAAAGTCCCTCCCCAGCTTTTTTGTTGACCCCCTTCAGATACTACAAGGCTGCAATGAGGTCTTACTGGTGTCTCCTCCAGGCTGAACAATGCCAACTCTCTCATCCTGTCCTCATAGGAGAGATGTTCCAGCCCACTGGTCATCTTCATGGTCTTCCTCTGGATCCTTTCCAGAAGATCTAGGTCTCTCTTGTGCTGAGGCCTCCAGAGCTGGATGCAGTGTTCCAGGTGGGGTCTCACCAGAGCAGAATAGGAGGGGAGAATCCCTTCCCTCAACCTGCTGATCACACTTCTTTTGATGCAGCCCAGGACACAGTTGGTTTCTGGGCTGCACTTGCACATTGTTGGCTCCTGTTGAGCTTCTCATCAACCAGCATCCCCAAGTCTTTCTTCTCAGGGCTTCATGTTCTGAAGGATTATCTCCTGTGTACTACTTTTTTGCTACTCTTCTCCTTTGGAGGTTTTTTTTTCCTCTCCTTTTTCATTTTTCTGTTGATCTTCCCAATTCTTAAACTTCTTATTACTACCCTCCACTTCCTCATGTACATGCTTCAATGACAGAAGGTGTTGTCAAGCCATCCATCCTCCTGCTCTTCCTGCACGCACTTACCTCACAACTTGAAAATAGCAAACAAAGCACACGATCTGAGAAACAAATCTGGTATTTTACCCTCAGGGAGGATTTTCTCAGCACACAAATCAAGAGTAAATAGTTAAAAGTGCCGTGGAGCGTAGACCCAACCACACCAACACTTCCTCACATGTAGATCTGGAGTCATTTGCATGCATGAATATTGAGAGAGTTCAACCCTCCATTACCAAATCTGCTGTCAAAAGTTGACCCCCGGGCATTTTGCAAGAAATATGATGATTGTCTCTGTAATTACTTAAGTTCTGTTTTGCCTATTAAGGAGAGCTACCCACAACTCTGTAATTACCTCATTGCTGACATTCAGAGCAGGCAACTGGCAACGTAAAGCTGGATTCTGAGTCTGGTGGAGCTGCAACGTCCAGCTCCAGGGACCTCCTTTCCATTGAACACTTCAGGAATCACACAATAATCAGATGATGGAGTTGCTCCACAGGTTTGCCAGCCCTCTGCTAAGAGCTCCTATGGAATTACAGAATCATAGATGATAGAGATGGAAAGTGCATTAGATCATCCAGTTCCTCTTCTTGCCAGTACATGTTTTCTGCTACGTTTTTCCTTTTTTTTTTTTTTTTTTTTTTTTTCTTGCTGTGCTTTATGGGTAGAGATACTCTAAGAACTTGGCCTTCCACTTGGATCTTCTGGAGCCTTTTCCACTCAGTTTGATGGCGAGATTTTTTCTTTGCCTGGGATTTGGCCTAAATTTTTCCATTTCTTTGTTTCACTGGATTATTTCAAGTCTGCATTCTCATCTTTCAGCAATTCTCTCTTGTGGTGTTAACAGCCTGTACATACGAGCAGAGAAGCATGATGTGCTCTTGAATATTATATATATCACTTACTTAAGTGCTGCATGTTCAGTTCTTCAGGATTTGGGAAGATTACACTGATTGAAGATAGGTTTTTAAACTGAACTGCTAATAGTATAATTCCTCAGGAGCCTTATTTTATTCCAATATAAGAATGGTCTGTTCTGGTGTTGCTTGAGAAATTGTTGAAAATTACCTGAAAAGGCCGATTTTACTTGTAAATGAAAATGTTTTTATATGGGGGAGACAACGCCGGTATAACTTAAGTGATTTTTAACTCCATTGTGGCATTTAAGGAGGTGTGTGCGGGCAAGTCTGTGGAGGGCATTGCAGGGAAAATGAAAAACTGACAGTTTTCCATTAGTGACAGAAGTAGTGGAAGTTGTAATGTAGTTATTTGAATCTTCCCCCTCCCCCCCAGCTTTCCATTATCTATTCTTTTTTTCAAGATTTCTTCACTTCATAAATACTGTTTCTTTTTCTATTTTAACTTGTTTTGGTGGCATTTGAGGGTTGTTTGTTGGTTGGTTGTTCTTCAGGCCTTGGCTTGCTCTACCAAAAGCCTTGGGCGCCCAAGCAGGGTTGTCTCCAAAGCGTTTTTCTGTCTTGACCACAAAGAGCTAGATCAATATTCCCCAAAAACAAATACTCTGTGGCCATAAAGAGGGACAAATGGGTGTTTTTTGCCATCATCCCATGAGAGATAGACTGGTTGGTATGAGCTGGAGCACGGCCATGGTGGCCTGAGCCAGTCCCTTCAGAGCTGCCTAAGGTCGTGATCCAATGCCTTTACCCCAGACCTCTTCTGATTTCTGAGGCATGACTACTGTTATTCCTTTCAGAGCACCCCAAAGGATGAGGGACTTGTGCTGCAAGCCCTCAAAGAAAGGGTGTTTGTAGGGTGGGGTGCCTGTGGCAAAGGCAGCTCAGTCCTCATCTCCACCAACCATCCATGTTGCATCAGAAGAAAGTGTCTGAATGGATCCCAGGAGTGGGTTAGTGTTGGTGTGGCACAGGGACCTTGGTCTCATGGAGCCTTGTGGACCTTCTGGAGCTTGTCTTCCTTCAAGCCACCAGGAAGCTCGATGGCGGGTAGGGATGTTGATGAGGGAGGCGAGGATGGGTGTATAATAGGAGGTAAAATTACTATTAGTGGATTGAAGGTGTTTGAGGATCAGGTTGGGTTGTGTAACTGAACAGGGAGATGAATGAAAAACATGTAAATGGGTGGGTTACTGAGTGAGTAAGAGAAAATGAGAGTGGGCGGGTAATTAGACTGGCAAGTGAGAGAGGAGGGAGGAGTGGGTGAGGAGGGGTAGGGTAGGTATGCAGCAGAGAAACTGGCATGGCATGAAGGGCCGACTCGATGAGGATACCTGACAGAGTGGGCACAACCACCCGCCTTGAGACAGGCAGAGAGGACCCATGACCAGCATGGCACAGTGACTGGGGTGTGCAGGTGAGCAGGGAGAGCCTCCCCCTCTCCTCTGCCCTTGTGAGGCCACCTCTGGAGTGTTAGGTCCAGTTCTGCGCTCCCCAGGTCGAGAGAGACAAGGAACTACTGGAGAGAGTCCAGATGCTGAGGGGCCTGGAGCATCTCTGTGCTGAGCAAAGGCTGAGAGCCCTGGGGCTGTTGAGCTGGAGAAGCCTGAGAGGGGATCTGATCAATGCTGATCAATATGACCTCTCTTACAGCTTTCCACAGCTCTGCATCCAGCACATTGGGATAGCACATCATCTACTCTGCCTAAACTTCACTGTGTCAGCGCTTGCAGTAAACACTGATCCTCACCTTGGTCAGATGGTTGCATCTTGCCAGTGTTCCTGCAGAAATAAGGAGTATTTGCTGGGTTTTTTGGCTCTAACAAAAGTCACAGAGCAAGCAGGTGAAGCACAATGGAGACTTGGAGCATTGTAGTGTGTGGTGGTTATTCCCAAGAGCTGGAATGACCCAAGAGCTGCAGCTGGAAGGAGTTACCTGACAACTAAAAGGGACAAAGAAGAGTGATAACACTGGAATTAGAAATGCTCAACACATCAGCATAAAGGCATCTCCCACACTTGAATATCCTTTCATTTTAATGAAAGAAACGGGAAGGTAAAATAACTGTAAATCATTATCAGACCTTGACTGACGGGGCTTTTATTGGGATCTCTAACTGCAGGAAGGCTGGACATAGTTCACCATGACTAATATGTAACTGTTTTTAATTTACAATGGCAACGTTACAGCCCTGGCTGCAACCTCGCTGTAGTTGGGTACAGTCGGGCTATTGTTGAAGGTAATGGCTCTACCATCCTCCCAAGTTGTATTATGCTGTGCACGGTGTGTTTTCAATATTTATTGTAATAGAGCAAGTCCTTTTGAAGCCCAAATAGAGGTGAATGTCCCCTGAAGAAAGTTATGGACTTTATCTTAGCTGCCAAAAAAGGTGTGTGTTTACTAGCGAATAACTTAATACGTGGTGTTGTACTGAGGAATCCTACTAGAGCCCAGTCCCTGCAGGATTTTCATCCAGTAAGGTGAGAGTTTTCCCTTGCTTGAACTAATTTATGATAAAGAGTACATTGCCTTGGCTGCACGTGGATTTGATAGTGGGATGGAGACCAGCCTGCTGTGAGGAGCACTTTAACCCCACTCTCACCATTGCATTGGACGTTGGTGGTTTTAGTGTAGGTTGCTTCAGTTGGGGTGGTTGCACCCACCTTGTGCTCTAGAAGCAATTCTAGGAAGGAGGTGCCAGCCCAGCGTTACGATGTGTTTAATAAACTCTGAGCAGCTCTGTGGTGCTTGCTGTGGTTTTTGCTGTCAGGTAGCAGTCTCTAACTACGTTACACGGGTGTCTGGAAAATCTGTCAGGGTTTTGGTAACTTTTAAAAGTGTTCGGTTCTTGAAGAAGAGTGTGACCAGCAGGTCGAGGAAGGTTCTCCTTCCTCTCTACTCTGCCCTTGTGAGGCCACCTCTGAAGTATTGTGTCCAGTGCTGGGCTCCTCAGTTCAAGAGAGACAAGGAACTACTGGAGCATCTCTGTGACCAGGAAAGGCTGAGAGCCCTGGGGCTGTTGAGCTGGAGAAGAGAAGCCTGAGAGGGGATCTGATCAATGCTTCTTGATATCTAAAGGGTGAGTGTCAGGAGGATGGAGCCAGAGTCTTGTCAGTGGTGCAACAGGGAGAAGAGGCAACAGGCACAAACTATAACTCAGGAGCTTCCATCTGAACAGGAGGGGAAACGTGTTTGGTGTGAGGGTGGCAGAGCCTGACGCAGGCTGCCCAGAGAGGTTGTGAAGCTTCCTTCTCTGGAGAGATTCCAAACTCACCTGGATGTGATGCTGGGCACCCTGTTCTGGGTGACCCTGCAGGAGCAGGGGGGTTGGACAGGGTGCCTTCCAACCTCTACCATTCTGTGATTCTATGATCCCTAAGCAGTGAGTTCGATTTTTTTCACCTTGAACGTGGTCACGAGTTGCAAATAAATGTCCTATAAAGCTTGGAACTGTAGCTGAGCCAGCTCGGACAGTAGTCAGCCTTTATCTCCTTTATTTATGATTTTTTTTCTGAGACAAATCCAGCAATCATTTGCTCTACTTGGGCAGATGTTTCTTACCGTTGAAAGAGAGCAACTCCCTCGCTGGTGTTCAAACGCTGTAGTAACTGGGCCAAGTAAGATACAAAGGAATGTGTGGGTATGTTTAATAGAAGCCTGTTGAGTTGTAGATCTGTCAAACCCCCAAATTTGCATTTCTTACATAAGCAGAAATCCTGCTCGCGTTCACACGTGCTCCGGGAGCTGCAGGAATGGACTCACTGTGTAGAAACTGCTCTGAGTTGCCATCTGCGGGATCTCAGGGACTGTTAAAACATTGACAATTGCAATCCCAGCTAGGAATTTGTTTGCTTTTACTCTCAATCTTAAAACTTAACCACAACAACCCTAGGAGCAGCAAGAGACCTGGGTGGAAGGTGTGGACAGTTGTATGAGGCTGAGCACACAGAGGAATGAAGACCTTGACGTTTCCCTTCTGTTTCATTAATTGTTTGTTGTTGCTGGTGACAAGGTTACAAGGCATTTGTCATGAGCAGGCTTCATCTTCTGCTGGTTTTTTCCATATGGGTGTGTGCTTCCTTTTCATTATGTTGTTTTTCTATCCTTTTTTTTTTTTTTTTTTAAAACACAGCCACTCCTTCCATTTTAAGAATACGAACTGAACTTCTTGCTGAGCAGAAAAAAAAAATAAATTCATAAACACGCACAACTCTGATCCTTCTAATCTTTTACTACCTGTAGGGGCAGGTGCAGGAGGCTACTACGGGAGAGGAGTTTTCAAGGCTTGGGATTCCACAACGGAGCAGGATCTTTGAGACGCTGTGGAGAAAGTTGAGAACAACGTGGTCAAAGGTGTGTTGCTCAGAAATCCATCCCTGTTGCTTGGCTTGTTTCACTTCATGCTGCCCCGTGGAGCTTCCAGCCTTTCAGCTGCTGTTTTAAACACAAGTGAAATAGGCTGTTTGACAACTACACCTAGCATCGTCCATATTTCCTGCTGTTGTCAGATAGATTTTATTTCTGGAGATGCTATCTTCTTATACTTTTATTACCTGGACTTTCTGTTTGTTGCTGGAGAGAAAGTGGAGGGACCCAGAGTAAAAGGCAGGCAGTTAATGCTGTTGGCTGCATACTGCTGAGATAGTGTCTGTAGGAAAACAACCAGACAGCCCAAAGAAGAAGTAAGATTTTTTTTTTTTTTTGGTTGTCTTTCTTTTTTAGCACACTTGAAACCATTTAAAATGCTGAAATGGGAGTAGGACAAGGAGGGTGGTAAAAAATACATCACCCATCCCTTGTGATTCTGTGGTTTTGTCTGAATCTTTTTTTTTTCCTCCTACGACCAGCCACGCGTTCCAGTGATGATCACTGCCCTAAGACATGGCTGTGTGCAAGGAATCTCATTTGCCTGATACTGAAACCATGTGTAATAACATTTTTAGAGTATTTCCCATCTGGAAGATATGTCACACACCTTTAGATTGAGATTCACAGCACCCTTTTTACATGTTACTGTGTTGTGTGGATGGAGGCTCCTATGCTTGGACTTGTTCATGGACAGTGCTGGTCTGAAAAATACTTGAAAGCAGCTTATTATTTATTGTCAGAAATAAGTTTTCGCTGTTTGTCTGCCTTGCTCAGTCTGGTAGAACCCATCCATTTGTGAGAGAATCATTCGTCTGCTTAAAAACGTTACGGTTCATTTACTAGAAGCAACCAACCAACACATAGTGAGGGATCTGAGGACCTTCTTCCTCCC
This sequence comes from Brachypteracias leptosomus, assembly GCA_013401335.1. Taxonomy (NCBI): domain Eukaryota; kingdom Metazoa; phylum Chordata; class Aves; order Coraciiformes; family Brachypteraciidae; genus Brachypteracias; species Brachypteracias leptosomus. Next base: position 54,554 of record VYZX01024933.1, read on the forward strand.
ATCATTCAGGAGATGTCTGGAAGCTTTGAAGGTTTTGGTGTAAAGTTCTATGTGCAGACCAAATCATGGCCATAGCATAAGGTGTGAATTTCTGTCAAAAATTGTCTCAAAATGATGTGTCTGTTAAAAGATACATGCAAGTACTTGTCACAGTGACATTTACATTAGCAAGGCTGCCGTCTGTCCTGGATAAAGCTCACAGAATTGTGTCAAAGAATGGGACTTGTACCCTCAGGAACTTTGCAGACAACACCAAGTTGGGCAGGAGCGTTGGTCTGCTTCAGACGAGGGAGGGAGTCTCTACAGAAGGATCTGAACAGGCTGGATCAGTGGGCCAAGGTCAGTTGTATGGACTTCAACAAGGACAAGCACCAGGTCCTGCATTTGTGCCTCAGCAACTCCCAGCAATTGCATGGGCTTGGGGGAAGAGTGGCTGGAAAGTGCCTGATGGAAAGGGACCTGGAGTGCTGATAGACAACTGGCTAGCTAGGCAACTAACAGCATCCTGGCTTCTGTAAGCATCAGTGTGGCCAGCAGGACTAAGGCAGGGAAGACACTGAGGAGCTGGAGCATGTCCAGTGAAGGGCAGCAAAGCTGGTGAAGGAGAACATGTCTTATGAGGAGCACCTGAGGGTTGTTTAGTCTGAAGAAGAGGAGGCTGAGGTCTCCCTGAAAAGAAGATTGTAGAAAGGTAGATGCTCATCTCTTTTCCTAAGGAACAAGTGATAGGACAAGAGGAAATGGCCTCAGGTTGCACCAGGGGAGGTTTAGGTTGGACTTGAGGAAAAATTTTTTCACTAAATGGGTTGTCAGGCCCTGGAACAGGCTGCCCAGGGCAGTGGTTGAATCATCACCCCAAGATATGTTTAAAAGCCATGTAGATGTGGTGCTGAGGGACATGGTTTAGCAGTGGGACTTAGGTTGGACTAGATAGATCTTAAAAGTGTTTTCCAACCTAAATGTTCTATGGTTCTGTGATAGCTGCTATATAAAACAACCTGAGATTAACCTTTCATTCTCAAGACTTGTAACAGATACTGCTGCATAAGTGATATTGCAAAAGAGGAAGAAAAAAGAGCAACTTTATGTGCATGACTTTGAAAAGGGACAGTGAGTTGCTGGCTTTACAATATGTAGGAGATGGAACTTCTGAGCTGCTTGTGTACTTCACATCTTACACTGCTTGTGTTTGCTGTTATGTAGTGATTGATAAATTTCCATTTTAAGTGGATAACCATCCTTTAAAGGACCAGATTTTCAAAGTGCTGGGCAGCAGACAGCACCTATGTGCCTAATTCCAGCTGGTGCTGACACCTTCTGGATGCTGAGCCCTTGGGAAATTTCACCTGTCAGTTGATAATTGATGGAAAGTTGAGTTTTTCCCAGAGCTGGACATGGCCCATTTGCCAGTGATGGAGTAGGAGAAAACAGTCAAAACGAATGAAGCTGGTGAGGGGTCTGAAGAACATCTTATGAGGAGCACCTGAGGGAACTTTAGCTTGGAGAAGAGGAGGCTGAGAGGAGACCTCTTTGCTCTCTACAGCTACCTAAAAGGAGGCTGTAGTGTGAGGATGGTGTTGGTCTCTTCTCCCAAGTAATGACAGGAGAAGAGGTAATGGCCTCAAGTGGCACCAGGGAAGGTTTAGATTGGATATTAGGAAGAAGTTCTTTCCTGCAAGAGTGGAACAGGCTGCTTAAGGAGGTGGTGGAGTCACCATCCCTGGAGGGGTTCAGAAAACAAGTAGATGTGGTGCTTTGGGACATGATCTGGGGGTCAGGGAGATGTTGGGATGAAGGTTGGACTTGATGGTCCTAGAGACCTTTTCCAACCTAAACGGTTCTATGATTCTAAACTCTGCTGTCTCCCAGGCTTGTTCTCTGAGCGGTTATAAAACATTTTCTTTTCAAATTGCTTTTAAAACGCGATGATGCAAATTCAAACGCTCTCTGCAAATTCGACCTATATTTATATCTGCACGTTTGCAAGAAGCCCATAAAATTATTTCTGTATTATTTTCAGTAAATTTCCAGTTTATTCTTCTGAGACAACTCGATGCATCTGCAGCATGCACGATCTGGCTGTCGCAGATGCTCCCAGCCTCACGTATCTCATCACATCAGTGTAGCCACAGCTTGTACAAACCCCACAACCAAGTACAACCTCCTATCTGAGAACCAGATCAGCCTAAAATTGGGCCTTGGTCCAAAAAATGAAGTGCTGCAATCAATCTACTCCCTGTGTCAGCATTCAGAGTCGCTTCTGTTACACACATGGCAGGGAGAGGAAAGGGAAATTACACCCCAGCATCCAGGGATGGATTCCTTGAGTCATGGAGGGTGGCTGAGGAGGGTGGTGTTAACAGGGTTGCTCAAAGGTTCCCCATTTTTGCAGGCACTGTGTGGGCTAATAGATGTGAAAGGTGATGTTCTGAGCTTGTGTGACACTAAGGAAGTCACTGTATGACACTACGGATGCCACATGACTTCCCTGGTTACGCTCAGCCCAGCTCTAAATGCCTATGAAATAGCAGCTGTAGAACAATCTGCTTGTGTCACAACATCCTTGGTCTGTGCTCCTCAGCCTTCAGAGCTGCCCCTTGGTACAAGCAGGGATTTGTGGAGTTCAGTCCCTCATAAAATCATACTTCAAATGCTGAGGTGTTGAAACTGGACCAGGAAGGGAACTGGGACTATTTAGTCTGGAGAAGGCTGAGAGGAGACCTCTCTGTTCTCTACAACTACCTGAGAGGAGGTGATAGAGAGGTGGGTGTTGGTCTCTTCTCCCCAGGAACAAGCAATAGGATGAGAGGAAATGGGCTCAAGTTGCACCAGGGAAGATTTAGATTGGATATTAGGAAGAAATTCTTTACTGAAAGAGTGATTAAGCAGTGGAACAGGTTGCCCAGGGCAGTGGTGGGGTCACCATCCCTGGAGGTGTTCAGAAAGTGTGTACATGTGGCACTTCAAGACATGGTCTCCTGGTCATAGTAGTGTTGGGTTGGTGGTTGAACTTGATGATCTTAGAGGTCTTTTCCAACCTTAATGATTCTGTGATTCTAACTAGGTTCACTTCTTGCTGAAGATGGTGTGTTCCCTTCTCCCTGCCCCACTGCTGTTCTTGGCTGCTGGCTGGCACCTCTCATCTGACCAGCAGCATCTGCACAGACTGATGGGCACCCACCTGCTTCATGGCTCACCCATCCAATCCTGCATGTTCAGCACTTAAACCCCTTGTTTCCACTTCCTAGACTTACCCTGCTGTCCTAAAATCTGCTCAATCTCAAGAAAATTGTTTGCCTCTGCTGCTGAGAGAGGAGGACCTTGCCCAGGCTGGAGAGTTGGGCAGAAAGGAACTTAAGTTTAACAAGGGCCACTGTGAGGTTCTACACCTAGGGAAGGATAACCCCCTGCACCAGTACAAGTTAGGGGCTGGCCTGATGGATAGCAACTTCACAGAGAAGGACCTTGGGGTCCTGGTGGACAAGTTCACCATGAGGCAGCAATCTGCCCTTGTGGCCAAGAAGACCAGTGGTCTCTGGGGGTGCATTCAGAAGAGTGTGGCCAGCAGGTTGAGGGAGGTTCTCTTCCCCCTCTACTCTGCCCTTAGTGAGATCACATCTGGAGTAATGGGTCAGGTTCTGGGCTCCCCAGTTCAAGAGAGACAAGGAACTACTGGAGAGAGTCCAGCAGAGGCTCTGAGGATGATGAGGGGACTGGAGCATCTTTATGCCCAGGAAAGGCTGAGGGTCCTGGGGCTGTTTAGCCTGGAGAAGAGAAGACTGAGAGAGGACTGACAGATCTGACCAATGCTGATCAATAGCTAAAGGGTGGGGGGCAAGAGGCAGGGGCCAGACTCTTGTCAGTGGTGCCCAGGGACAGGATAAGAGGCAACGGACACAAACTGGAACCCAGAAGGTTCCATGTGAGGAAGAGGTGGTTGTTTGGTGTGAGAGTGTTGGAGCCTGGCCCAGACTGCCCAGAGAGGTTGTGGAGTCTCCTTGTCTGGAGAGCTTCCAAGCCCACCTGGATGCAGTGCTGGGCACCCTGTTCTAGGTGAGCTGCTGGAGCAGGAAGGTTGGATGAGGTGATCTCCAGAGGTCCCATGCTGGAATTCTGTGACCTGTGCAGCCATATAGTGCTTCTCAGATCACTGTGGGCAGCACTGGAGTATGTAGCATGTACTGTACAGCAGCAGGGTCTCTTTGGGGTTGTAACAGTAAATCTTTTAAAAGTGATCACATTTCAGAAGTGACTTAAGCACTTGAGTTTCTGGTTGAAATCCAACAGAAGGTTTAATCGGCACCCTAAAGCTCTGCTGGGAAATCTGATCTGGCAGTTCTGCCTCTGTATGGGTAGAGGTGCCAGGATCAAAATATCTTTCCTGATAAAGGACCTTTAATGTCCACAACAAAAATAAAAACATTTTAAAGGGTTTTTAACATTATTAACACTGTAGATGTGCAGCAGAACACACAGATGGGATTTGGCTCTGATACAGAGGCCAGGCAGCATAGTACAAGTGCACAGAGATGACTACAAGCTCACAGGGATGGAATTCTGTTTCCTGCACATGGGTGTCTGGTGTCTGAGGCAACTTAGGTTGTCCTGAGGTGTTGGAGAAGGTCCAGAGAAGGCAACAAAGCTGGTGAAGGGTCTAGAGAACAGGTGTTACGAGGAGCAGCTGAGGGACCTGAAGTTGCTTAGTCTGGAGAAAAGGAGGTTCAGGGGAGACCTTCTTGCTCTCTACAGCTACCTTAAAGGAGGTTGTAGAGAGGTGGGTGCTGGTCTCTTCTCCCAAGGAACAAGTGACAGGACAAGGGGAAGTGGCCACAAGTTGCACCAGGGGAGGTTTGGGTTGGATATTAGAAAAAATGTCTTCCCTGAAAGGATTGTCAGGCCCTGGCACAGGCTGCCCAGGGCAGTGGTTGAATCACCATCCCTGGATGTGTTTCAAAGCTGTGTAGATGTGGTGCTGAGGGACGTGGTTTAGTAGCGAACTTGGTAGAATAGGGTTATGGTTGGACTGGATGATCTTAAAGGTCTTTTCCAACCTAAATGATTCTGTGATCCAGGATGTAACCATAGGGCTGGCAGGTACAACATGAGTTTCATGGGGGTTTTATGTGAGCTAGAAGGATGCTGTACATCACCTCAAGTGACAGGAGGCAGAGCTGATGGGTTCAGGCAATTAAATGTTAAGAGTCTCAGCTCCTGTTATAATCACTGGAGATGGAATTCATCTCTGAAGCCTGGAGAGCAATTCTGCTCTGCCAGCNAATGGTTCCAGGGATGGGACATCGACCACTTCTCTGGGCAACCTGGGACAGGGTCTCACCACCCTCAGTGCAAAAAATTTCTTCCTTCTCTCTAGTCTACATCTCCCTCTTTTAGTTTAAAACCATCATCCCTTGTCCTGTCAGAACAGACCCTGCTAAAAAGTCTGTCCCCATCTTTCTGAAAGGCCCCTTGAAGTCCTGAAAGGCCACAAGAAGATCTCCCTGGAGTCTTCTCTTCTCCAGGCTGACCAAGCCCAACACTCCCAGCCTGGCCTCCCAGCAGAGGCTTCCAGCCCTCCCAGCATTGCTGGGACCTCCTCTGGCCCCGCTCCCCCAGCTCCATGGCTCTGCTGTGCTGAGGACTCCAGAGCTGGCCCCAGCACTGCAGAGGGGTGTCCCCAGGTTGGAGCAGAGGGGCAGGATCCCCTCCCTCTGGCCACAGGGTGTTCCTTGAGTTGTTGAACTGCATGTTATATAAACAAGACATCTCCCAGGTTTCAGCCAGTGTACAGTTGTGACCATAATGTAAATGCCTAAATATTTATAATGCTTTGAGTTCATCGAACATCTCCATATGTCAGGAGAAGGATGAATAGGAGCAGTTTTTTGTCTTTCTTTACTATTCTCTGTTTCTTAAGCTGTTACTTTGTTTTGTCTTACATGAACCTTTTCTAAAATACCCTGAACATTCCAGTTCCATTTCGGTTCATCCAGTGCCATCTGTCACCGTGTCTGCTGCGTATTTCAGCCCTGACAAAATCCCCCTTTCTCATCGGTACCTTCACACACTGTGATGAGGGTGATGTGACAAGCAAAGCTGACACGTCGTTCCCACCTTTGCCAATTATATAGCAGTGGAAAAAGACAAATTCTGACAACCTGTGTCCTCAGAGGTGTTTGAACACCTGACTCACTGTGAAATCCTGAGCAGTGAGGCTCTTAAATGTCCCCAGGGCTGTGGGCTTGGGTCTCCACTCATCTTTTGTTCAGTGTCTTACTAACTTCAATCACACTGCTTTTTTTGGCCTGTTTCAGATGTATATTTAAACCTGCTGATTCTTCATAAGAGTCATAGAGGGGTTTGGGTTGGAAGGAACCTTAAAGATCATCTAGTTCCAACTCCCCTGCAATTGACAGGGACACCTCCCACTAGACCAGGTTGCTCAAAGCTCCATCCAGCCTGGTTTTGAGCACATCCAGTCTTGGGGCATCTACAACTTCCCTGGGCAACCTGTTCCAATGCCTCACCACCCTCAGAGTGAAGAATTTCTTACTTATATGTCTTCTAAATCTCCCCTTCTCCAGTTTAAAGCCATTACTCCTCGTCCTGTCACTACAAGTCCCTCCCTGGCTTTCTTGTAGGCCCCCTTCAGATACTAGAAAGGCCTCAATGAGGTCTCCCCAGAGCCTTCTCTTTTCCAGTCTGAAAAGCCCCAACTCTCTCAGCCTGTCCTTGTAGAAGGGATGATCCAGCTCTTAGATCATCTTCATAGCCCTCCTCTGGACCCACTCCAACAGATCTAGGTCCCTCTTGTATTGGGTCTCCAGAGCTGGACACAGAGCTCCAGGTGGAGATGCACCAGAGCAGAGGGGGAGAATCCCCTCCCTCAACCTGCTGGCCGCACTTCTTTTGATGCAGCCCAGGACACAGTTGGGGCTTTCTGGGCTGCACTCATGCATTGCTGGCTCATACTGAGCTTTTCATCAACCAGCCTGCCCAAGTCTTTCTCCTCAGGGCTGCTCTCAGTCCACTTGATATCAAAACCATTGACTGGAGACAGAGAGCAGGGTGCCAGCAGTTCCCCCTGCAAGGGGAGAAGCATTTCAGCTGTTTTGGTCTCTGGCTCTGGATCTGTGAGGTCCATGAGCTTGCTGCATGTAGGGGTCTCTTCACCACTTCACCCAACGTGCTGGGAACCGTGGTCTGGAGCTCCCAGTTCATCTCATTCCTTTGCTTTCTGCTGCTCATTAGAAGGCGGAATTCAAATCTCCGTGGTGTGAGATGTTAGGGCTGTCTCAAATGGTTTTCATTCTGTGGCTTCATTTTTGTTGAGGCCAAAGGAACAGAAGTTTTCCTCATGTAATCCACATTTTTCAGTGGAAACACTGAACTCAGGTGACCTTACACGGCCTTTCTTCAGTCCTTCCTTTGCTATCTGTAACGTGGTGGTTACCAGTGCACCTTAAAGGATTGTCCTGAAAGCTGTGGTGGTCTGTCAGCACTTCTGCAACCTTACCAAAGTAGATGTTAAATACAAATACTCCCAAACCTGTTCACCTCCCAGGGTTGAGTTTGGTATCTTTTTTTGCTTTGTTGTTTTGGGTTTTTTTAACTTCACTTTTTAAAAATGGGGACTGTCCTCATCATTGCTGTTTACCTTCTCCACATCTGAGGGACCGTAGAAGATACTCTGCTGGAGGTGGATACAAAATTGTGTTTATAGGGTATAGTTTCTGAAATGGTGGGTACTGTGTTGGGTAGGAAGTTACATCTTGGTCAACACCAGGTACAAGCTGCATCTCGAGCACTTGGTTCAGTTTTAGGTCCCTCACCACAAGAAGGATGTTGACGGGCTGGAGCATGTCCAAAGAAGGGCAAACAATCTTTTGAAGGTTCTAGAGCAGATGTCTAATGAGAAGTGGCTGAGGGACCTGGGGTTGTTTAGCCTGGAGAAAAGGAAGCTCAGGAGAGATCTTCTCACTCTGAACAACTACCTGAAAGGAGGTTGTAGAGAGGTGGGGGTTGGTCTGTTCAACCGAACAACAAGTGATAGGACAAGAGGAAACAGCCACAAGTTGCACCAAGGGAAGTTTAGGTTGGATATTAAGAAGAATTTCTTTACTGAAAGGGTTGTCAGGCATTGGAATGGGTTGCCCAGGGCAGTGGTGGAGTCCCCATCCCCAGAGGGATTTAAAAGACGTGTAGATGTAGTGCTGAGGGACATGGTTTAGTTGAGGACTTGTCAGTATTAGGTTAAAGATTGGACCCGATGATCTTAAAGGTCTTTTCCAGTCTAGGCAATTCTGTGATTCTGTGAAATTGTGGCCTTCCAGAGGATTCCTTGAATTGTCAGACCATGTATCCAAACTGAGATAAAGGACCTATTACCTGCTGATACCAAAGGCACCCCAGAAACCCAACTCCCTGCCTGTTTGGAAGAAGTAGAGAGTGATTTCTAAACACGAGCCTGCCCTGTGGTGGACATAAAGCAAAGCTCTGCTCCCAAGCTTGGGCTGAACATCCCATTTCCCTGCACAGGACCATTTTTCCAGCTCAGGAGCAGCAGATGCAGAGCCCTGCCGTGGGAGAGCAGGGTTTGCCCTTGTCTTTCACATCTTGGTGTCTTCCCACTCCACCCCACCCTCCTTCTCGGCCGTGGACACCGAGAGCATTTGGCATGAAGACAAGAGACATACCAAGGGCTGCCAGGCAGCAGCAGATGTAGGACAGCTCCTTCCCTCGTGCCAGACAGGGTTTTGGGGGCATATATTTCACGTGGGCACAACAGGCTCTGGATTTAAAAAAAAAACAAATCAACTTCAAACTACCCTGGGACAAAAAGAAAGGGCTGCAAGAATAGCAGAGGATTGAGCAACATGCAAGAGACATGTTGTTTCCTTTAAGGATCCTGACTATAAATGACGTCACTGAGATAGTTTGGATGTTTGTGAGCACTACAGGGCTTGGAAAGGGAAAGCAAATCGGAAAAACACTGGGAAGCTGAACAATTTGTTTTGTTTTATGACTCCCTGGAAGTTTAATGAGGGAGCTGTTACTCATGCGCTGTCACTGCACATCTAGAAAATTCCTCTGGGTTTAAGAACTGGCAGGAAAAAGTAGTTTCCTAAAAAACCACTGAATTAATGAGATAAAGCCCATTGCTCGGAGTCCCTGACAGGAAGGGTCAGAGGCTGAGTTGTGCAGGACTCACAGAAAACTCCTTTGCAGGGTGTTTTGGAGAGCAGAGCGTGCTGGTGGGAGTTCAGAGAAGCGCTGGGGCAGACGTGCTCAGCATCTCTCTTTTGGGATGCAGGGTTATGGATTTGGGGACAAAAATGGGTTTGAGCTGGGGGGATTGTAGCTAATCCTTCCCCTCCATTCCCTTGCATCTGAAAATAGCTGGGACTGAGCTACTGACCCCTCCTAAAGAGATGAGAGTTAAAGAAAGAATTTTGTAGTCGTGGGCAGTGGTACAAGGCGATTTAAAGAGACTTTTGTACTCAGAGGCAATGATGCAAGACCATATATTATTAATATTGATATTTGCAGTGAGGGAGATAAATACTTCAGAAGAAGAAAAAAGAAGTGTTTGTTGTGTGGACTTAATTATACAGCTTTAAATGAATTTTCAGTTTCATGATCCATGTTCCCATGCCTGCCAGACTTCTTACTCCCTGCTTTAGGTCTGGGTTATTTTACAGGCCTGCACTGTGCAGTTTGTGTATTTACTTAAGTTATTTTAGGTATTTTCACCTGTCTTGTCACATCCATACAGGATACATGTTAATTCTCATCTTAACTTTGAACCCAGTGTAACTTTCATGGCCCTTGAAGCAGGCTGGGGGCTGTTTCAATTTGATGTTTTGGAAAGTCCAGGAAACACAGGACTGCTCCAGTCTGGAAGGGCAAGTGAAGATGGTCTAGTGGTCATGGTAGTGTTGGGTTGACAGTTGGACTTGATGATCTTAGGGGTCTTTTCCAACCTTAATGATTCTATATACTCCTCGCCAACCCCCTGACACAGTTATTCCCTCATAGCATAAGTTCCTGTGATATCTTCTGCAAAAAATGCAGCTAAAGCAGAGGCTGTTAGGAAGAAAATCCATAAGGAGTCTGTAGTGTGGTGTAAAGATTAGTAATAGAATTAAGAAGCCACTGCTACAGTTTGGCTTAAATGACAGCACCTGAAACGTTGCCATGGTCCTTCCTTGCCTTATTTCAGTGCTGTGCTGTAGGCTGAATCAATTTTATCTTCTCTCTGTGTTACTATCCTTGTAAGTGCTTCCAAAATTCTTCTAAATTTTTTTTTCCCCCCATATACAAACCTTAATCCAGAATATTACAAATTTTCCATGGAAATACAGAAGTAGCACAGGAAAAGTTGTGCATTTCAAACTGCAGAGCAAAGAAACCATAGAATTGTTTGGGTTGGAAGGGACCTTAAAGATCATCTAGTTCCAACCCCCCTGCCATGGACAGGGACACCTCCCACTAGACCAGATTGCTAAAGCCCCATCCAACCTGGCCTTGAACATCTCCAGGGATGGAGCATCCACAAACCCCCTGGGCAACCTGTGCCAGTTTCTCACCACCCTCAGAGTGAAGAATTTCCTCCTAATTTCTAATCTAAATCTCCCCTCTTCCAGTTTGAACCCATTATCTGTGTCCCCTTGTTCATGCAGCATAGATATTCTTTTGAAATATTCAGTACTGAGCTGGTTCTGCGTGTTTGGGATTTTTTTTGCAGAGCAGAGATGCCCAGTTTATGTCTCTGTGCTGGATTTTTCCTCTTGGGTGTGGATCTCGCAGCCTGGGCCAGAATTAGGAAATGCTTCTGGTGTCTGCTGTGAAAAAGTGCCGGGTCATGGAGTAGAGCAGGGTGAAAATGGGACTGAGAATGAGACTGGAAGGAGCTGGGGGAATGCTGCTGGTGTTAGGAAGGTGACAGGGCTGTGGACGTCATGCAGTTCTTACTATTTCACAATCAAAATAAGGTCTCCCCTGATCCTCCTTCTCTTCAGGCTTAACAGCCTCAGGTCTCTCAGCCTCTCCTCAACAGACTTGTGCTCCAGACCCTTCACCAGCTTCGTTGCCCTCCTTGGCTGAGTGTGTCCCCTTTGTTGCTTTCTGCCTGCCTCAAAAGGAAGCTGCCAAAGGAGTCAGCGTTGCTGAGGAGCAGATGGTACCTAACAGGGTGCTGCTCCCATCTTCACACTGGTGCATGTGCAATTCTGTGTGTGCTGCCTGACACCACCATCCCACATCCCTTCAGAGCTCTTCTGCTGCCTCCTGCCTCGCCCTTGGGCTTTGTACATACAGAAATCTGCACGCCAATGTTCACATGACTACCCAGTTTCATTAAAGATTCTCCTCTGCTTTTTTTTTCTCAGTTTTGTCAAGACCTTTGCAGCTGGCATTACATAGCACATACTTTATTATCTCAGTCATCACTTTGACCATTTTATCCTCCTCAACCTTCACAGTTGCTGCAGTAGACAATTGTGGGGATAATCTTGAATGAATTTCCTTGGCCAGTATTAAAACCACAAAGAAACCCAAAATAGTTCCATGAAAAACGAATCTCTTGATGAAACTATTTGTAAGGACTGAAAGGGGGAGTGCAACATGAAAACCCAATCCAGCTGCAGGGAGGTGGCTGTGGGGACACCATCATGGGCTCCTGCATCCCTTATTTATCTCAGACCTGTTTTGACCATGAATTGTTGAATGTGGAATGGTCAGTGGTGCTGAGCAGGGAGTGGACCTCGCTGGCAGATGCTCTCTGCTATTTTTGTTGTGCATCATCCCAGTAAGTTTTGTGTTGTCTTCATTACAGCTTCGTTCTCTGCCTTGAAGTTCCCCTTTCCTCATCGTGTCTAATAAATCAAACAGAATTGACAAAGTATTAAAAAGGGACATTAGGATGTGCCTGTTAACACAGTGGAATAAATTAATTGCACACCATGAACTAACTGAACTCATTTACTAATTGATGAATTAATTTCTGTTACTAATAGGAGAACTTGAATGCTACCAGAGTAAAGAGCTATTTCTCTTCTCCACCACATCATCAGGGTTTCTTTGGTCTAGTAATGGTCACATTCTTAGAAGTAGAGAGTTACACTAGTTACCTACAGTTTGAGGTTCTCCTCTGTGATTCCAGCCTATGTCACATCCAGGCTCCCATCTGCCTCTTGAATTCATTTGAAACTTTGAAGCTTTTAGTTGCTTTTTCTTAGCACTAGTTCTTCATCCTTGCCTTATTTTCGCTGGTCAAACATCCAATGCCATCAATCATGTTGTCCAGCTCGAGATTCCCTCCTGCCTGGATGGACCCCTCTGTTATGGGGCATTTTTCATGATCTTTCTTAATCATATTCTTAATGTACACAAATGCCATTCTCTCCATGTCTTCTCTCTTCCAGGTTTCCTCTGCCAGCATGTATTTGATGGCTGCCTCTGTGCAGTCAGGTTCCAGATTGGCACCTCTGTGCATTGTTTTATTTCTCTCCTGAGATGTTTGCCTGACCTGCACACGTGTGAATTGACAGCATCCAGCTGCAGCTCGGGACAGCTTCAGCAGAAAGGAGCTTTCTCCCCTGCCAACCCTCTGTGCAAGCCACAAAACCACCTTTTTATTTAAGCCTCTCTTTTAAAGCTATACCTTCCTATGATGCCTGGAGTAAATAGGCCATCAGGCTGTTAATCTGCCTTTATATCAGGTTTTATTGTCTCATTATTCCTTTTGCTTCCTCTTTTTTATGTCTTTTCTCTCTTTCTTGCCTCAGGCAGTAAACTAGAAACCAAACTCCTTTTATTCTCTTTTATATGGAGCTCCTAAATCTGTGTGTCTTGGTCCATGGCAGGGGCTCTGCCCTGCTACAGTAGCTCTACAGCATCTTCCTTGCAAATCATGAAGGTAAATATTTACATAGCTTCAAAATCTGTAGAGCTTCTCAGATCTCAGAGAAAATCAGACTAGAAACAGAACTTCAGCTTTCCTTGTTTTAATGCTCAAATTAGGAGATGCTGACCTCAGTTATAGCTTCAAAAGATGGAGCTGGTTATGGGGAGGAGACTGATAAGATGACACTACGTGGCAGCGAGATGGATTTATCATAGAATGGTTTGGGTTGGAAGGCAACTCAAAGATCATCTACTTCCAACCCCCCTGCCATGGCAGGGCCACCTCCCACTAGACCAGGTTGCTCAAGGCTCCGTCCAACGTGGTCTTGAGCATTTCCAGGGATGGAGCATCCACAGTCCCCCTGGACAACCTGTGCCAGTGTCTCACCACGCTCAGGGTAAATTATTTCTTCCTAATTTCCTATCTAAATCTCCTCTCTTCCAGTTTGAGCCCATTGCCCCTTGTCCGGTCACTGCAGGCTTTTGTGAAAAGTCCCGCCTCAGCTTTCTTGTAGCCCCTTTCAGATACTGGAAGTCTGCAAGAAGGTCTTCCCTGAGCCTTTTCTTCTCCAGACTGAACAAGCCCAATTCCCTCAGCCTGTCTTTCATAGGGGAGGTGTCCAGCCCTCTAATCATCTTTGTAGCCCTCTTGTGGACCCTCTCTAGAGGTTTATATATAATATTTTTCTGATAGGGAAATATTTTTCTAATGCAACGAAGGTGTTCAACACAGTAGTAGATTAAAGCAAAAACTACTCTGCAAATCAAAAGTATTTTCCAAATCCAGCAGCCACCCCATCTCTTGCTTGGCTGTGTTTAATACGTGGAGTGTTGTGATGTGGTCCTCTAATGAGTTGTATAATTTCCATGGCATACACCAGCATCAGTGTTCATTATCAAAGCACAATATTTTTATCCCAATGATGTTTTGTCCTCTAACAGTAGTCAAATACATGAACTGAGTAATAAGAGGGGTCCAGCAGTAAGGCTCAGTAAATATTCCAAGCTGTGCGTGGTCAGGTGGATATAATCAATTCCAGCACTGCCAGATACTCACTGGTTGCTCCAGATGATCCTTGCTCAGCATGCCACGAAGATCCCTCTTATCTCCTGGCTCTTCCCATCTCTGGCACAACTGGCAGGCCATTGATCAGTCCCTAGAATCTTCATCCCTCTCTTCAAAGCCAGAAGAAACAAGCTCTTTTGTTAGGAAGCATAGTCTGGCATAACTGAAAAGATGCAAAGATGTGTCCCTGAGAGGTGATTGGGTTTCTTCTGCCAGTCGAGGAGGTGGTTGGTTCCTGGAGGGTCTGCATAGCCCATGATGCTGGGACACTAACCAAGGGACCTGCTGATGTGGCAAGTGGTGACTGGTTGTGCTTTTGTAATGAAACAAGGTGATATTTGGGTCCTACAGTCTTGAGGAAGAGTGGCTGGAAAGCTGCCTGGCAGAAAGGGACCTGGAGGTACTCATCAACAACCAGCTGGAGATGAGCCAGCGTGTGGCCAAGAAGGCCAGTGGCATCCTGGCTTGTGTCAGCACTAGTGTGGCCGGCAGGACTAGGACAGGGATCATCCCTCTGGACTAAGCATTGGTGAGGTGGCAGCTTGAGCACTGTGTTGAGTTTTGGGCACCTCGATACAAGAAAGACATCGAGGTGCTGGAGGGTGTCCAGAGAAGGGCAACAAAGCTGGTGAAGGGCCTGGAGACCAAGGATCTTGAGGAGCAGCTGAAGGAACTGTAGTCTGAAGAAGAGGAGGCTGAGGGGAGATCTTACTGCTCTCTATAACTACAAGGAAGGAGATTGTAGAGAGGTGGGTGCTGGTCTCTTCTAACAAGGAGCAACCTTAGGGCAAGAGGAAATGACATCAAGTTGCACCAGGGGAGGTTTAGGTATCTCTGGATGTGTTTGAAAGCCATGTAGATGTGGTTCTGAAGGACATGGTTTAGCAGCAGACTTGGTAGAGTGAGGTTAATGGTTGGACTGGACGATCTTAAAAGTCTTTTCCAACCTAAATGATTCTACAATTCAAAGAAAAGGAACCAAACTGGTAAAAATGTCCTGTAGTCATGGCACCACCTTCTTTTCTAAAGGGAAGCTAAAGCAGAAACACAAACATGCATTTAAATGAACCATTTTGTCAATTCCAGGTGCTGACCTGATGAGAGCACCTTGCCAAAGGAGGAACTTGTCTGAGGGAAAACCTATTTGCAAATATGTGCAAACTGAAAGGTAAATAATTTCTGTGTGAGTAGATGGATGAAATGTGCCCTCTGCATCCCTTCTGTTTCCTGCTGTGAAATCTGTAGTGTAAATCTATCTGGAATATATTCTGTTGGTGGCTCTGCAGCACCAGTTTGTAGGAAGTGGATACCTTTAAAAACTCCATCTCTCCTTCTTTGCTTCTTCACCACAACAAAGAAGGGTTCAGAGGTGGTTTGTTTGGCTCTGCAGATAGTTCTGACATGGGGTTTGGGTTTTTTTGCTGCGTCATACTTGATGGGAGGAGTAAAGAATATTTGTCCTCAATTGAAGGATCCTTTGCAGTCTGTCAGGTGTGGGAATTCAGTTGGGATTAAAAACAATGACACTTGGAGTGATCTGATTGAATTTCCAATCCCTCTTAATTGCTGGATTTTTTGTGTGTGCCGATTTTAATTTCACTTCCTCTTGTGGAAGTTTCTCAGAGTAGTCAGAACTTGAGTTTGTACCATATCAGGAAAAAAAAGAGAAAAAAGAAATGTTTTCATGTTTGTTTATGGTTATTTTTAAAAGACACTTCAGAGCAATTCTTCCCAGGTCACGTTTCACCCTTCGACAGCTCCATCATTTACGTCGTGCTGTAAATGAATCCAGCACTGAAGATAAGCAGAGGGGCAAAAAAATAATTCCAGGCGCCTGCTTTGAAGAGCTCACGTTGTAGAGACCTAAGTGGATGGGATACGATGCGTGGCACCAGAATATAAACAGTAGGTGTAGTTTGCTGAGGGCTTCGTGACGGGGGCATTTCTGCTCAGGCTGGGATTAGTGCTTCTATTGAAACTTACATAACAGCTACACTGCCAGGGTGGATGCTAAAAATGCTGCTCGTAGCTCTTCAGATTCCAAAAGCTTTAAGTCAGAAGAAACACTTCAAGCTGAAGAAATCGATTTTCTTATTGTTGTGTCTTAATGATCATCCCTTTTCTCCCAGATACTTCTGCATATGTTAGACAGAATGAAAGAAGTGGTTTTGTAATGTAGTGACAAGGAGCAGTGAGGTGTGTTGTGGGTGTCTGTCATTGCCATAACCTTAGAAAACAATTGGGAATTTTGTTGTTCGTTGTGGTTATCCTGTACAATTCTTAAAGTATAACATCTGCCACTTCTGTCCAGCAAATTGTGATCCCCTTGGGGAGAAAAAAACCCCCTATATTCCTGCCTCAAAGAGTGGAGCTTGCCAGCAGAGCAGTCAGCTGCTATGGTGATGGGCCCAGGGTGGGAACATGGACAGAAATAGAGTCTGGCTGAAGGCAGACCACTCCTGCTCCCTTATGGTTTCAGTAGCCCTTTCTCAATTTGAGGATGACTGATCTCAGGGAGTTAACAGGTTATTCTGCTGTTTTCTGCCTCAAATTCTCAGGAATAGTTTAAAATAAGGCAAGTGAGATACTGGAATTGATAATGTTTTTGTAGGACTGCACATAATTCCCTGCAGAGCAGCTTGTGCCCGTTGTGCTTGGATTTGGATGCACAGAGATCTCCCTCCTCCCATACGGATGGAAGTCAGTTTTGGGTGATGCATAATTCATATCCTGAAGCCTTTGTCACAAAAGCATCTTACTGCTTTTTTTCCCCCCAGCTTGATAAGCCTGCTTTTGTATTTTTAGGATTTCTGTTTCCTCCTAATCCCCCCAAATCAGCCTGAAGAGGTTTCAAAACATGCGTGCGGAGTAAATCGGAGGCAACTCTTACGTCAAGGATCTTGCTCTACACAGCAGGTGATTCTCTGGCACCTGCTCTTTATAAATCCTTCCTCCACAAAGAATTATTTCCCTGTGGCATGGGGGCCCACCACCACCACCATGGTAGATGGGCTGCACCTCAAGGTATCTACCAGGAGGTTTGTAGACCAGTTTGGATATATCTTAAAAGGGATATCTGTACAAAACAGAGACAGCAGGTTCTTATGATGAGTTTTGAAGCTCCTGATTGAAATGGCTCCTTCCACAGGGAACATGATTCCTGTGCTCTGTAAATGTCATGGGGGGGTCATGGTAAACTGTGATTGCTTGTTTGGACTGTAAAGGCACTCACAGAAGTTCAGCTTTTTGAGGAGCTGTAACTTGGCTAAAAGTCTGTGTAAGAGACTGGGTGTGTCCACTGACTTGAGGGAGGTTCTCCTCCCCCTTTGCTCTGCTCTGGTGAGGTCACATCTGGAGTATTGGGTAGAGTTCTGGGCTCCCCAGTTCAAGAAGGACAAGGTAATATTGGAGAGAGTCCAACAAAGGCTGCAAAGATGCTAAGAGGACTGGAGCATCTCTGTGCCCAGGAAAGGCTGAGAGCCTCCTGTTCAGCCTGGAGAAGAGAAGGCTGAGAGGGGATCTTCTCAATGCTAATCAATATCTGAAGGTGGGAGGTCAAGAGGATGGAGCCAAACTCTTGTCAGTGGTGCCCAGTGATAGGACAAGGGGCAACAGACACAAACTGGAACCCAGGAGGTTCCATCTGAACACGAGGAAAAACTTCTTTCCTGTTGGGGTGTTGGAGCCTGGCCCAGGTTGCCCAGAGAGGTTGTGGAGTCTCCTCCTCTGAAGAGATTCCAAACCCACCTGGATGTTATCCTAGGCACCCTGCTCTGGGTGAGCTGCTGGAGCAGGGGGTTGGATGAGATGATCTTTAGAGGTCCCTTCCAACCCCAGCCATGCTGGGATTCTGTGACCCATGTGCCCATGTAATGCTTCTCACGTCTTATTAAGCTGTGATTCTGTGAAGAGAAGAATGATTATGAAGTTGCATTTTAATTTCTCTCTTTGAAGAACCACACAAAGAGAGGACTAATTCAAACAGCTTCTGGTATTTTTTTCTTCCAGATTCTGAGGACAAACCTGTCAGTAATGAGTTGTTCCAGAAATACATGGAGGAAATGGTACATGATGGAGGCTGTTTTTTGAGGTATAGCACATCTGTGTCCCTCCTTGGTATCAGCTGGTATTGTAAAGATCTGGTAGCCATCAGACCTGCCTGTTAGAAGCTTTGAAAAGCTTCTGAACTTGAAAACAATTAATGTATTGTGCATACAACAGATGAATTGGATGTTTCACTAGTGGGAAATATCAGTCTTTATTTGAGGGCTGTTTTCTTGTTCCAGAAGAACGTTCCCCAGGGTGCTTACTTGGTGGATCTTGAGCTGAACAAAGCACAGGAAGGGAAGGGAGATACCTGAAGTACTGTCAGCAGTGTAGGAAATTTTGACAGTAATGGTTTGTCATTAATTTCCTCCCAAATGACCCAAAAGCTTTTTTCTTCTTGCTTACATCAAACCACCACAGACCTTCTGATCATATTAAATTCTAGCTGTGGACACTTTGATTGTTTCTTGCACGTTGCTGATCTTAAGATACCAACATTTTTTAACAATAGGACCAGGAGTAATGGTTTTAAGCTAGGAAAGGAGAGGTTTAGACTGGATATTAGAAAAAAGTTCTTTAATCTGAGGGTGATGGATCAGTGGAATGGTCTGCCCAGAGAGGTGGTGGAGACCCCATCCCTGGAGTCCTTCTAGGTCAGGCTTGATGGGGCTCTGAGCAGCCTGCCCTAGGTAGAGATGTCCCTACTTGTGTCGGGGAGGTTGGACCAGATGACCTCTAGAGTCCCTTCCAGCCTAAAACATTCTATGATTCTATGAAATTGTTCAGTGAGAAGAATTTAAATGGAAGAATTGAGGGGAAAGTTGGACCTTCTATAAAAACCTCCTAAAACTCAGGTAAGAAGCTCAGAGTTTGGCATATGGATTTTCTTGTGCCAGTTCAAGAGCTGTGTTTCATTGCAGGCTGAAACTCATCTCAACTCCTCATGACCAGCTGAGCAAGGGAGATGGGATTTGATGCTATCCAAGGTGTAATTCCACAGTTCATGTGTTTTGCTAGTGCCAGCTTAATAAGTTTCTGCCTACCCCCAGACATTCATTTCCAGCTCAGCAGCAACATGGAACCTTCTCTCCCCTGACCGTGTGGGAAACCAGAGGACTGAAAACACCTCAGCCAAGTGAAGAAACACTCTTTCTTTTTTTTTTTGACTTAGAATTAGAATCATTTGAACAAACATGTTCATAGCATGGCCCACAGGCAGTTGTATTGGTACAGCTGAAGGTGACGTGAGCTGCAGCATCAGCCCTGGAGGGTGTCCCAGGGTTTAACTGATGTTGCTGTCAACAAAAATCTGCTCTGGGACCGTATCCTGCATGAAGGGGTTTCACTACCCACAGTTTTTATTGACCTGCTGCTTCTCATTTTGTTCCATTTAATTTTGTTTTATGTTGGTTTATTTTATTTTATTAAGGAGGGTTAGCATCTTGTTGCTTGGGCAGGTTTTTTTTTTTTCCTTGAGGAGATAAACCATCTCTGTGAGAAATCAATCAGCTTTGTGGACAGCCATGAATGTCAATAAAGTCTTGGCAAACACAGTAGGTATTTATTCAGCCTTGCAAATTAAAAACATTTTTCCTGCTTGTTTAGTGAAGGGAACAAAAAAAGACAAATTGCATAGCAGATGAGCTCTCTTGATAGTTGGAATTCATTAAGCTGGTGGTGAAAACGCTGGGGGATTGATGGTGCAGAAAAAGAAAAGATGAAGCAGCTTTTCCCCAATAGCTGTAGTTTAAGTTCAAGTTGAAAATGACTGGGAAAAAAACCCAACCCTTTCAAGACATCTGTAACTGGCTTCACAGTCCCAGTTTCTATCTTGGTAGGCAGTTCTTCCTCGCTGCAGTTAGTATTAATTGGTTTTTCAGCTGACAGACAATTTCTCAATGGTTCTTCGATCTTCATCATGCCATGGGGTGTCTGCAGCAGCTCGGCCATGAGACACGTGGCCAAGGAAGTTCACCCAGTTGCTTCCATGGACAGAGGCTTTCTGCAGAGCTCTCAATCCGTCATCTTCCCTTGGCTCTGCATTTTATTAAAAAAAAGAAGGAATTAAAGTTACAATGAGTGGAGCAGTTTGTCAGACAGAACGTACTCACAGGCTATTGTCTGCAAATTACAGCCTGACTCGGTCTTTCAGCCAGTCGTAGATGGATCGTAAAGCTGTCAGGAGGAGAGCTCTAACAAAACCCATTTACACAGCTCCTGTTGTGGCAGAGCATGGAGGAGGGAGCAAGAAGACTTATTTTTTATGAATTTTCACTACAGGACCACTGGTCCACTCGGAAGCCTTTCCAAGTCGCTCTCAGGAGATGTTCTCTCTGGTTATCCTTGGATTGATGTGATTAAAGTGCCTACAATTGTTATTGGAGATGTTCTTCAATACAAGGGTGGTTGATCACTGGAACAGGTTGCCCGAGGAGGGGGTGGAGGCCACATCCCTGGAAACATTCAAGGTCAGGCTTGATGGGGCTTGGAGCAACCTGCCCTAGGTAGAGATGTCCATACTTGTGTAGGGAGGTTGGACCAGATGACTTCTAGAGGTCCCTTCCAGCCTAAAACATTCTATGATTCTATGATTCTATGTCCCTGCTTATTGTAGGGGGGTTGGACTAAACAACCTCTAGAGGTCTCTTCCAACCCAACCCATTCTATGGTTATCCCTGGGTTGATGTGATTAAAGGGCCCACAGTTGTCATTGGCAGTCAAAGATGGGATCACAGTTCACGTGTTATTCCGAGTGTGTAACTGCAGGATTCCATCACTGGAAGAGATAGGGTTACCTGAGAGGTGTTTGAACGCAGCTAAACCACTTGTGATCACTAGAATTTTTCAACAGCAAAACAAAACCATCATAAACTCTACTCTTGCAGTGGTTTAATACTACATGAAGCTTCACTTGTGTAAATAATCCCATGGATGTCAAGTAAAACACATGAGTAATGAAGTATTTAAGATCAAGTCACCAACATGTCATTCCCATCATTTTCTCTGGAAGGTTACAGAACAGTTTGTAAGTACAGAAACAAAAATGTAATCAGAAACTCCTCCATCTGAAATGTTTATCTATTTCTATGGATCCTGGGTTTGTTCTTTCTGTTTCCTTCTTCCTTTTAAGAGGGTAGATTTAGATTAGAAATTAGGAGGAAATTCTTCACTCTGAGGATAGTGAGACGCTGGCACAGGTTGCCCAGGGGGGTTGTGGATGCTCCAGCCCTGGAGGTGTTCAGTGGGGTTGGATGAGGCTTTGAGCAAGCTGGTCTAGTGGGAGGTGTCCCTGCCATGGCAGGGGGGTTGGAACTAGATGATCTTTGAAGTCCCTTCCGACCCAGACCATTTTATAATCTCCCAACTTCTTGCTTTCCTGCTGAGTAGATATGTAAATGTAAAGACACTGCTTCTGTTCCTCTTCTTCCTTTCCAGTTAAACGAGAAAATTACTCCCAGCTTTTCTCATCATTAAATCTAGGAAGGGCAGAACAGTTCAACATATGAAAATGCCTAAAAGCTTACAGGGACCTAACTAGAAGGAGGCATTTTGGAGGAGTTCTGTAGCTCTCTATCTGCAGCTCTTTTGTTTTCCAATTTAAAATGACAGTTTACAGCCCTAACGCGGGAGTGTTTGTCATTATCTGTGTTCTAGAAACATGCAGAGTTACTACAAGTTTTGAAAGCTGCTTTCTTCAGAAGCATGGATGATCTTAAACAGAAGAACTTGCTGCCTGGATGGTCAGATGGAGATGCTGTGATCTAGTGGTAAAGACAGAGCCATACAGCTGGACATCAACTTCAGATCCCATGTACATCACAAATGCAGATGTGTGGAAGAAGATGCTGTGACATGATTCAGCCTTGTCCAGGGAAGATAATGGTTTGAAGTGTTGTTGCTTTCCTTGTTTCACAGCTGGATCTCGGGTTTCTCGGACTTTCTCACAAAGATGTTCTTGGAGAGGAGCGCGTTAGCTGTGCTGTTGACAGATAACCTCATGGGAACTGTCCACACTAATTTGAGATTCCTTCAGCCATCTAGAAGTTAGGTTTCTAGCCTAAGCTAGCTGGTTTTGTTGGCACTGTGCTAAAGGCAGAGGGAGCTGCCTCTCTGGAGGTGATGAAACCTTAGAAACAGATGTAATTAGTTTAGGTTTTTTACATGATTTCCTGCCCCTTACAGAGAAGGAGTTTGAGAATGTTGGGCTGCCCTCAGGACATCTCAGATGGGTTCATCTTATATGGTGGTTATAATCAAATCTGCTTTCACAGGACTTCCAGGGGCAGGCACAGCACACACTGTGTGTCCTGAGCTACCCTACAGCAAAGCAAAGCCTGGGGCTGGAGGAAACATTTGGGTCCTGCTCACACTTTAAAGCTGCTCTGTTTTCCCAGCACTGGGAGATGTGCCCGCGTGGAAGATTCCCAGACAGCTGCAAGCTCAGGGCAGAACCCGGGGAGACGGGCCCGAGCCCAGCTCAGTCCTGCTGCTCCTGGCCAAGCTGCTTCCTGCCTGCTCTGCTCCACACTGCTCGTTCTGGACAGAAAACCTGCAGAATGGATCCAAGGCTGATGTGGCCTGGCATGGGTAGAGCTCTTCCAGTAACTGAAGCAACTGCCCGCTTCCAGAGGCCCGGCCTGCTCCGTCCAGTGGGTTGTTTTCTTTTCCTTAAAACAATGTTGTTCTACACCCACATGGGCCACGCTGTTTCCTGGTGCCTCCCCTCTTGCCCTGCCATGGCCACGCTGTGCCTGCCGTGCCCGTGCTGTCGTTTGGGGTGATTTGTTCCTTGCTGAGAGGTTGTGATGTACCCATCGAGCGCTTCCCAGAACGTGTCACGGTGAGCGGGGCTGAGCCTGGGAGCCTGTGCAAACGCTGGAGCTCTCCTGACATTGTTCTGCAGATGTGATGTGGATGTGTTTGTTCTGCCAGCTGAGATGAGAAATTGCAGACAGGTTAGGGGAAAAAAAAAAATACGTCTGGTTGAAGGGAGTAAATTGTGCAGAACGCGCTTCAGTAGCAGACTTCCAGGAAAAATCCCCGTGTCAGACTTCTTAGAAGTAAAGCTGGGCCCAGGTGGTAAGTGCCAGATCTGAATAGTCTGTAATT
Organism: Brachypteracias leptosomus; assembly: GCA_013401335.1. Classification (NCBI taxonomy): domain Eukaryota; kingdom Metazoa; phylum Chordata; class Aves; order Coraciiformes; family Brachypteraciidae; genus Brachypteracias; species Brachypteracias leptosomus. The sequence goes on from VYZX01024933.1 coordinate 77,679, forward strand.
AATGCAGTCATTACTTTTGGGCACACACTTCTTCTCTGATGTTGCAAATACCCCCTTGGCGAGAGCTAGCAGAGGGGTGGGCTGGTTTTCAGACTTATCTGCGTGACCTTTTGAATTAATATTCAGCATTTAGTCATTAATATGTAGCTTTTCTTGCACACCGGTACTTCTGCTGCTGCTGATAAAAATAAGATCCATCAAGGCTTTGCTGGAGACCTTTCAGATAATGTTCTGCTGTCACTAGAGGGAGTTGGCAGCAGTGCTTCCTTCACTGGTCTGTTTGGTGGTAGTTGTGCTGTGGGCAATGCTCAGCAGAAACAATGTTTGTAGAAGACAGTAACGAAGAATGAAGGTCCTCCTTTCCTGGTTAAACCCTTGTACGTGTTGTCCAAGCTTGACTAACAAAATTCTTCAGAGTGACCCTGCTGTAAGCAATTCTCTTGCTGTTGGTAGCACTATAGTAGAAAACAGAAATGGTCATTTGATGACTCAACCCAAAATCAAGGGTAAGAATAAGAAAAAAAAAAACCATCAGGTGTTTAATAGGCAAAATAAAAACCCAACATGGATGAGTATTCTTCTGTGGTACTTCCAGTTTATTACAGGACTATCATCCCAGCTAGAAACAAGCTCCCTCAGGAAGCTGGTTTCATATGGTGGTTTAGATTTAACTATTTATTGTCTAGCACCATTTGAAATCAGTGTTCTTGGAGGAAGAATGCCTGCCTTCGTCAGTGAAACAGATCCTCGGGGGAAAAGAAGACAAGGGCAAGATCTTCTTGAGTTACATTCAGGTCCACCAGCAAGTGGAGTGGGACTGGAGAGCCTCTGGCCCAGATGACCCTTGGGAGCACAACCTTGGGCGATTCCAAAGGCAGAAATCCTTCTGTAACACTGCTGGCCAACAACATGCTTATGGTATTTGTGGGTGGTGAACCAGAACTTTGGAGACACAGAAATACTTAAAAGACCTAAACAGTGCAAAAAAAGGGTCATACCAAGTTCCAGCACAATATTGAAGACCTTGACGTTGATGCACCAACTGGTAAACCTAGTACAAACAGCTAGTTTGTACAACATGATGAGGAACAACAAACTTCATTTGCTCCACCTGCTTCTCAGCTCAAAGCCTGTTTCAACCTTACATGGATACTTTTTTATTAGTTCTTTGTTGTCCCTGTAAGTACCTTGTACACGTGTCATCCAAGGCACGAATTCAAGCAGATCATTCTGAATTGAAGCCCTGGGAGTTCTTGCTGCTCTGGGTTTGCTTTTTCATCATGATGTGTTTGACAGATCTGAACGTGCTTATTTTGTGTGACTTAACTCCCAGTTGGTTGGTAGCCTGGTGGGCCTGTTGTAGTGAATGGAAATGGCCAACACCAGTGTCTGTGAGAACTGGGCCATGCATGGTAGGTGACATTGGCCAAGGCTACTGGAATTTGGAAGTATTTTGAGATTGGCTTTGCCATATTAAGAGACACGTGTAGCTAATGATCGGTTTTGACAAGTTTTCATGTTCTAAATCATCTTCTCACAGGCATTTTAATACTTACAACATTTTTAAGTGGATAATGCCACAGAGGTAATTAATTAACACTTACCAAGTACTTGGGGATGCTCCAATGTAAAATCCTGTCCAGCACTTAACTCTTCATCCTCGCAGACCTCAGTAACCCCTTTAGAGGATGACTGATTTCTTTTGGTGTTCAGAGTCTATAATAATTTCTAGCACCATTTGAAATCGGTTATAGTGATTGGGGAATTGCTCCTGGTGAATTTTACACGAGAGGCTCCAGAGAGGATCTTTAACAGTATTATCTAGGATGGAAAAAAAAAGGAAAGCATCTTATTTTAGTGAATGGAGTTCCTGAATCCAGAAATACCACATGCTTGAACTCTAGTGTTGTGCTTTTGCATAGCTGGGGAAGTTCCCTAGGAGAAAACAAAATCTCTAGTAGATAAGAGTGTAAAATAAGTAACATGAGGTCTTCATTTAGGTCATCTGTGTAAAGATGATACTCAGAATGGTTGGAAAGCCACACAGGACTGAAAGTGGAGATAAAGGGAGGTGACTTCCAAGGAAGACTTCAGATAAAAGAATAAAAAAATACCATTGGCTTAGTGAGCTGGCCAGGAGGTGTGAAGAAAGAAGAAGTGAGCAGCCAGAAACCTTCCAGTCTCCAATCACCATACTCCAGAAACACTGAAAACAAGATCTTGTGAAAGATTTCATTGCCAGCCTGAGAGCTTGTCCTGTTCTCTCTTACCCTGTGTAAGCCACAAAACTTGAGTCATCTTCCCAAGGACTTTACAATGTCTAAGAAGTTTTCTATGAAAATTCAACTCTATAGAGAAGCACAACTGGTCAGAGATGGGGAGTGTGTGGGGGTTGTGGCTCCAGTTGCACCAGGATCTCGTTACCCATGAAGATCATGTCTGAAAATCGTCCTTCAAGATGCTTTTAAGCATTCAGAAGAGTTTGAGGTTGTGGTGGTAGTTGGCAGCAAATTTATCTATCTCCTCCATGCTCCTCTATCTTCTCATCGGTATATGCTCTCATTACTTTTATTTCTCTTTAAGTAAGAAGGGATCTGATAGTCATAAGCAAAAAGAGACTTGATGTGACAAGTACATGACCTCTTTCTAGTCTCTCACTTCCATCCCTTTGTGAAATCCACGCTTATAATTTGTCTTTTTTAGATTAAACTTTCAGAAGGGGATAGTACTGTGTTTAGTATAAAAGACCATAGATTGGCCCTTAAATTAGTATAAAAATGGTTAAAATACTGAAAATGTAGAATGGCTAGCAGTATATTGTTTTGCAATATGATGTAGAGAGCTGACAGCACAGATAGATTTTAGGGAGTTTGACAGATGTTGAGGTTAAAAGTGTACAGAATAAAGTATTGCATTCTGGAGGTGTGAGTTAAAGGAATTGGAACATGGGACATGGACAAGCTTGAGGAGTGGGCCTGTGTGAACCTCCTGAGGTTCAACAAGGCCAAGTGTACATGGGTCGGGGCAGTCCCCAGTATCAACACAGGCTGGGGATGAAGGGCTGGAGAGCAGCCACTTGAAGGTGAGAAGCTGGAGCTGAGCCAGCCCCTTGTGCTCATAGCCCAGCAGCCAATGTCCTCCTGGGCTGCTCCCCAGCAGCGTGGGCAGCAGATCAGGGAGGGGATCCTGCCCCTCTGCTCCACTCTGGGGAGACCCCCCTGAGTGCTGGGGCAGCTCTGGAGTCCTCAGCACAGCAGAGCCATGGAGCTGGTGGGGCCAGAGGAGGCCCCAGCAATGGTGGGAGGGCTGGAAGCCTCTGCTGGGAGGCCAGGCTGGGAGAGTTGGGCTTGGTCAGCCTGGAGAAGAGAAGGCTTCAGGGAGACCTTGTGGCTTTTTAGGACTTCAAGGGGCCTATAAGAAAGATGGAGACAGACTTTTTGTCAGGGCCTTTTGTGACAGGACAAGGGGTGATGGGTTTAAACTAAAAGAGGGAGATTTAAACTAGATCTAAAGAAGACATTTTTGACACTGAGGGTGGTGAGAGCCTATCCCAGGTTGCCCAGGGGGGTTGTGGATGCTCCATCCCTGTAAGTGTTCAGTGGGGTTGGATAGGGCTTTGAACAGCCTGGTCTAGTGGGAGGTGTTCCTGCCCGTGGCTTGGAGGTTGGAACTAGATGATCTTGAAGATCCCTTCCAGCACAAACTATTCAAATTACCATGGTTTTAGTACATTCACTGTTTAAGTAGCTCCCATACAGACACTTGCTTAAATGATGTTACAAGCCAAATCCTTCAATGAGCAGATCAATCTATTTGAAATTTAGCAGCTTGTACTGTGCTGGTCAAGGTAGATCTAAGCATCTAGACTTCTTAAATTAAAAGCAACTTGTTAGCACAACAACTGATCTGAAGGTAAGAATCAATTAAAAAGTGACCACAGGCAAACAGTGAAGGAGTTTTATTAAAGTCTTAATTATTTCTATTGAAAGGCAAGAGGTTTTTAAGCTGTAATAATTCTTACCTGCAGCAAGAGGGAAAGAAATGAGAAGGAAGGAAGGTGGGAAAGAAAGAAAAAAATGCTTCATGGGAACAGAATCATTTCAGTGAGAAATATCTGTATGTATGAGAAAGGGAGGTGCATATGTAATGGGTTTCTTCATTTTGATCCTATTTGCTCATAGCTCTTGGCCTTTTTAAGAAGTAAAGCTACTAGAAGACATTCTTCCCTCTCATGGATGGATTTAGATGCAAAATGGTGCTTGCAAAAATTGCTCCAGTCTCAAAACGCTGATCAGGTACCACAGTATAGAACTTAACCTATTTATTCACAAATCTCCATCCTCCTGCTTGATGCCCTGCAGCAAGTGCAAAATGTCACGTACAAGGAGATTGTTCCATGGTCAGCACAGTTTGTGAGGTCGTTGGTCATCTGGAATGATGTTAAAATGAAATAAGCACTTGGACTAAGCCAGAATCAGTGCTGGATGTCATCCACTGCTCTCAAAGTCTCAAGTCTCTTCTAGACTAAGGTAAAAGGTGCTTGATGGTGGGTTGGGAGGGAGAGAAGGATGATGTCTATTGGGAAATTATTAGTACTAAAATATTTTGGATATGTCTTGGAGTGTGTTACTCTTTTTCTATTCATGAGGCATTAAACCAATTTGTTCTACTTCACCAATCCTAAATTTCAATTGTCTCAAAGTTTGTCTGAAATTTTTGTGATCTTTTGTAAACTTCTCAGCAGGGCCTGTGGTGACAGGACAAGGAGTGATGGTTTTAAACTAAAAGGGGAGATTTAGACTAGATCTGAGGAAGAAAGTTTATTATGAAGGTGTTGAGAGCCTGTCCCAGGTTGCCCAGAGAGGTGGTTGATGCCCCATCCCTGGAACCATTGCAGGTCAGGTTGGCTGGTGTTTTGAGCAACCTGCTCTAGTTGCAGATGTCCCTGCTCAGTGCAGGGGGGTTGGATGAGATGATCTTTAAAGGTCCCTTCCAACCCAGAACATTCTGTGATTCTATGATCTTGCATCATATCTCAAAATGTCTGACTTCTGTGTAAGGGACTTGTGTGAAATCCATCATATACTGGGAATATGGGGGGCAAATACTCTTGTGGCATTGAGTAGGGGCTTGGGGTGATGGTGGAGAACTGCTTTGTTTTCACAGCAAATTAATTGTGGGTCAGAACTAATTTGCAGCAGCTTAATCCTTATGTTAGTCGATGAAACATGCAGGAATAAAATGCTCATAAAAGAGCAGAACAGGAAATAACACAAATTTGTGATGTGCTACAAGATGCTTCCTGGTTTCTTCAAGACAATTTGAAGCTCAGTAGCCAGAAATAATCTGCTCGTGAGGGAGCTGTGATGTCCTCAGCACACATTTCCAGTGCTGTAATGGACAGCAGAGGTCCAAGCAGAACAAACCCAGGCAGTGTGGAGTCCAGCTGGGACCTTGGCTGGGTATGAAGCAGCAGAGGTTTGTGTTGGCAGAGCTTTGCTCTGCTGTAAACCAGACTATTAAAGCTTGCAGCAATCTAAAGATGCCAGGAGAGCAAATTGTTACTTGTTTGGGTAATCCTGGCAAAAATAGCGTTAGGATTTCTAGGTATCTTACCTGGTAAATCAGGTCAGATTGGCACTCAAAAGGGTTTATAATGATAGGACCAGGAGTAATGGTTTTAAGCTGGGAAAGGAGAGGTTTAGACTGGATATTAGAAAAAAGTTCTTTAATCTGAGGGTGATAGATCAGTGGAATGGGCTGCCCAGAGAGGTGGTGGAGACCCCGTCCCTGGAGTCCTTCAAGGTCAGGCTTGATGGGGCTCTGAGCAACCTGCCCTAGGTAGAGATGTCCCTCCTTGTGTAGGGAGGTTGGACCAGATGAGCTCTAGAGGTCCCTTCCAGCCTGAAACATTCTATGATTCTATCTGGTGAGGACAGTGAAGCCAACTTGAGTGGAGCAGCCTTAGTTAAGATGTCCAGATGCACGAGAGGATTTCACTTCATATGTGTTGTTCAGGACAGCTGTACTCCTTGCAGAGTGTTTTGTGACCACTATACATCCAACTGGTGGCTTCTCTTCTCTGGCAGTGCCCATGAGATGCTGCAGGTGCATCTCCCCTTGAAACATCCAGAGCTTTGGGGTTCCAGGCATAAAAGCTGGACCAGCTACATATTTCCACCTCTGCCATGGATCAGGCAAGAGGATGCTCCTTGGTGTTCATACCAGTCATTACAGTTTGCTGTTACTTTGTTCAGAAGCTGTTCCCACTCAACTCCTTGAAATTACAGCCCTGAATTACTTTCTCACCCTTCTCTTACTTTCCTTCAGCCGTCTATGGTGACATGTGTGGCTGCTTCCTCTGCTGCCAGGTTTGGAGCTGTATTCTGTGCAACTTCTACCTAGGTTGACTTCTCAGCATCATGGTCTGTCTCTTCTCATGCCCAGCAGGTCGAGGGAGAGGATCCTGCCCCTCTGCTGCACTCTGGGGAGACCCCCCTGCAGTGCTGGGGCAGCTCTGGAGTCCTCAGCACAGCAGAGCCATGGAGCTGATGGAGCAGGACCAGAGGAGGCCCCAGCAATGCTGGGAGGGCTGGGACCCTTCTTGTAGCCCTTGAGGAATTAAAGAAGGCCTACAAGAAAAATGGGAACAGACTTTTTGTCAGGGCCTTTTGTGCCAGGACAAAGGGTGATGATTTTAAGCTAAAAGAGAGAGATTCAGACTAGGCAGAAGGAAGACATTTTTTATGCTGAGGGTGGTGAGAGCCTGTCCCAGGTTGCCCAGAGAGGTGGTTGCTGCCCCATCCCTGGAAACATTCCAGGTGAGGTTGGCTGGGGCTCTGAGCAACCTGCTCTAGTTGCAGATGTTCCTGCTCAGTGCAGGGGGTTGGACTAGATGGCATTCAAAGGTCCTTTGCAACCCAAACCATTCTGTGATTCTCAAGATTTCCTCTCTGGAGAATCTGCTGTGGCAGCAGGTGACTTGGCTTCAGTCCTGGTGGGTCCATAAAACCAGTCTCTCTTTGTATCAGTTTTTAATGGCCACTTGCCATGGAAGGAGAGATGAGCCTTGGATTTGAGTTTAATGTTTTGGTGCTAGCAGTGTTCACGTGATTCCTGCAGAGGAGATTTTCTTGGTCTTTTCTTCCCAAAGCAATGAACGTGTCACGTTCTACACATCTCTGGCTGGATGCCAGGCTGGAAAGCCTGACTCTTCCACTCCATTGGAGCAGCACAGCCTGAGATGAAGCGGTTGGGAAAGAGCATCCAAGCACAGTTTGGAGCAGCGAAGGGCATGGACTTCACCAGGGAATAGAAGGTATTTGAGCTCCTCATTTCTTCAGATCTCATTATTTTTTATACTACCATAACATTAGTGCATGTGGGGGCGTTAACGTAAAACCCAGTAGGATTTAATTATAATTAATGATTTTACTTGGAAGATACTCAAATGCCACCGTGCTGGATAACATTTTAAGTCAAATTGGCAGTTGTAGAAGCCGTAAGCCCAGGTGAGTTGGCCAATCTTTTAATAGCCTCCAGAGGACCACAAACTGATTTTCTCTGCTAGATTTTTATGCTATTTAATCTTTAGTTGTGGCTGTCATTAGTGTGGAACAGGCTGGAAGGAGAATGACTTGATAGCCTCCCAAATAGTTTTTCATTATTGTAAATGACTTGGGCTGATGAGGGTTCAGCAAGGCCAAGTGATGGGTCCTGTATCTGGGCCACAACAACCCCCTGCAACACTCCAGGCTTGGGGAAGAGTGGATGGAAAGTTGCCTGGTGGAAAAGGCCCTGAGGGTGTTGATCAACAGCTGTCTTAAGATGAGCCAGAGTGTGCCCAGGTGGCCAAAAAGGCCACCAGCATCCTGGCCTGGATCAGCACTAGTGTGGCCAGCAGGACTAGGGCAGGGATTGTCACCCTGGACTGGGCATCGAGGAGGCTACACTGTGAATTCTGGGTTCAGTTTTGGGCCCCTCACTCCAAGAAGGACCTTGAGGGGCTGGAGCATGTCCAGAGAAGGTCAATGAAGCTGGGGAAGGGTTTAGAGCACAAATCTTGTGAGGAGCAGCTGAGGGACCTGGGGTTGTTGAGCCTGGAGCAAAGGAGACTCGGGGGAGACCTTCTGGCTCTCAGCTCCCTGAAAGGAGGCTGGAGCCAGGTGGGGGTTGGTTTCTTCTCACAAGGAGGAAGCAACAGCCTCAAGTTGCACCAGGGGAGGTTTAGGTTGTATATGAGAAAATAATTTTTTCCCTGAAAGGGTTGTGAAGGGCTGTGCCAGGCTGCCCAGGGCCGTGGTGGAGTCCCCATCCCTGGATGGGTTTGAAAGCCATGGAGATGTGGTGCTGAGGGACATGGTTTAGTGGTGACCTGGCAGTGTCCTTTCCAACCTAACTGATTCTACAATGCTATGATTCTATGTCTGCCTTCTGAAAGGTGCCCAAATCCTTACAGATCCCAGCCTCCTCAAAAATCACATCTGGGAAACTCAGATTTCTCAGAAAATTCATGGAAATGATCATAGATTCCCAGGCTTTCAAATAAGCTGTCATGTGAAGACTCCTTGATACATTTCCAGTGCGAGAACTTGAAATCACAACCAAAGTGTTTGTGAAGGGAAGAGAAATTACCTTCAGTGCAAGTAAATCTGCAGATTTCACTGTGTTAATCAAAATCCCAGCTGGAGAACTTCTGAGTGAAACCACAGCACAAAAAATTTTGCTTTTTAGTTGAGATTAGCCTGGAAATTTTAAGACACTGGTGAATAATTTCTCAACGAGCCTTCCCACAGATGAGTGGCCAAACCAGAGCGTGGCCACGTTTTGTTGCCGTGTTGAGATGTTTTCTGGCAATGGTGGAAGTTTTATGGTGTCCTTGCTCATAATGGAGTTGTTGCTTAGCTTTTAATTTCCCAAATGTAAACAGGTCTGAGGAAGCAGATCGTTAAAAGCGTTTGGAAAGGGCGAGTGAAAAAAAAGTGAAGTGCTTGTGTGCTGTGCTCTGAGCAAGGGGTATAAATCACCGGTGTCAGAATTAGGCTGCCAGCCCAGAAATGGCATCGGGAGGAATAATCAAAAGATTAATTTTTTAAACCACAGCAAATGAGAAGGAGGGGAGGGAAGAACCCGAGAGGTTTGAGGACCTGTCTTCTGCTCTGCGTTCAATGTTTAATGCTCTAACACAGTGTTACACAACTTCAGCATCCCGATCGAACCCACTTTGTAGTGTGTGGTTCAGCTCCGTGGTCTCTGAAGCTGTGGGACCAATTGATTTCTCTGTCTGGTCACAGAATCCCAGCATGGTGAGGGTTGGAAGGGACTTCTGGAGGTCATATTGTCCAACCAGGGTCACCCAGAGTTGCCCAGGTTGCCCGGGATCGTGCCCAGGCAGGTTTGGAATCTATCCAGAGAAGGAGACTCCGCAATCTCTCTGGGCAGCCTGGGCCAGGCTCTGGCATCCTCAGAGAAGTTTTGCTCCTGCCTAAATCCACACAAATGTTTTGAATAGGAGTTAGTTAAAAAACCCCCTAATTTTCATTTGATCCCAAATCCACAAAGCTGTTTTCTAAACTACATTTGGGTTTGCAGTGTCCTTTGAACTTTCAGAAGTCATTTCAATAATCCATCGCTATCTTCTGGTAGGAATGTTCATAGAATCATAGAATTGTCAGGCTTGGAAGGGCCCTTAAAGATCATCTCGTTCCAACCCCCCTGCCATGGGCACGGATACCTCCCACTAGAGCAAGTTACTCACAGCCCCATCCAGCCTGGCCTTCAAAATGTCCAGGGATGGGGCTTCCACCACCTCTCTGGGCAACCTGTGCCAGTGTCTCCCCACCCTCCTGGGCAAGAACTTCTTCCTAATGTCTAATTTGAATCTACCCACCTCTAGTTTTGAGCCATTCCCCCCAGTCCTACCACTACCCAACAGCCTAAAAAGTCCCTCCCCAGCTTTCTTGTAGGCCCCCTTAAGATACTGGAAGTTGGAGGATCCCTTAGGATGCAAGGGTGCATAGGGAGGGTGGAGGTGCCTGCTTCTGGAAATTGCCAGGACAGGGGGACAGGTGGTGGTTCCTACTCCTCGTGAGGTGCTCTGTGGCTCCTCTCACCCTTCCTGAGCCAGCCCCCAGCTGTGAGATGCCGCCTTTGGCCCGGGAAGCAGCAGGAGCTGCGTGGTTTGCTCCAACGGGAGAAGCCGTGGGTGGGGAGAAGCTGGCAGGGAGCCCAGAAGCTGTTGTGAAGAGGCTGCTCACGGGGGAGAGTGAACTCACCACCCACTTGGGATGCAATCATGGAACCGACGAAGGCTGGGGAGGCAGAGAAGGTGTTGGGTCTAAAAAAAGGGGGACGAGAGAGGAAGGATGCTGGACCAGCGAGGAGGGCAGTTCCTGTGCTGGTGGGTTCAAGGAGGATCTGGTTGTCACAGGAGTGTGCTGGGCTTGTAACGGAGATGGAGCAGGTATCAAAGGAGGAATCTGTCACAGGAAGGTTTGCTGTGGCAGCCGAGAAGAGTAGAACTTTGATATGTGACCCATCTGATAGAAATTTCTTAATTTCTCCCAGTCCATCAGTGTGAGGTTTTGTCCAGCACACCCGCTGAAGACAGCCTGAATGTTCTGGTGGGTTTTGTGTGGGAATGGAGGAATGATTGCTCCCAGACAAGCTGCTGCTTTCCCAATCTAACCTCTAACCGCACTGGGACTGAGGAAGATGCGTTCCTGGAGCCAGGAGAGAGAGAAAAAATATCTCCTCTGGAGCTGGCTTGTTTAAAACTGTGTTTTAAGGACTATTTGTAAAGAGAGGCTGCATTGCCACTTTTTTTACCCAAGATCTTGGTCACCTTGCTGTCACCAGCTGCATGAACACTGGCCCGGGTTGCCCAGAGAGGTGGTTGATGCCCCATCCCTGGAACCATTGCAGGTGAGGTTGGATGGGGTTCTGAGCAACCTGCTCTAGTTGCAGATGTCCCTGCTCAGTCAGGAGGGTTGCACTAGATGGCCTCTGAAGGTTCCTTTCAACCTAAAGCATTCTGTAATTCTGTGGTTGTCTCCACCAAACAACTACTTGGTTTATACCCTACAAACCAGCAAGGGAAAGCTCCAGCGTGGCTTCTTGTTACACTCTGCTCTGAGACTAAACATCACCCAGTATGAACTCTTTAAGAATTTTTTTCCCTCATATTATTACCTAATTTACAATAAAATGTGCCACTCATGAAAGCAGCTGTTTAATCTCCATGAGAAGACCTCCAATGTCAATGTTTTCCACCTGGATTTCTTTCCAAGCCTTCTCTCTGCAGTTCATTCCGCATCGTTTCTGGAGAGCTCGGGCAGGCGGGGAGCCAGCTGAAGGAGTGGACGTGGTCTCCAGAGTGCATCAGCACGAGGTCTTGTCCAGCACGCCCGCTGAAGACAGGCCTGGATCTCCTGGTTGCTTTAGTTAGATCCTCTTGGCTCTTGGAAACACAGTTAAGGACGTGGCCGTCATGGTCTGGCTTTGAGGAATGGGCTTCTCAAGGTTCCTCTGTCTGCTCCAGCAAGCGATGTGCAAACCTCCTTCCCCTGCATCAGCTCCAGCGGGTGCAAAGTTGTAATCGTTTGAGGAGAGCTACAGCCAAAAAAAAAACCAGGAAAAAACCCATTTCCCTAGCTCATTTTCATTTCCCAGAAAACCAGATGGATGAATCATTATAACAGCAGCTATGACAAGGGACCAGACAACAGACTGAGCCCAGAGCCCAGCCCAGTCGAGGCAAGATGAAAAACTGTCCAAGGATTTACCCGTCCTCCCTCCCACACACGTTTAAAGGAGCAGGGCTCCACAAAGCAGCCGTGGAATTTAACCAGCCACCACAACATCATCCATCCAACAGCACCACAGCTGTGAGGTCCATGCAACGTGGTGAGGTGGTCGGTGATGGTCACTGAAACCTGAAGCTGCTACCCCTGAGCTAACAGCCTCCCTGCTTCATTGGTGAATATGTGCCAGGTTGTCCTCTGCTGGGAGAGTTCTCTGCAACATGCAAGTTATTTGGAGACCTGCTCTTCATGTAGTAGAGCAGTACTATGTGTAAAACACTTCAACGTCAGGAGTGACAAGGTTGAGAAAGCCTTTTGAAGTCAGGAGATGCCTGTCTTCAGGCTGCCCACGTAACCTCCGTGGGTCCATGTGCTGTGGGACTGGCCTTGATTCCATGATGGGAAGTTATTTTTTCCCCCAGGACCCTGCCCTGCTCCCTGCACACGATGCTGGTGCTCACTTGGCGAACAGCCCTACGGTGGTTTTATTTTTCCCTGCTTTATGCTCCTCTCTGCAGTGCTTTGGCCAAGGCAGCCATTGTGATGACATCTGCTTTTGAGGTGAGGCTCTGTTGTCATCGCTGCTTTACAAGCGAGGAGCTGGAACACAGAGAAACGAAGGTCAAAGGATCTATTTTGGGTGCCCAATGTGGAGTAGCCAGTGCAAGACACTTAGGACTCTCTGTTCAAAGCACAGATTCCTCTCGTGCCTGCCTTTGTTTTCTTCCACACACCCCCCCCTGCTTCATTTACTGTCCTCTTCCAACTTCTGCCTGTTGGACACTCTCTAATTATGATTTTTAGATTCAAACACTGCTCTTAGGCTTCAAGTGTTTTGCTCACTGGCTGAAAAGCTATAGCTGAGCTCCACTCTGCACAATGAGTGTTCCCTTCTCCTGCAAGGTAAACAAGGAGTCAGGGGAGGTCACTGCAGGCAAAAAGCCACAGCTCTGGGATGAAATAACAGGACATCATTAAAGCCAAAGTACATGTGAGCAATGTGGAGATCTCTTCACCTCTCCTACCCTCTGTGACTTCCACGGACCCCATCACAGAGTGAGAACAGCACAAAGGGGATGCATCTCTAACAAAAGAACCCTGGTTTTTACCTCCACAATGAGCTTGGTACTCAGGGCTTGGGTCCGTGGGTGCTTCAGCAGAGGTGGCTGTGGAAGTATTGCCTGAAGGAGAGACCAGACCCCCGGGAGGGATGGAAAGGCAGAGGGAAGCAGGGGTGAGGTGCCAGCCCTGCACAGTGTGTATTTATTGCTTGTACTTGAGGGACTTGGTTAAATAGCAGGAAAACCCTGAGAGTGAGGCTACAGTGCTCCTCATGAGATGTTACCAAGCCCCTGGAGCCTTCAGGGACTAGTGGTGCTGAACACTGTGTTCTCTCAGCTGCCCCAAGAGCACCCTGTTCACACAAGGACATAACTCAGAGTCATAGAATTGTTTTGCTTGGAAGAGACCTTTAAGATCAAGTCCAACCGTTAACCCAGCACTGCCAGGGCACCACTAAACCATGTCCCTAAGGACGACATCTATATGGCTTTTAAAGCCCTCCAGGGATGGGGACTCCACCACTGCCCTGGACAGCCTGGGACCAGCCCTTGACAACCCTTTCAGAGAAGAATTTTTTCCTAATACCCAACCTAAACCACCCCTGGTGCAACTTGAGGCCATTTCCTCTTGTCCTATTGCTTGTTCCTTGGGAAAAGAGACTGTCTCCCATGTCACTACAACCTCTGTCCTGGGCTCCCTCCAAGCACATCCACCTTTTATTCCTGCCCTCAGAGTCCTCTCTCCAGGCAGGCTTTGGGTGACTGTGTCCTGTGTCCCACATCTGAAAATACCCTCCAGCCTCAGGACCTTGTATTGCCTTTGGCAGAAGAAGGCAGAGAGGTGGTGATGTCCCAGGTTGGCACTGGGGAGGACTTGTTTGGCCACATTAGCCAGTGGCTTGTGAACATGCAGAGGATCTCTCCCAAGTGTAGGACAGGAGCAGAGGAGGTGAGCACAGCACCAGTGAGCTGAGGCCTTGGAAGACCCCTGGGGTGTGGGTTTGAGTAGGAGGCAGCAGAGAAGGACCTGGGGGCAGGAGGGATGGTGAGTCACCATGGAGCAATGCCTGGATGGCTCCGAAGGGGACCTCACACACATCTGTCCAGGCTTTTCCTGCTGCTGCAGGGGATTCCTGAGCTCCTCCTTGCTGCTCCCTTCAGCTCTGGAGCCCTGCGTCGCTGTTGCTGTTGGAAACATCATTTCATAAGCAGGAGGGCTCAGGTCTGCAGAGACAACATGAAAGCAGCTCGAGGACACGCAGAAGGCAGGAAAAACCAATTACTTTTTAATCCAACTCACATAGAAATGTTGGGTCAAAGGGACATCTCAAATCCAGCCCCCCACTCAGAGCAGGACTGGAGCCAAGCTGTCAGCCCTGGCTTGATCTGGCCAAGTCCCAAAACCCCCGAGGATGGAGAGTGGACCAGCTTGGAGAGGGGTGTCTCTGTCCCAGGACAGTGGTACCTCACAGCAAGAGCCTTTCCTACATCCAACCTGAGCCTCCCAAGCCCCAGTTTGAGGTGATGCTTTTGTTGCACTGTGGCAGGATGGAGAGGAGCTTGGCTGCATCTCTGCAACCACCCTTTGAGTGTGTGTAGTTCTTTGCTCACCCATCAGCCTCCTCGGGACTTCTCAGGGCTTTCTCCTCGCTGTGTGCACCACTTGCTTGTAGTGAAAGCACAGACACCCACCTCTTCAGACCCTGCTCTGCTCCCCCCAAACCGGGGCAGCAGCCAGAGCATCCGTGAGCACACCTGCATGGCATGAGTCACCCCACCATGAGCATCTCCCACGGGACTCAGCCCCATCTCCTGTGCTGGTGGCTTTCTATGCATGTGGGGGAGCCCAGTCAGCACCTTCCACTGCTCTCCAGACCAGGCACCTCCAGACTGCTGAACTGGGGCAACTTGAAACCCTGGAGGTGCCCTGGTAGACCTAGCCCCATCTAGGATCATTTAAGGTGGTGAGTCACTGGCATATGTTGCCCAGGGAAGTTGTGGATGCTCCATCACTAGAAGTGTTGAAGGCCAGGTTGGATGGGGCTGTGAGCAACCTGCTCTAGTGGGAGGTGTCCCTGCCCATGGCAAAGGGTTGGAACGAGATGATCATTAAGCTCCCTTCCAACCCAAGCCATTCTGTGATTCTATGACGTCCTACTCTCATAGCTGGGCTTGAGGTGGTGGTGCCACCAGGGCTGGGCCAGGGGAGGAGCTGGAAACCTCACTCACATTGTTGTTCTCTCTAGAAACCATCCTTCATTCCAGGTCACTCACTCACAGTTTTGCAGGGGTGCATCTGATCCCCGTTCAACCCACTGACCTGTTGATGGCCAAGCAGCAACAGACCACAGGTAACTTCTACTGCTGTCCCAGTGGTGACACCACACCTAGCATAAAACCCCCAGTGTCGCTGTGGCCTTTCTTGTTCTGACCAAGTTTGGAGCAACCGGAATAAGATCTGTGAAGCATCAGGATGAAAAGTGAGTACGAGGCTGTAAATCAGCAGCAGCAACTTCACCATCATCACCATCAACACCAGGGGAAAAGAGCTGACTGGAAGGAGAGGTAACGGGGAGTTGGTGGTTCTTTGTCTGACCCCTTCATGCTTCATGCTAACAATATAATTATTGGGTTGTTTTTCACTTCTAATTTCACAATGAATATGAACAAGGCGAGCCCAGATGCAAATAGGAAGCGAGGCACTTCTGCAGGGACCCCAGGGGAGTCTCTCTGACCACCCCACCACCAGCACTGAGTCACCACCAGCCCCTGGGAGCTCCCTGCAGGGGCCAGGGGGGCACAGAGGGGTGACAAGTCAGAGCTGCCTATTGAAAAAAAGGGCTTTAGTTTCTGGGCTTGGCAAGGATAGAAAAATTAAAGTTAATGCTGCAACCTAGTGGAGAAAAACCAGGCGTGCAGATTGGTGGCAGAGCTCGTTCATGCTTGGGGAGAGCAGAAGGTGATGCAACGTGTGCCTCAGAGCACAGGCTGGTGGAGACCAGGCTGCAGTGAGGTGAGGTGGGGTGGCTTATTTTTATGGGATTTCAAATCAGAGCGTGTGTTCTGGAACATAGTCAGGTTTCTAGAAGGTGCTTGGCTTAGCCCTAAATGATATTCTCAGGAATAATAGAATGATTTGGGTTGGGAGGGACCTCAAAGATCATCTAGTTCCAACCCCCCTGCCGTGGCAGTGACACCTCCCACTAGATCAGGTTGCTCAAAGGCCCATCCAGCCTGGGTTTGAGAACTTCCAGGGATGGAGCATCCACAGCTTCCCTGGGCAACCTGTGCCAGTGTCTCACCACACTCAGCATGAAGTACTTCTTCTTTGTATCTAGTTTAAATCTCCTCTTTTCATATTTAAACCTCATCCTATCACCACAAGCCCATGTAAGGCTGGAAACATCCCCATGGCCTGTGTTAAATGTAGCACAGCACCAGTGTGGTTGCAAACAGGGTGCAAAGGGTTCTGCTGCTGGCACCCGTGTCCCCTTAGGGTGGGGTCGGTGCTCCCAGCTATTCCATATAGCCCCAGAAGGAATCAAAATCACAGCAGAGCCTGTTTGTTGGGCAGAATGGGGGAAAAAAAGTCATTGGTGTGGGTAAGATGAATTGTCTGGTGCCTGCAGCTGTGTAAACTTGAGCTTGCAGTGTTGATGTGGTGGCATGGTCTGGGACTAGCTCCAAAGCTGGAGCACCCGGACCTGGGAAGTGGAAAATCCCCAAAACATGTAGGGTTTGGGTCAGTAAGCATCCAGATGGGAGAGAAAAGCACCACTGGAGCTAAGGGCAGTGTGAGTGAGTGCCAAGCCAGGGCAGGGAGACCGTGGGGTGAGAGGCAGGGGAGAGCTGTGCCCAGGCTTGGGGTACACACTGCAGAAAGGAGTGTGGAAAATGGGAAGGATTTGGGACTGGAACTTTTCTATTAGGAGGAAAGGCTGAGAGCCCTGGGGCTGTTGAGCCTGGAGAAGCCTGAGAGGGGATCTATCAATGCTGATCAATAGCTAAAGGGTGGGGGGCAAGAGAATGAGGGCAGCCTCTTGTCAGTGGTGCCCAGGGACAGGATGAGCACAAACTGAAACCCAGAAGGTTCCATCTGATCAGGAGGAGAAACTACTTTGGTGTGAGGGTGTTGGAGCCTGGCCCAGGCTGCCCAGAGAGGTTGTGGAGTCTCCTTCTCTGGAGAGATTCCAAACCTGCCTGGACATGATCTGGGCCCCCTGCTCTGGGTGAGCTGCTGGAGCAGAGGGGTTGGATGAGATGATCTCCAGAGGTCCCTTCCAACCCCCACCATTCTGTGATTCTGTGATTTCAAAGGAGAGCCCCAAGAGCGAGGAATAGTTGGAAAAACAACTCTCATAGGGGAAAACCTGAGCTCAGTGTGGTACCCAACTGAGAAGGGTCAATCTCTGCCCATCACCACCAAGTCCCACGTCCAGGGGACCCCAGTCCTAGGCTTGGTTGCTGTGGGTGGGCAGCCTGGAGAGCACCCAGTGACTAAACCCCTCTATTGAGACCCTGCACGAGTTGGTACATCCAGGAAGGTTTGAGATGGAACAAGGCTCAGGGGGAGCTCCCTAGCACTGCTCAAGATGTGGCTTTCTGCCTGGCCAGCATCACCCTTGTGCTGAGGGCATCTGCAGAACTGAGACGCCTCTGGGATTAGCTGACATCTGAGCTGGGGATTTACAGACCCACGTTTTGGCTTGAGGCTCTGCAGTTGGCATCAAGCTGCCAAAATCCACCCCCCCAACCACATCTCCCTGGCTGCTCTGGTTTCACTGACTCACAGACTCCTTTGGGTCTAGTGGGGACCTGACCCAGTGATCAAAGCCACCCTGGCACCCAGGAGACCTTGTGCCAGGAAGGCCAATGACACCCTGAGATACATCAAAAAGAATGTAGCCAGCAGGTCGAGGGAGGTTCTCCTCCCCCTCTACTCTGCACTGGTGAGGCCCCACCTGGAGCAGTGTGTCCAGTTCTGGGCACCCCAGTTCAGGAAAGACAGGGAGCTACTGGGGAGAGTCCAGCACAGAGCCACTGAGATGATGAAGGGAGTGGAACATCTCCCTTATGAGGAAAGGCTGAGGGAGCTGGGGCTCTTTAGCTTGGAGAAAAGGAGACTGAGGGGTGACCTCATTAATGTCTATAAATATGTAAAGGGAGAGTGTTGGGAGGATGGAGCCAGGCTCTTCTCAGTGACATCCAGTGATAGGACAAGGGGCAGTGGGTACAAGCTGGAGCATAGGAGGTTTCAGATAAACATAAGGAAAAACTTCTTCATGGTGAGGGTGACAGAGCCCTGGAACAGGCTGCCCAGGGAGGTTGTGGAGTCTCCTTCTCTGGAGACATTCAAAACCCAGCTGGAGGTGTTCCTGTGTGACCTGATCTAGGTGATCCTGCTCTGGCAGGGTGGTTGGACTAGGTGATCTTTGGAGGTCCCTTCCAACCCCTAACGTTGTGTGATTCTGTGTGCCAGGTCAGTGAAATCCCAGCCACTGGCTTTTCTCCTATTTCTGAACACAGAGGGGATAAAGGAGAGAATAATAATGCAAAGGGAGGACATTGAGTGTGAACCCACAGGTGAATACAAGCAGATGGGCTTGAACCTGCTCTCCTGTGTGCTCAGCTTGGTCAGGGAACTGGTGGCAGCCCTTAAACCTGGTACCAGAAACTGATGGCAGGTACTTCAGGTACCCTGAAGCCCTTTCTCACCCCACATGTTCTGCCTCCAAAATTTGCTGTGCAAAACCTCCCCCGTGTCGCTGCTGCCGTCTGGCTCACGGTTATCATTGTTGGGGCACATTAAAAATAGGCAAGACACAGAGGGGAAAGAAGGGAGAGAGGGTGAAGGAGGATGGGCAGGAGGAGCAGCAGGAGGAAAATGAGGAGGAGGAGAGAGGCAGGGCTGGGGGAGCAGAGAGGAGCACAGCAGCTCGAGGCAGCTGCGAGGGGGCCGACAGCTGGAAGCCAAAAATAAACCTCAACAGTGAATCAATTCGCTCTGAGGAACGGGTAGATGGGAGGAAGCAGCAACAACAGGGAGGGGAGAGGGCAGCCCATGGACTGAACGTGCAGGAAAACCTACAGAGCAATGATTCACCCCCCTGAAAAGCCCCTTTTCCCAAAACAAGGCGGTGATGAAGCAGAAAATGAAGCGGAGGCAGAAACAATCAATTATGTGGCCAAGGGAAGTCGTCTCCTGCTGAATAAACATGCAGGAGTGGCCGACCAAAAGGCAGGGAGTGCATCTAGGCAAGCAGATAAATCACTGGTGAGCAAGCTGGGGTGGTGGGGCCCGGGTACAGGAGGTACCAGGAGCAGTGATTCATGAATGTGTCTTCCACGCAAAGGTGCTGCGGGGCTGCCATGGGGACATGGAGCATCTGGAGATGCTTCCTCCAGATCTGGGTGCCTGTGGCTGAGTGATGGGAGGAGAAGGAGTTTCGGGCAAGGAAAAGTGGACTATGAATCGTAGAATGGTTATGGTTGGAAGGGACCTTGAAGATCATCTAGTTCCAACCCCCCTGCTCTGGGCAGGGACACCTCCCACTAGACCAGGTTGCTCAAAGCCCCATCCTATCTGGCCTTGAACACATCCAGGGATGGGGCATCCACAACCTCCCTGGGTTGTGTTCCAGTGCCTCACCACTCTCATGGTGAAGAATTTCTTCCTTATATCTACTCTAAATCTATCCTCTTGCAGTTTCAGGGGGAGTCACCCTAGGCAGAGGAGATGTTGGGCCATGTGGTGGGTGCTGTGTCCCAGGGACTAGCATGTAAAGCCCCCTAAGCTCCAAAAAACATTTTTGGGATGGGATGAGGCATGTTTGGAACATCACAGAGCCAATAGACATTGGGGTCATGGTTTGGATCATGGAACAACCTTGGAGAATGGCTAAAATTTAATAGAAAGTACATGCAGAGCTCTCTGAAGGAGCAGTCTAGATGTCATGGCTGTGACTGCACAATGTACAGTCATGAGGAGAGCCTGGAAAAGTTGTGGATAGAAGCAGGTTTCTTGGGGAAAATGCTTCAAAAAAAAAATCTATAGAGAGATATTGCAGAGATTGTGTCTTGCAGAAGACACAGATTTGTTATTAGGACACAGCTGGTTTTGCTATCATAGGAGAGACCCTACATAAAGAAGCCTAAAGAGCAATGACCCATGATTTGTAAATGAGTTTTGGGGCTTTTATCAAAAAAGAAGAAATATGGGATTGCTTCTTCCCAGCTGAGCTCTCCAGCCACTAGTCCAGACTCCAGCTCTGTCCCTGGCTCATCTTATCCCATCTCCTCATAGCTGCTTCATGATGCTATTCTAGGAGAAGGACTATGGGCATAAATGATTGAAGGACTTTATTTGAAGGTGGGCTCATACATGTGTGTGAGGGGGTCACATCTCCCACCAACTGTCTCTCATGCAGGTCCTCTCAAAATCCACATTTCCCAGTTCACCCTTCCCAAGGGACAAAATCATCTCAGCACTGTGCTGGGGGAGGGACTGCCCATGGACAGGTATGGGCAGAGGGCATGGAGAGAAATGGAGATTATTCATGTGGACACAGCATCCTTCTTGTCAAGCTCTACACAACTCAATAGAGATGGAAATGCTCCCATCCCACATCCTTGGGGCATGTAATAAGGGCTCCAAGCTCAAGGTCCATGTCTCCACAGGCCAAGAGGAAGAGCAGTTGTCTCTGCAGATGGAGGAGCTGTGCCACAGCCTTTGCTTCTGCTGATGTGAGGCCACGTTGTCACTAGAGGGAAGCAGAAGCATGTGCACAGAGCTGGTCTGGCGCTGCTGGCACCAGAGCTGCTCTGGTGGCATCATGTGGACAGTGGGTAGAAGCACTTGTCTTGCTGGAGAAAGGGGCCACCTTCCTTGCCTTGGGCTGGGCAAAGCTCCAAGGCAGGGTGGTGGATGGAAGCCACAGAGAAAGGGAGCAGCTGAAGCTGCTGGGCCCCATTGACCATTTATTACTCTTGAGGGGCACCTCTGGGTCCCATGTCCCTTCTCTGCAGTGTCTCTCACTGATGGTGAGCTGGCACTAGCACTGGGGCTGAAGTGAGGTTCAGGGACACCCCACATTTCAGGATCATGGCCAACAGGGTTGGCTGGGGACCTTGAGCTCCATTGGCTCTGCAGAGTAGATGCACAGTGCTCCTGGTGACAATGTGCTCATCAGGTGGAGCATCACTCTGCCACCACCCTGCCTGGAGCACAGCCCTCCTGAGATGTGTTTGCTGGAGGAACTGGGTGTGTGAGGACAAGGCACGGGGTGGCAGGAAGGGGACAGGGTCCCAAATTGGGACCTGCTTGAAAGGAGGTTGTAGCAAGGTGGAGTCAGTTTCTTCTCCCATGAAATAAGCAACAGGACAAGAGGAAACAACCTCAAGCTGTACCAGGGGAGGATTAAGTTGGATATTAGGAAAAATTTCTTCACTGAAAGGGTCGTCAAGCCCTGGAACAGGCTGCCCAGGGCAGTAGTGGAGTCTCCATCCCTGGAAGTATTTAAAGCCATGTAGATGTGGTGCTGAGGGACATGGTTTAGTGGTGACCTGGCAGTGCTGGGTTAATGGTTGAACTCCATGATTGTGAAGGTCTTTTGCAACCAAAACAACTCTATGATTGCCCTTGGAGACCCAGCCCTGGTGTCTGTGCTCAGCGTTGGTGGTGCTGCCGGTCGCTGCACCCCAGGGAACATGTAGAACATGCTCACGGAAACTGCACCACCCACGGAGGAGGCTGGTCTCCAAACCAGCTGCTCTGGGACCTGGAGGTTTTCTTCACTACGAAGATGAGCAACCAAAAAAGTCATTTCCCACTTTGGCCCTAGAGATGTGGAGGATTCCCCTCCTCTCCTTGTCTCCACCTACACCCTGAGCTCTCCCATGGGGCTGGCTTGGCCACAGCCCACCAGAAGCCTGTCCACATCTCTAGGGAAGGCTTCCCCTGAGTGTTTGTCAGCTGCAGGTCAGGATAATTTTCTGGCATGTTCAGAAATAAACACATCCTGCAAATTTCTCCTGTTGGCTGCTGCTTCTGAGAGGTTTTTGGAACTAAGTCAGCCTTTGAAACAAAGTCAATCGAAGCCCAGCGGAAAAGGACCTGGGGATGTTGATCAACAGGCAGCTGAAGATGAGCCAGCATGTGCCCAGGTGGCCAAGAAGGCCACCAGCATCCTGGCTTGGATCAGCACCAGTGTAACCAGCAGGACTAGGGCAGAGATTGTCCCCCTGGACTGGGCACTGAGGAGGCCACACCTCAAACCCTGGGTTCAGTTTTGGGCTCCTCATTTCAAGAAGGACCTTGAGGGGCTGGAGCGTGTCCAGAGAAGGGCAACGAAGCTGAGAAAGGGTCTAGAGCACAAGTCTTGTGAGGACCAGCTGAGGGACCTGGGGTTTAGTCTGGAGAAAAGGAGGCTCAGGGGAGACCTTCTTGTTCTTTACTACTACCTGAAAGGAGGTTGTAGCCAGGTGGGAGTTGATATCTCCTCCCAAGGAACAAGCGATAGGACAAGAGGAAACAGCCTCAAGTTGCTCCAGGGGAGGTTTAGGTTGCACATGAGGAAAACTTTCTTCCCTGAAAGGGTTGTGAAGGGCTGTGCCAGGGCAGAGGTGGATTCTCCACCCCTGGTGGGATTTAAAAGCCGTGTAGATGTGGTGCTGAGGGCCATGGTTTAGTGGTGCTCTGGCAGTGCTGGGTTAATGGCTGGATTTGATGATTTTAAAGGTCTCTTCCAGCCAAAATGACTCTGTGATTACCACCTATTCCCCAGCAGCTGCCAGGAGTTTAGTTCAATAACAACTCTTGCCGCCGGAGCTCTGCCCGTGTCAGTACAAGCCTCAATCATTGCAGTTCTTCCCCAGCAGGTCATGGAGCCAGGAGATGCCAGGGCTTGCTGCTTTGGCCTCTGTGAGACTACAGCTCTCTGCCAACGTGGCAGAACAGAGGGGAATTTGCTGGTTTTTCCTCAATCTCATCCCTCCCATGGAGAAATTTTAGGGCATTTTGTTAGCTAGACCATGCCAGAGGAGCTCAGTCATGGGGAACGTCAACGATCCCTTTTCAGGAGACAGGGCAGCAGGATGCACATGGTGCCTCTGGGTTTTGGGGGAAGGTTGGATGTCAGTAGAAGACACGAGACAACAATCGTAGCAGCTTGGATGATGACAAATGGTGTTTCTCAGATAATGGAAGGAGCACACTTCCTCTGGTCCCACCACACTGCACAGTGTCCTGTGTGAACCATGGGGCAGCTGCAGCCATGGAGGCATCTTGAGAACATCTCCATGGGGAGCCACCAGCAAGATTGCTCCCATGCACTGTTCCCATGCTGTCGGGTTAAATACTCAGCAGAGACCTTATAATGACAGAAACCTTAATTCTGTCAAGCTGTGAAATAAATAATTGTGATTTGGGGTGGTGGGTACTTCCAGACATGGAATACTCTGGACTGAACCTTCCTGGAGGTTGGTGGTGGACTAAATGTCCTCT